>OW285236.1:216800637-217400637 GCA_935421215.2 Melolontha melolontha
TTAATATTCATTTTAGGGAATTATGTTCGATATAAAAGTTTGTTAGGGTATTTTGATCTACATTTGAGTATATTTGAATTTTTTTTTTCTTCAATTTTTTTTAGTTACGCCTGTCCGCGCAGTTTTTTTAAATAGGAACTAGTGAATTTTACTCTACCATTCGATAGAGAATTTTTTTCTCTTTACAATAATATTTTTGTTTTTTTTTAAAATTCATTTTAATAACTTTTTTATAAGAAAAGGCCGGTTCATGTGTTTAACAGATGTTCGGTACATCGCAGATAGACAGAAGCGTAGCGATGAACAAACTTGAGCGACATAATTTTATCAGTGGTTATTGTGTACGTCAAATCTTTGACAGAAATAATTCATTTGTGCAATTTGTTGCTGTTAATATTAGCAATGACAAGTTTAAGTGAACATGCACGAATTGAAATACTTATGATGTTGGGTTATGGCGATAGACGCAGAAGTTTACAAGACGCGTGTAATTTATTTATTGATACGCGTCCTAATAGAAATCCAATTTCTAAATCCGTTGTTGATAAAACTTTTATGACGCTTTGAACAAACGGGTAGCGTTAAAGATTTGCCAAGGAGTGGTAGACCTAGAACAGCAAAAAGCGATGATAACAAACTGGATATTTTATTGGCTGTATCTGAATATCCCCATTTATCAACCAATCAATTAGCGGCCAATTTCAATATTTCACAGTCATCGATCGTGACATTTTTAAAAAGTGAAAAGTATAAACCTTATAAGGTACACCTTGTACACGAGTTAACGGAAGATGATTTTGATAGGAGATTCTCATTTTGCGTCTAATACTATTTACCAACCCCGATTGATTTTGTACTTCAGGATCTGGGGATTCCATGCTGTTATTAATTTCCAGCTGTAACTTTTCCTTTAGTGTCAATTGGGGTTGGGGAGGTTTGTTGCCTTGGCTCAGTATCTATTTGTGATCCTGACCTTTCTTCCTCTTCCGTGGCATCTCGACTATTTAGTCTTTTAACAATACTCTTTATTTGCGCCCTCACTAAAGCCTGTGTAGGAACTGATAATAAGTCAAGCCATTCCAAATCCGATAATAACTGATTTTAATCATCATTTTTCGTGGATTTAGTAAATAATTCAACACACCAGTTAAATCATCATTTCGTCGTTGCTTTATACGTTCCACTAAGGATGTTTTCATTTTATTGGCGAGTGCTGAGTTTTTGCTAGACAATTGTTTTATAAGAAATTTCAAAGCGGCATCAGCTGTGCATAAATTAGCATCTCGTCGACAGATTGCTTCTACTATTAATTTAATTGGGGTCAGCACAGCAATAATTTTATTTACCAAGTCAATCAAAATCAGCATCTTCTAAACGGATTGGATGATTGAGATCTATAAGAGCTTTTTGAATGCAGGTTTTTAAAAGAGAAAATCGTTCCAGCATGGTTAAAAGACTATTGCACCTGGTTTTACAGTCCAAAAGAAGTGATAGCTCTTTTTCATGTTCAATCTTCACATATTTTTGAAGTACTGTTCCATTTTTCAATGGTGATCTTTTGAAATAAACTACAACTTTGCGGATTTTCTTTATCAGCTCATTAATGTTTTCATCTTTCGTTAACTCTGGTATGTGTTCTTGCGCAAGTTCATTTTGTGACATTAAGATTAAACCTGATTCTGGACAGTCTAAGTCTTCTAAATTGTCATCATCATCGCTATCGTTCTTATAATAATCAGCAGTCACAGCTGGTTCATTTATAGTATCATCTGAGTCTGAGGTAGGGCTGCTTGCCTGTCTTGAAAAATTCTTTATTTTGTAAAGTACATCACAGACGGCAAAATTGATACCACGTGCGAGACACAGTTGTTGTTCAGTGCAAACAAGCTATCCCACCTTTATCATAACGTTCGGTCCATCACTTACAGTAGCCACGATATCAGTTTCCAGGGAAATATGAAATTTACTTAGACGCTCTTTCAATATACGAAGACAATTTTCAGCCGTCATACTTCCATGAATAGGAACGAGTCCTAAGCTCCAATTTTTTTTATATACATGAACGTTGATAGTCATGTATCGTTTATTGGACATTGATGTCCACTCGTCGAAAGATGAATCTGAATCTTTCACCTGCACTTTTCAAATGTTTTAATTCTGCAGTTACTTGGTTTCTGATTTTTTCACTGTAATTCATAACACGCTTTCGAATTCTGACGGCTGATTTTGGTAAATCCGTGTATTTCGCTAAGAGCAATTTTCTCAAATCGTCTGAAGTTATAAATACATTGAATGGAAATCCATCTAATGCAATCATTCTTACCAAAACATCATCCAGGCTATCGTCGGCACTTTTAGTAATATAATCTTCTAACTTTCGTTTAGCTGGCGGCGGTGCTGTGTTCAGATTTTCGGAATCTTGACTTGTTGAAGCTGTTAAACGATTAACGTTAGCTAAAATCTTAATGTTAAGTTTTGATGACAAATGTGTATGTAATCCCTTAGTCGATCCACCCAAAGTCTTGAGAATGGCAGGGCATCGCTTACATATAGTACTATTCCCGTCTTTCGCAACTAACTGCTACTTTAACAGTATTGTATTGAACTATGCCGGGCGGGAAGTCCCTTCTAGGTTACATATTATTTGGGCTATACTTGTGTAGTTCTTTTATCGTACGGCGTACCTAAGGTTGATTTTTTGTCTTTATGTAATAAGTGCCCTTAATATAATCTAGGTAAGGTCATTGTCAAGGCGCAACGGATTACGGAATGCAAACTGTCAATCCCGAGATTAGCCAAGTACAGTCCCGGGATTTACAGGATCAAAACCCGACCGGGATCCCGAGATCACGGGATTGTATTCTCTACTTGTAATACACGTTGTATTTGATGTCTAGACATACTGAAATGAATGTTATGATTGTGACAAAAAAACAAACACTGACTGTTGGGCTATGCATGTGTGATTTATGTATTTACGAGAAAAGACTACAATCACCTCTTTTTTGCCTATTGCGCTATGAATGGATGTATGTGTGTATTATGTAAGAGAGTTCAACCACCTCGTTTTTTCCGTTCGTAATTTTTCTATCCATTAAATTATGATTATCAATATTTTTTACGCTGGTTAGGGCATTGTGTTATCGAATACTTTACGTAATTACTTGTAAATGTTTAAACCTTTATGTTCATTGGAATCCATGAACATCCAATAAGTATTTTACTCAAAGGGATTCGAATATTAAAAGAATGAATGCACATGTTGTGGTGGCGATAAATTAACAATAAACATTGTTTATTTGTACCAGTTTTTGTACATCGCTCTTTTTTTTTAATGTTAAAAAATTGTTGGTTCTGGAAAGAACCATTTTGTCAAATGGTGAAACAGGTGGAAAGCTCAAATAAAATGTTCTATGTGTCCGCTGTGCCGCGTCCATAACTCTTTAACGTAAGTTCTACATTGGCAATTGCGCCTCCACTGTAGACGAGGGTCTTCACATAACACCAGAAAAAGAAATCCACTGGATTTAGATCAGGGCTGCGAGGAGGCTAGGCGACGGGACCTCCACGACCAATCCATCTCGGATATGTGCCATTTAAATAATCGATTACCGCTCTCGAATAATGTGGGGGTGCCCCATCGTGCATGAACCACATCTATATACATCAATAATGGCAATCGTTATAAAAAAAAGGAAGAGATGAAGTCGACGAAGATTTAAATTTCACCAAAGATGAGTCTTTGTAGCAGTACTTCAATCAATGTGTGCGACAGAGATGGATGGACCCACATTTGGTACGTGTTCTTGTGACCAGATATTCAGTCAAGACGATGTTGGCTTGATTTTCTGTCTCCGTTATTGGCTTGGTTGACTGTTTTCCTCGTTACTAAATGTATATATCCTATTTGTCGGACCAAGAAAGCCTAAGCCTGATTATGTCTAATTGCTTCGCAGTAAGACGTCCAAATTCAGTAATGGTAGCAGGCTTTCTAGTGGCTACCACACACACCCTTTTGAAACCGCTTGACAGCCAAAATTACCATAAAAATTAAGGTATAGCGTGGCCTTTTATCTCTCTTTACGGAGCGCACCAAGAAACAACTCTAGACACTCGCACGTCTAACGGGATACAATAAAGTATTAAATTACTGGAAGAGATAAGCACAAGAAATTTTAAAATAGAATAGATGCTGTATGTCGGGTAAAATTCAGTTTAATTTTAGATGGAGAATACTCGTCGTCAATATATCGCAGTATATTTAAGTAAAATAGTTTAAAATATATAAAATGCAGCACCATCATTCGTCAAAACTTAGCATTATGTTCAAATTGTGACATCTTTTTATGGTGGCTAGTGAAATTTATTTAATTTTTGGCATTTTATTTGAATCAAGTGTCTAAATAGAAAATTCTAAACTATTTAAACTGGCAATTCATGGTGCATCTGAAATTTTAGGTAATATGCAACAAACTTTGGGCGACAATGCTCTTTCTAAAGCCACAGTTTGTCACTAGGTTGTGCAATTTAAGCGGCGTGACTAGAGCCATCAAAAACTGCAGCAACTTCAGTAGTTATAAATAAAATGAATGATATTGAAAAAAAAAATGTAAATATCAAATATATTAACTTTACTGTATATGACATTGTTAAAATGGTACCAAATTCATGAATTTCGTTTACAAGTAATCTACATAAATTTAAATGAGGCCTAAATTAATGTGACGTAATGATTATTACGTATGAATATACGTAATTAAAAAAAAGGCGAAGGCAAGTAAAAATACTAAGGTTCGTAGGAAAAGAAAGTGTTCAACTAATTGTGAATCAAAGTAGTTGGAATTCATGTACCTGAATATTCGAAGATTTGGCGTTGGTTGCGTCTGCTCTGTGACAGCGCCTCGACTTTCAAATCCTCATATCAGAGTTTGTACCAAAAGGGGGATGGATGCAACTAAATTGCAAACACAATGAACTAAAGTTTTGTTGTTGTTTGTCATGGTTACGTTAAACCCTGTTAATACAGGCTGTACGTAACACACGAGACGAGTTACACAAGCAGCATGTTGCTTTAGGTGGTGACGGCACGTTAATGATCGTTCCTTCGCCCTTTACTTTCGAGATCGCTCTACTAGATTTCCCCCACTAGCATTGCTCGGGAGATATCCAGCAATAAGTTGACAATAAACATAACTGAAAGGCGGCGTAAAATATACAGAAACGCAATACTCAGGCGAAATACTTGATTTCGAATATAACGAAATAGTGTGAATTTATGAAAAAAAAACAATAAAAAAAATGCTTTTTGAGCGGAACATGGTTAACCAATTCAAAACCAATTTCACAAATTTTTGCAGTACAGTAGCAAGAACGTTGCCTTGCAAAAACAGCACATTTTTGGCAAGCTTTCTTCAGAGGTTTCTCATCACTGTCTGCAAACTTCTACCCTTTTCCGAATACTCTACTATAGAACAGTTATTGACAAAGGTAGAGTTCTATTTTTTATCTCTATAGCTTCTTTGATGTTTCGATATCCGGTTGGCGAATGATCTTCCTGTTTGGTCGATATAAATCAAATTACATTCATCGTCCTATCAAGCATCTTTTACAAGTTTAATTATTTTTGTTTTACCATATTATATTACACAAATGCCACAAATGTGAATTCTATAATGTTGTAATGTAGAAAACTTATACGTAACCCCTCGGAACACAATAACATGGGTAATTTCATCATTAAATTTCATTGCGGCCATTAAAAAATTGAATAAACATTTGAAAATTTACGACTCATAAATGTTTTCTAATGCTCGCAGTATATTCATTGTATTCTCTAAGTTTCTGTTTAGTTAAATTAATATCTCACTGATTCGATTGTGATACTTAGCGAATAATGATAACTTTTGTACAATTTTGTGCAACTAATATCGACTTTTTTATCGTTCTAATATTCAGGCTCCATGCTATTTATATATTTATGCTGAAGTACCAGGATAGTCTGAAATATTTCCTTCCAAATAGTAGTTGGCGTCTTGATCCACCAAATAGGCGTATACGAGGTCTGACCAATAAGTAATGAGACTAAGTCCAGAAAATACGTACTATCCTCCTACAACTACACACTGGTTCCAACGTTTCTTCCAGCCTTCGTAACATTTCTGGAAGGCTTCGACTGGAATGCCCTGGAGTACCCTCGCCACGGCGGTCTGGATGTCAGTTATGGCCCCAAAATGCCTTCCTTTCACGGCCAATTTTGTTTGGGGGAACAAAAAGAAGTCACAGGGTGACATCCGGCGAATAGGGCGCTTGCGGCAACACTGCGATGTTTTTAGTGGTCAAAAACTGCGGCACACTGAAGGCACGATGGCATGGAGCATTGTCATGATGAAGGATCGACGTTTTGGCAATCTCTGGACGACTCTAATGACTCGTTTTCGCAGCCGATCGAGTACTTTCAGGTAGAAATGTTGGTTGACGGTCTGCCCAGGTGGTACAAACTCTTTGTGCACGATTCCTTTGCTGTCAAAGAAGCAAATCATCATCGTTTACGCTTTTGATTTGGTTGAATGGTTAGCCGCCGATTTTGATGCACGAGGGTGCGCACACGCTGAACATTGTTGTCAGTTCGAGCTTCAACCGGCCTCCCACTTCGCGGTTCATCCCCGACGCTCTCACGACCATTTTTAAAATCTTTATGCCATCGAAACACCTCAGCACGGCTCAGGGCTTCATTCAATATTACGTCGTTCCATATTCGTGATACGCTTTACAAACACGTTGTCGCATGCTCAACAGAGCTGGAGTACTAACGAACGTACGAAAGTCGCGCGCACATGTATCGATAGAGGAGGGATGGGAGATTAACCGACTGAAGTTTCAGGTTCGCAGTGTTACCACAAGCGCGGCTAAAAAATCAGTCTCATTACTTATTGGTCAGACCTCGTACATATACAATGATCTCCTTGTTCGATGAAAATCTCTGTCCTCCAAACGAAACTTTTAGCTTAGGGCAGGCGCGGCTCGTGATGACGTATTTGGGAGTGCAAGTACAATGATGCGAGTGCTTCGTGTATTCTCGTGTACTAACTGTAACGTTTTCTTAGTAAACACCGAAAACACACGAGGCACTCGCATCATTGTACTTGCACTCCCAAATACGTCATCACGAGCCGCGCCTGGCTTAGGGCATCGTTTCTCAACCTGAGGGGTGACCCCCCAGGGGGTCACAATGATATTAAAGGCGGGTCTCGAAATAGCTTAAACAATAATGAAAAATCATTTCTTATAAACATTTTACTTACAATAATTACATGTGTAAAGAAAAGAAATTAATGTACTGGTTGCATTTGTTTTTAATTTAAAAGTTTCAACATACGTGGATCTACGTTAGAAACACACAAATTTTTTTCGAGTGATAAGAGACGATTCCTGTATTTAGTTTTTAGCGCAACCATAGACGAAACTATAGTTCCTTTTCACAGAGATACGACGTGGCTAAAGAGATTAATATTTTCAATGCTTCTGTGACTAAATTGCCATATTCATTTTGACGAGCAAGCCAAAACGTTTTTAAATTTTCAGATGTAAATTGCAGTTGTAGCGTTTTGTTGGCAGATATTTCAATGAGCTGGCAACGTTTGATACACTTAATATTGCTTTTGTATTGATGTTTGAATTCTTGTCAGTTACTGTTGTGTTGTGGTTCGAATGAGACTGTTGTGCAGTGTTGCCAGACGTACGGTAATTACCGTACATGTACGGTTTCTTGATCAAATGTACGGCATACGGTCCTCGGTATGGTAAATACGGTAATGTCGATAATAAACCACTTTCCAAAAAAATATGTGTTTTTTAAATAATTTTATTTAAATATTTTTCGAAAGGGAAGATGTCTGTAAAAATTTGTTAGAATATGTAATAGATGTCGCTTGCATATTGTAGTGGTACTGGTAGTATAAAATTGATGGATTTTTGTAATTCGAATTTATTTGAATCCCCCAAGTACAAATTTCTGCTGTAAATCCACGCAACAGACATATTGCTATGAATAGTGGTTTGAAAATTTAACACGCCACCATCCACAACTAGTTTTCCCAACTAGGTTTCTCAGCCGATGAATTTTCAAATGTGAGACTTCTAACTTCTCGGGTTCCACTTAGGAAAGTCGTGTCTGTGAATTATTTTAAGCGCCAGTGAAATGTTCACAAAAATTTATTTACTTAAATTACACTGGTCTGCAGAAAAAAATTCTTTTTTTCTCCTCATTGTTTTCATGCATGATTACATCATATTTGGTGCTCTTAACTCGGAATTTAACATGCAAAAAAATACAGCACATAGATTTTAAATATAGTGTCCATTTAATTAAAAAACGATATTATTTTAGTAACAACAATTACAAAAAAGTGAAAAAAGACTACGGTCTAAGTTTTACAACGAAAAATGCTAATTTTGCAGTTACAAGTTATAGAAATATCAGTATATTTATCCCATTATGGTAATATAATTCAAGTTATTTTGTTTTTTTTTTTCTTTTCATCGTTTCCATCGAAGTTTCTCGGCGAATCGACCAACAAAAATCAGCAAGCATTGCTGCTGACCATTTTCCATTGTAGCGTCTTTCAATATGCATAATATCCTGATGAAACCTTTCACCATGCTCATCTGATACGGTACCGAGATTTTCCGGAAAGAAATCTAAATGCGAGTCCAAAAAATGAATTTTGAGTGACATATTGCATCCTAAAGCTTTATAAGCAGAAAGAAGCTCTCGACTGATTTGTCGGTAGTTGTCAGCTTTTGTATTACCTAGAAAATTATGACACACTTTTACAAAAGCCACCCAAGCTTTTTTTTCAGCTTTTCTCAACTTCGAATTGAAAACTTCATCCCTCATAAGCTCTCGTATTTGCGGACCTACAAAAATCCCTTCTTTCAATTTCGCGTCACTGATTCGAGGAAATTTTGTTTTGAGATATTGAAAGCCTGCACCATCCTTGTTCATAGCTTTCACTAAGTTTTTCATGAGCCCCAGCTTTATATGAAGTGGTGGCAAAAAAATTTTGTCACTTGGCACTAGAGGTTCTTGAGATACATTTTTAAGTCCAGGCGTCAAGCTTTTTCTTTGCGGCCAAGTTTTAACTTTGTAATGTTTGTCTCTTGCGCGACTGTCCCACTCACATAACAAACAGCAAAACTTGGTGTATCCTCCTTGCAATCCAGTAAGTATAGCGACAACTTTTAAGTCAGCACAAATATTCCATAGGTATTGAGAATATTTTATTTTTTCAAGTAATACCTCCAGATTTGCATAATTTTCTTTCATGTTTGTTGCATGTGCTAGAGGCACTGATGGGTATTTATTTCCATTGTGAAGTAAAACGGCTTTCAAACTAATCTTCGACGCATCAATAAAAAGTCTCCATTCGTCAGAATTTTCTGGGAAACTCAGTTCTTTAAGAAGCCATGCAGCATCATTACAATATACTAAATCATTTTCTTTGGAAAAGTAACTCGCAAAATCTTCTTGTCTTGTGCGAAAATATGAGACTCTTGTACTTTTATCCAACAAATTCCACTGTTTCAATCTTGATCCGAGTAATTGAGCCTTAGATTTTGATAGCCCCAAGTCTCTAACGAGATCATTTAAATCAGGTTCCTTTGATGGGCTTGAAGATCCTGATGAAGCGTATGATGATGAAGATGTACAGGAAGAAATAGAACTCGATTGAGGCTGTAGACCAGAGGTATTTTTATTTTTCATCTTCTCGCTATTTTTTGTAGGTACTGGAGGTGAACTGCCTTCACCACGAGGAAGTGGTCTCTTTGCAGATGCGATGTTTGGATATACAATCTTGTTTTTATTTTTTTTCGAGAATCCTCGTGTTGATGTCATGCAGAAAAAACAGTCATTTTCATGATTCTGAGGTTCACTCCAAAGAATTGGCATCGTAAACGCCATAGATTTGTGACTTCCTTCAAGCCAACCTCTCAACGTTCTTGAACAACTGTTACAGCAAATTTTTGGGAACCAACTTTTATCCCTCTCATCGATAGAAAATCCAAAATAAAGCTGATAAGCTTTTTTAACAAGATCTGTTATCGCATTTCGCTGTGTTTTTAGACTAAACTCACCACAAATGTAGCAAAAACGGTCGGTAGAATTCTTACAAGCGCGCGGCATTTTATAACCTAAAATTGAATGGAATTTTTTTAAAAAATAATTTTAAATTTCTATTATATATTTATTATCTATCTTCATAAAAAAATGGATAACCTACACATAAAATACTTAAAATATATGTATAACATGAATTTTGTGCAAAACTTACCAAAGTATTTGATATAGAACGTAAACAATTAAAAGACAAGTTTTCAACTAACTGTTGTAAAGACACAGTGTATACTGCGCAGGCGCATATGTACTACCATAGAAATCACTTTCGGGACTTTCCTTCTTTCTCTTATAACTAGCAAAAACCTATTTCGTATGTATTTACATTGTTTATAATGTTAACGCATATAACGAATTAATAAAAAACGGAATTTATGATATTTTGGAAAAAAAATCATATCGAAAAAACTAAACGTGATAGAAAAAATTGGCCATAGGGAACAGATTCAGAGCATCGAAATCTTCATATTTATGATATAATTTTATGAAGGAGGATTTTGTTGCAGACCAGTGTTATATAAGTTACTAAGCAATATTGGAGTTATAACTAGAGCTGAGGATGTTTGCGGTACGGCAGGACCGTAGGTAGTGCATCCCCACATTTAACTATTTATCTAAATATTCTCTGAAATGATTTGCCGGATCTCATAAATTAATAGAGTGATATTTTAGTATGCACTGGATATTGTTATTATACAAAATCATAATAGCCATTTGTATTTATGGATCATAAATAATAATACGCATGTATTTGTATTTAGTTGTGAATTCAATTTAAACTTAAAACGAATCGTAATATTTTAACGACAAGCCGTCCTAACAATACATGCATTCGAGACAAAGTGTGCAACTCTACGAATAACTTCCATAATTGATCGAAAATGGACATTTTGGAGCTGAAGTAAAGCCCCTATTCTTAGAAAATTTTATTACTGTCGTTAAGAACTATTATTATAAGCAACAAAGGCCTTTTATTAGTGTTGAAGTTTTAGTTTCATTGAATTTCCATGTTGTAAGTAGTCAATTGTAAAGTGTTCATTCACAATATTCTAAAACAAGGTGTAAATTTAACTAAAATCCAGAAAAACACATTCTGATAATATATTACTAGATTAGAAGCTGTGTTTATTACTATTTATTATATTATTTTTATAAGTTATAACTTCTAACTTCATTCACCTAGTTCAAGTAGGTAGTATATATAAAATATATGCAAAATATGTGCTGCCAGGCTTTGAAAGGCTGTGTGACAAGATTTTAATAAATCGAGGTTTCTTTTGTTTTCGTAGCTTTTATTGCATTTGGTTATAAAAATAATATAATAAATAGTAATAAACACAGCTTCTAATCTAGTAATATATTATCAGAATGTGTTTTTCTGGATTTTAGTTAAATTTACACCTTGTTTTAGAATATTGTGAAAGAACACTTTACAATTGACTACTTACAACATGGAATTTCAATGAAACTAAAACTTCAACACTAATAAAAGGCCTTTGTTGTTTATAATAATAGTTCTTAACGACAGTAATAAAATTTTCTAAGAATAGGGGCTTTACTTCAGCTCCAAAATGTCCATTTTCGATCAATTATGGAAGTTATTCGTAGAGTTGCACACTTTGTCTCGAATGCATGTATTGTAAGGACGGCTTGTCGTTAAAATATTACGATTCGTTTTAAGTTTAAATTGAATTCACAACCAAATACAAATACATGCGTATTATTATTTATGATCCATAAATACAAATGGCTATTATGATTTTGTATAATAACAATATCCAGTGCATACTAAAATATCACTCTATTAATTTATGAGATCCGGCAAATCATTTCAGAGAATATTTAGATAAATAGTTAAATGTGGGGATGCACTACATACGGTCCTGCCGTACCGCAAACATCCTCAGCTCTAGTTATAACAATAAACGAAACACAGAATAAAATTTAAACCGAATATTTAATACAAAAATAAAAAAGAAAAAAAAATCTATCTTTACTAAGTATAAAGATACTGTATTATACAAAAATACATGAGGTAAAAACATTCACTGTAAAATTGACAGCTAAATGAATGGAAAACTTTCTCTTAATGATTCCGATCAAACTTATCTAAAAATAATAAAGTTCAATATTAATTTCTCCCCAGAGAACCACACTGTATAATCAAATCTGATACACGTACAAAATTTACACATGCGCAATAAACATGTACAAAAAACCCTGAATCCTCTCGAACAAATTATAATTACTATAATTTTAACATAGAAATTTTAATAGTAAGCTTTATTATTTATATTTCTAATAATTAAATCTCTTAATTAACAAGCTTGGATACAATAGAAATATTCTTATAATTTTCAAATTTATGTTTTATGATATCATAAAAAATTTAATACTTACAAAAATTAATGGAGACGAACAAAGAAGGTGCATAATCAATTTAAACATCAAATAACATACGATAATTTAACTCTACAACTCTCTAATACATCAATAAATCACTTTTCAAACAAATAACCGAATTAATTAAATATATTTAATTATATCGCACAAAGCAACCTCCTAGTTCAAGCTATCATTTTGGTCTCCCCGTTTGAATTGACCTCGGTCTCTACATGAAAACGATCCCGAATAACAAGTTTTTATCTTCGCACAAATTTATAATATTCAAGATACAAACATGTTCACAAAATATGTACATTTTTAGTTATTCAAATATATCGCATAATTAAAGTATTTTTCTTAAATGAAAAATCCATAGCAATATGTATGTGAATCCCCTAACTACAAATTGCTCTGGTTTGTAAAGATTCAATATCATTTCATCGATGTATTGGAACTTTTAAGTGGAAAAAATAATAGTAACATGGCTCAGTTTTTACAGGTATTAGAATATTGCTATTTAAATGTAAAATTTATAAAAAATACATATTTTAATTTTTCAACCTGAAACTCACAAACAGCCGTTGTTGTAGGTATACTTATCTCGCAACACTGTTAAATAAATACTATCTTTTGGATGTTCTTTGCAATTTCAGAAATTTCGTAATGTGTGAACAAATATGCCAGAATACAAAATGTGGTTAAAATCTGTTTAGAATAACTGTTATAACGGGAAATGTGTCATATGTAACGAGGAATTGGTTGCAGAATTATCCACAATTAAAAAGCATACAGAATCTGAAGAACATAATACACTAATTAAAACTAACGAAAAAGAAACTTCTTCCACGTTTATGTAAAAATTTGCCCAGTCGATTTCAATTTGTTACATGTTCTGATTCCGTCTCTAGGATGCAGAAATTAAATTATGTGGGCTTTTAGCTGAACATAACATCTCATTTCTAACTATAGACCAGGGGTGGCCAAGAGGTCGACCGCGGTCTACCGGTCGACCGCGAAGGCGATTTAGGTAGCCCCCAATAGATAAATAAATAAACTGAAAAGGAAGCCAAAAAAAATCAAGTGTATTCGCGCCAATAACTACCCACGCGCTTTGGTTGTAGCGCAGTGCAAGTTACGCCATCTAGTTTCACTAGGTAGTACTAACTTGCCTAGAACAATATCGACGGCGGCGATGGAAGATTCGTGAAGACGCGCGCGCGAACGCTGTGTGGGTTCGCGAGTTGTTTCTCGAAATTTCTAGATGTCGCTAATCCCATCATATATATATGCTATAATAGCTATAATATAAATAGCTGGCGGGAGCCACAGCCAGTCAGTTTGAATTCAGAAGCGATACGAAACGATAAAAAGTGCGTGAAGAGTCCTGGACTGAGTGCGTTTGGACAGACGTATGCGTTGTGATTGTGAATACCGAACTCTCGGTCGACATCGTTCGTTCGTTCGTTCCTCACGTGAAATTCGTCAGGCAGCGGCGTAACAATACTAAGTAACGTAGGAACCTTTGTGAGTTTGTGGCTTTTATTTAATGAAAATGAGTGTGCCATCAGGTTTAAGTGCAAAAAAAAGTAAGACTTACCATTATCACAGTGAGTGGGAAGAGGAATTTTTTTTTGTTATGGTCAACGACAAATGTGTGTGCGTAATTTGTAATTCAAGTGTAGCATTACCGAAAAGAGCAAATGTGGAAAGGCACTTTAAAACACATTCCAAATACGCCACAGATTTTCCATTTGGCAGTGAAATTCGGAAGGTAAAAAGTACGAGAATTAAAAAAGAGCTTAAGTGCGCAACAATCTTTTTTTACGAAACCAGACTTGAAATCAAAAGCTGATACACTGGCGTCATTTGCTGTTACGGAAATATTGATAAAACGAAAGAAACCTTTTGAAGATGGAGAAATGATCAAGGAAGCCATGCAGAGAGCTGGAGAAGTACTGTTTAATGACTTTAAAAATAAGAAAGAAATTATTTCAGCCATAAATGCCATTTCTCTGTCACGAAACACTGTGATGCGACGAAGTGAAGCCTTAAGTGGAAATTTTGAACAATTGCTTAAGGAAGACCTGCAAAAATGTAGTTTCTTGTCACTACAATTCGATGAATCCACCGATGTGACGGACATTGCTGAATTGTGCATTTTCGTGCGTCTAGTTTTTGAAGATATGACGTCAAAAGAAGAATTATTGACGATGATTCCATTGAAGAAGCAAACAAGAGGTGAGGATATCTACAGATCTTTTAAAGATTTTGTAGAAAAAACTGAGTTTCCGATTTACAAAATAGTTGCTATTACGACAGATGGAGCACCCGCTATGCTTGGACAAAGAGTTGGTTTTATTTCATTGTGTAAAAATGATGACAACATTCCAAGTTTCACCAACTATCACTGCATCATACACCAGCAAGTTTTGTGCTCTAAAATTCTTGACTCGGATATTATCATGAAAATTGCCTATAAAATAGTTAATTCTATTCGAGCCAGAAGTTTGCAAAGGCGTCAATTTCGAGCTTTACTTGAAGAGACTGAAGCCGAACACTCGGATCTTTTGCTACATACAGATGTTAGGTGGCTTAGCCGTGGTGCTTTTTTCAAGAGGTTTCGCCAATTACTGCCAGAAATCAAACATTCATCCATTCGAAAGAAGAAAATGTACCTGAGCTTGAAGATGGAAAATGGCTCATGAAGCTCGCCTTTCTTTGTGATATAACGGAGAAACTCAATCAGTTGAACTTAAATCTTCAAGGAAAAGACAGGAATGTGATTGATATGACAACTTTGATTAAAACATTTAAAAGTCAAATTCAAGTGCATGCATCTCAATTAAGACGAGGTGAACTAAGAGACTATAAAAACATGGAAGAAGAATGCACGCACAACTCAAATCGGGACTTTGAAACTTTCGCCAGACAGCTGGAGAACTTGCACCTGGAGTTCGAAAGAAGGTTTTTGGATTTCTTCGCTCTCGAAGAAGTGCTAAGTTTCATAACATTCCCTTTTAATGAAAGCAATGACCTTCACAGCTTGACTGCAAAAATCGGCAAGTTAACTGATTCTGAATCTGTTGTGGTGGAAGAAGAAATAATTAAAATGAGATGCGACATATTTCTGAAAGCAAGAGCATTTGGCAGTAATACTGATTTTTGGAAACTGATTTGCAAAGAAAAGTTCCCATGCCTAAGAAAGGTTGCCTTATATTTGACTTCGTTTTTCGGTTCCACCCATCTTTTCGAATCGACATTTTCTACTATGAATACAATAAAAACCAAACATCGTTCTCGTTTAACAGATGCCCACTTAACTTCCTGTTTGCGCATCGCAGTTACTTCTTACACTCCTGTGGAGAATATGCAGTGCCAAATATCCACCCAAAAACCTAATACAGAATGAACATTATGTATTTTGTTTTCAACGTATATAATAGAAAAATACTTACTAACTTATCGCTAAAATGTTTTATTTCTCTCTTGTAAACTCTACCTTAGAGTCGCCCGCAAGAAACATTTTTCAACACAAGTAGACCTCAGAGGTCAAAAGTTTGGCCACCCCTGCTATAGACCATCTTTCTCCTTTATTAGCACACATTTTTCTAGACTCCAATATAGAATGTCTACCAGAAGAACAAAATCCAGGGCAGTAATTAATAACGTAATTGCTGCAAGTTACAAAAGGGATTTAATAACTTGCTTATTTTTTGTTATGTATATGTGTAATAAATTCTAAAAATACATATTTTATTTAAACATATAGTATTACTTCCCATAAACATGTACGGTATTTTTATTGCAAATACGGTAATTTAACCACCAAGTACGAAAAATTACTTTCGTACGTGTGGTAACACCGCTGTTATGTCTTGTTGTTCGGATGCGATTCGTTTTCTTATTGTTAAAAATACTACAAGTTGGCAAAATTCACTATTACCTTCATAAACTATTAAACATAATTAATAAATGTATTGGTTATACTGCCAGATGATGACATAACTATAGAAAATTTCCTAAGTAACCGATTTTTGGTAAATGGTACATACTGGCAATAACACCCTGAAAGGGTCTAACAATATAATTTAAAACTATGCTAACTAAGTCTTAATTGTAAATTTAAGTATAAAGTTTTAATGCACATTTAGTAAACGTGAATTTATAACTAGTTAGGCAGATTAAAAACTGAGTTTCGAATTCGTTCACTAATAAGATAACTCATAAAGTAAGATAGAAGTAGTCTTATGAATAAGGTAATAAACTTGCAAATATAAAAGATGCCGCTTCTTAGAATACAGAAAAAGTTTTACAATTTAAATATGATAATTAAAATTTTGGTATACAAAGTGTCAATTTGTTCAAAAAATTCCGAACCCCGAAGTAAATGTGTTATCGTAATTAAAATTCCTTTTTTTTTTGTTTTTTTTTCGCAAGACACGAAATAATATCTATGAAATAAGAATTGGAAATTAAAGAGGATACAAAACATTTAATTTATCAAAACAACCAAAAGAAAAACAAAGATAATGGCGAACCCAAAAAATCCAACCCAACCCAAAAAATCTTGGTGTGCTTTTCATTCAGCTTTTATCTGTTGTGTTAAAAGGTCATTTGAACTGTCAGTACTGACACCTATTGGTTGACAAAATGCAAGCAGAAAATGAAGCCCGAATACTAGCTTTGAACGAAGATGGACACAATATTCGATACATCGCTGTTGTCTTGAATATTTCCAGGAGTACCGTCTAAGATGCAATACAGCGACATCATCAAACTGGGGAATACATGAGAAGGTTTTATGGTGTTATCTACACTACGCGATCGTGGTTTACCATCAACAATTGTTCCCGCCAAGTCGAAGACGTTTACGGTACTGAAGTTTCTGCACGAACCGTTAGCCGAAAATTGAAGAAATACGATTGATGTCAAAGAAACCTGCTGACTGTTCACTTGTGCTCCCAGCTCATCGTGTTCAGCAACTACGATTTTCCCGTGAACATAGACATTGGACAATGGATCAATGGAGCTCCACATTGTACACGGATGAGTCTCGTTTTTGTCTGCGTTCACCAGATGTGTACATAGATTTTGAGCGTGTTGTATATCATCAAGAATGGCATTTGGGGGAGGCGGTAGAATAGCTTAGGCTGGTATTTCACTGTACGCAAAAACTGAGCTTGTTCTCATTGAAACGAATGTTTAGCTGATCGCGTCGTACCATTTGCCCCATTCGTAGGTGAGAACTTTAATGCACGATAACGCGCGACTTCACACCGCACGAGTGATTGAGCAATATTTGGATGCAGTTAACTTTCGCCGTTTACAATGGCCAGCTTTAAGCCCGGACTTGAATCCTATCAAAAATCTCTGAGATTCATTAGGGCGGCGTGTTTGGCACCGACAATCCATACCGGTAATCATTCGGGATATTCGAATAGCTCTTCGTGAGGAATGGAAAAACATAATTTTTTTATTTCTCCTTCTGACTTTCTAAATAATGTTTCATGTCTTGTTAAAAAAAAGAAAAAAAATAAACTTTTCTTGCACTAAGAAACATTTACTTGTCCGGAATTTTTTGCCCAGAAAAAATCCAAAAACCAAAAATTATGAAAATCATTGTCCTCACACCTAACAGTGTTTTATAAACACACAATATTCCTTTTTGTTCCATATATTCACGATTAACATTCGTTTTCGAAGTCTGCGAAACAATGATTATTTGATATATCGGCTTGAAATTCTATACGTCACTTTGTTAGAGTTAGCGAATTTCAAAAACATATTAATCTTGATGATCTTAGCGCTTAGCGAAAGGTCACAGTACAGTCAAAGGATCTCGTAAGACCGAATATGTGGGGTAAAGTTTTTGCAACACTATCTTCTGAAAAGCTATATAAATTTTATTGTAATTCTTCGGTTATTTAGTACCATATCAGGTACCAAAGAAGAAATTAAGATCATCATCCACTCCTTATCTTTTATTGGTGATTTTGTCAAAACTAGATCTTATAACTAGTGTTTAGAAACATTCGAAGTCAAGTGGGCTCTGAACAAAAAATCGTATATCTTTACTTAAGTGTCTGATTTGTAATGTCAACTGTTGTCTGTCAAAAATTGTCAGAATCTAATATCGAAGATACTAATTTATATTTTTTAATTTTGAAAATGGTATTTACTAACGTACACAAAGCATTCATGGTTGAAGCATATTTTCGAAATGGTCAAAAGATCGATGGCCAGTGGAAGTATTCAATTCAAGCTTGTTTGGAAGAATTTCGAGATGAATTTCCCAATCTTGCTTTTGATTATAATACTTTTCAGTGTAGGTACATTAATCAGAATTGTTCCAGTTTTTCGACAAACTGGTAGTGTGGGACGCCAAGAGGGTGGTGGACGACCAAAAGTCCGGACAGAAGAAGTGATTGGGAATGTTAGAGAAATAATGACTGATGCCCCTAAAACTTCAGTAAGAACTCTTGCTCAACAAACCCGGTTGTCAGTTGTTTCTTGCCATAAAGTTTTAAAAGAAGATTTACAGTTATTCCCATATCGTATAACTTGTTTGCAAGAAATCCTCGATATTGATTATCCGCGACGAGTAGTATTTTGCGAATGGTTTACAAATAATTTTAATGATGATGTCCTAGACAAAACTTTCTTTTCAGACGAAGCATGGTTTCATGTTAGTGGATATGTTAACTCGCAAAACATGAGAATGTGGAGTGATATAAAGCCCAATAATTTTTATGATGAAGCTCCTTTACATCCTCAGAAAGTTGATGTTTGGTGCGCTATAAGTAGAAGAAGGATTATTGGTCCAATTTTTTTTAATGGTACCTTGACTGCAGAAAGATATCGACAGGAAATACTATTGCCTTTCTTTAATCAACTTCGCGATGATGAACTAGCTTTGGGATACTTTCAACAAGATGGTGCTAGAGCTCACACAGCAGGGGAAACAATGAATATGTTACAAGAAGTGTTTGGAAATCGTTTAATTAGTTTGAACAGCGATCATGAATTTCCTCCAAAATCTTGTGATCTTACACCGTGTGATTACTATTTATGGCCTTTTTTAAAAAATTCAATTTATCAAGTACCAGTGCAAGATGATATAGATCTCCAAGACAGAATTATAAATAAAATTAGTGAAATTAGAAATAGTCCCATACTGCAAAATGTATTTAGTAGCATTCGGAGGAGGTGCGTAAAATGCTTGGAAGAAGGTGGTGGACATTTTCAACATCTTTTATAATTATGGTCATTATTGTTGGTAATTTATACAACTACAATTTATGATATTTATTATAAGGTTGTAATCTAAGGACTCTGCAAACAATTTATTTGTTTCAAATTTATTTTAAGCCATTTCTTACAATAATATTGAATGTTAATATATTAAAATAGTACGATAACTAGATACTATTGTCACTATAAGATGAATAAAAAAGTTATTTCCTCTTAATTCTGCCTAAGTCTTCTAAGTCTTTTTACATGTTACTACAGATTAGATGAGCTTTATTACACAAGAATGAATAGCATATTAATTGGATTATGTAATTTTTTCCAGTTATCGCATGAAGACGTGCTATTGTTCAGCAAGAATTCTCTAAAATAAAAATGCTTAATTTGAAATTTGCAAATTAATTACTGTTACCTTCTAAAATCATTATTTGACTAGTTTATATTAATTAATATGGCATATTAAAGTAATATATTTTGACATAAACTGACATTTGCGTGTATGATAACCTATAAAATTGTATTAAGTAAATGTATCAATCTATATCAGACATGACTTCATATTTTCAAGGACTACTTTGACTTCGAATGTTTCTGAACACCCGTTAAAATCTACATATATATTTTAGATGGTCGATCATTCTATTTTACTGTAAACAGTGTACCGATATTTGCGAAAGGTAGCAATTCTATACCGATAAGCATATTACCTGAAAGAGACCAAGATCCCGAAAAAATTAGGTTTATTCTGCAATCCGCCAAAGACGTTCACATGAACATGGTTCGTGTTTGGGGTGGAGGAGTTTACGAATCGGATACATTTTATGAACTAGCTGACGAAATGGGTATTTTAATCTGGCAAGATTTCATGTTTGCTTGTTCTATGTACCCGACGAACGAGGAATTTTTAAGGTATGAATACTTTTTATATTAAACTAAGATCTATATATAATGTTTTACCTTCAGCACAGTCAAAGAAGAAGTTAGGCATCAAGTGAGAAGGTTACAATACCATCCCAGTATTATATTATGGGCTGCTAATAATGAAAACGAAGCTGCTCTTATTCAAAATTGGTATGTATTTTTTAATAAATTTTGTTAAAAAAATTAAAAACTGCATATAGAAAAGTCATCTTTGTACGGGCGGTCATTTTTTGGCTAATTTTAGCAGAAATATTAGACTATTGAAATACAGGGTGTTTTTGGAAGAGAAATACAACCTATGAAAAATGGAAAGATCTAATTATACAAATGTCCCGTATCATTATGTTCAAATTTTATTTTTTATTTTTTATTTGTTTCACAGTTACAGATCTATGAACGTGATTGTCAGATCATGAAAAAAAATGCAATCCTAAAGTCAATAAAAACTGATTTTATTTAAAAAAGTTCAATTAATAATATTTTCAAAATGTCCACCTCCTTGTTGAATGCAGGCTTGTGCCCGTAAGCCAACAGAAGAAGTACTTATCCGAATTTCATACTTGTTTTGTCGGACTTGCTCGGCAGCCAGGTGAATGCGATGCAACGACTCTTCTCTTGTGTTCGAAACTTGCGCGTAGACTAAATTTTTAATGTATCCCATAAATAAAAGTCAAGGGGATTAAGATCGGGTGATCTGGGTGGCCATGCAACAGGACCACCTCGACCAATCCATCTTGGATAATTGACGTTAACTCAATTTCGGACAGCAATTCCGAAATGTGCTGGTGCCCCATCCATGTGAAACCACATGTCTCGTCGAACATTCAGTGGGACATCCTCTAATAGACTTGGCAGTTCGTCAATAAGAAATTGAAGGTAATTGTCCGCATTTAACCTCCCAGGAAGAACGACAGGACCAATTAACTAGTCATCGATTAGGGCCGCCCAAATGTTAATAGAAAATTCATGTTGAAATTTAGATGGGCGAATAGCTTTGGGATTTTCTGATGACCACCTGTGCAGGTTTCTCAGATTTGTAACACCACTTCTCGTGAGCATAGATTCATCTGTCCAGAGGACTGTTCTGCAGAAATTAAAATGAAGCCGTGACTGTCTTAATATCTAGGTAGAACAAACTAGACGAGCATAGTGGTCTGCCTCAAGCAAACCGTGTCCCCTGCGATAGTGATATAGATATAAGCCCTCACGTTTTAAAATTCGCCAAACTGTCGTTCGTGGCATTCCTAGTTGTCTAGCGATTCGACGTACGTTGAGAGTTGGATCCCTTGCAACAATAGCTACTGCTTCTTCCTCTAAATCTGCTGGCAAATTTACTACTCGGTCGAAAAGATAATCACGCAGTCCGCATTGCCGAAAGTGTCTGTACTTCCAGAAACGTTGTGTAATGAGGAATGCGCCTATCGGGAAACCGATGTCGGTATTCAGTAATTGCTTGACGTGCACTGCCGTTACAGTAGCCGTACACAAAATGCTTGTTCGCATACTCTTGAGAAGAAAACCTGTAAGGCATTTTGAATAAAGAAACTAGTAAGCTATTGTATGAACTGAAACGTAATGTAATCCTTTATTAAAAATGCAACGTTAACAGTCATCTGAACATTTGTTTATTGTATGATATTCATGGTTCAGCACTTACGAAATAAGTAAGAACCTTCTTTATCATAAATCAATTTCCAGTACTCTTTTCTGTAATCTCCAAGAAATTACTGTATGCACTACGACACGTGTTTATTTATTTTAGGATAACATTTTATTATGCGACGTTAACAATCACAGGCCTGTTATTGAATCGTATAACTTTTTTAAAATAAAATCAGTTTGTATTGACTTTAGGATTACATTTTTCTTCATGATCTGACAATCACATTCATAGATCTGTAACTTTGAAACAAATAAAAATGGATATACAAGTTTTGCGTTTTTGTTACTTGAGATGAAGTCTACTTTACACTCCTAAAATTTGAACATAACGATACGGAACACTTCTGGATAATATGAATTCAAAATATTTTCCCCAAATTTCCCCGCAAGCGAGAAAAAAATGACAAAGATATTTATAAAATATTTGTCCTGCCACTGCATTTCAAGAAGTGTATAACATAGAGAGTAGGGGTAGAGATAACTAGCAAACAATTCTGTTCGCGGTTCAATACGATCGTTTCGATCGTTACATGTGGATGTTTCGGCTATGCCTTAAACAGCGCATGAACGTTCGACATGATTTACAGTTACAGTAAAGCCGGTGGAGCTGCTTGTCGTATTTATAGGGAGCGTTTTCCAAATTGTCTAGCCCCATCTTACATTTGTATAATGGATATCGTGTTTCGATGAAGGGAAACAGGTAGATTGTGCTACGACCAGTACGTCGCGCTTAAAAAAAAAAAAGAAAGAGTCTATATACACCCCGGAGCAGACCCGGTCTCGGGCGACTGAAACCGCCCCTGCCCGTTCTTGCCAACGTCCAACGGCCCACCCGGCTTCTGAGGCTACCTCAGCCCAGGGGTGGGGAGACCCAGAGGTAAGTAAAACAACTTATAACGATGGTCAAGGGCGCCACCGAATTTATGCCGCTGGACGTCGCAAACTCGGAAACAATGGCCGTAACACAATAAAAAAAAAAGCAAGTAGCGTTGGGTAGAAGGCCGGTTCCGCGACCGAGACTCGCTCCACTCTCGAGGATCGAGAAACGAGAAAGAAAACTGCGCTGTTTCCAACCAAACAAATCCTATTTATTATCACACTCGGTATATGAGATGAAAACAAAATTTTACAAATCTTGAAATGGGGAACTTATATGATTAAGTTAAAAATTTACTTAGAGACAATGTGTAACAAAAATAGATATAGTGAATTTACTACAATGCGACTGATGGCCAGTAAAAAAAAAATAATAATTTGGAACAATGTGTGATGTAATTAAAATAAATAGATATATGGAATTTATTACAATGCGGCTGATGGCCATAGTTCGCCCTAAAAAAAAACCAATACGTATTCCTATCTTTTCTGTTGGTTCACAATGTATTTTACAATTTTAACAATTCATTGAAATAAATCAACCTTAATCTAGGAAGTTTTTAATTAAAATAAGTTGGCAAAAATATGTAATACATGTAACTAAAGTATTCAAATAATATACATGAATAAAAGCAAGTTAATATTGAAAAGTTTTACATCTGATCGTGAAGCGAATGAAGAACAGTATTAAGAAAAGACCCCAAAAAAACAGGTCAGGCAACACAGGTTATTTTGTTTGAAAACACCTGGGAATTTATTAAAACGGTCGATAAGTTAATTGCAATAATTATATACATATATATATATATATATATATATATATATATATATAAAATAAAATAAGAAACTGCGAATGACAAAAAATAAAATAAACTAAACGAGAGCTTATCTGTCGGGTGGAACGGCTCCTGTGTCTCTTCTCCCTTCCAAGAAAGCGTCACATGCGGGAATAATCAGGTGGTTATTTTTCGTTTTTCCTCGCCCGTCGGTTACACCATCTAAATAAAGGAATAAACAACGAAATAAGCGAAAGGGAAAAAAAAGAAAGCCCAGATACATACCGAAGAAAGCGTCGATGGCGATGCAAATTAATTAGATGCTGTTTAACGTGCTATTATATTTCCCTTATCTCATCACTTAAGATTCGCAAATTGAGATATCGCATTAGCGATTAATTTCGATATTAATACCAACCAAATCCCTCACGGGGCCGTAATTATACAAATTACATTAAGTAAGGTGACCAACTATTTTTTGTTCAAAAAGAGTACACTTTGCAAGTATTTCATAGGTGAAAAAAAAAGAAGAAAAAACGATAAAAACTTTCTTTTCTTTTAAAAACATATTTTTCTTCGGAGTGGATTTTTTTTGCTAAATGAGGATGTTCGTCTAATAATATAGCCACATCCGAACAACTTTCATTTTGCATATTAAATTTGACTGTTAAGACGGCAGATAATGTTTTTACAGAAAGTTGCGACTTCTCACTGCTCCAATAATCATTCCCTAGTGAAAATACCCTTTCAACAGCAGCATTAGTGCCTGGACAACATAAGGAAATTTCTATTAAAACTTTTAAATTTTCATGTGAGATATGTTCTACTTTAGTAGAAATCTTTCGGCATTTTAGCCGAAAGATTTCTACCCATCTTTTGTCATGTTCTATTTTCTCATCGTTCCATTTCTTCAATTTTTCTTCATTTAAATATAAATTTACTCTTCGAATTTCTTCAAAGAGAAAATTGTCATTAATAACAAAATCTTTTACATCCTTCATTACAAATTCGACTGCTGAAGAAACTTCTTTCCATTCAATTTTACTATTTAGAAGGGTCCATTTGAAACAATTTAATGCTCTAAAGTTCACTATCCATTCTTCGATATATTCATAGCAAATTTTATAAAAATTTTTAACTTCTTTTAAAAATTCATTTTTTATTCCGGGATTGGAATCTTCCAAAACGGTCAGTTTATTCTTTAGAATTAGTGGTAAAAATCCATCATTAAATCTTGATTTACATTGCAGTATGAAATCGTTTAATATAATACAAACTTCTGCTGCTGAAATTTTATCTCCTTCAATTTGTAGAGTAATTTTATGAAACAACGACGTCTGACTGTGAATAAAATAAAGCATAGGTTCTGACATATCGTTTTGAAAGAATTTCTTCAAAATTGTAGGACATTTGTCAAGGCTTAAAAAATATGAACGTAGTGGATCATATAACTGCAAAACGCGTTCTAATGCTGGAGTTAAAGCAAGCCATCTGACTTTGGAATAACCAAGCAGTTTTTTGTATTGAACACCAGCCTCCTCACAAAATTCTTTCAAACTTGCTACCCGTACTGTAAACCGATTGAAATATAAATATATATTTGTAATAATTACTTCCACATCTATTGACATTGAACTTGATGCTGTATTGATGGCATTTGATATAATGTGAGCATTACAACCAATTCCCAAAATATTTCGTTTCAGAGGATCTTGTAATTTTGTGTACACATTATTGACACCTTTACGGGTGCGCCCTCCAAAATTAGTAAGGTCAGGTGGGGTAATTATGAATGATAGTTGCATGTTCAACTTTGCGTAGTAAGTATTTCGTTTCTAACTACTTTGCAATATTTTTTAATTCAAATATATTAAATTTGGAGGCTTTTCAATGCTTTCTCCAAGTCACAGCAGTTTTCCATAAATTTTAAATGAGATGTAGGCTGTTCATATTTACCCTACGAAAAAATGAAAATTTTGAAACGTAGGGGTAAACATGAACATTGAATTCTGACGGGGTAAATCGAATCAGAACGGTATATATGTAGATATATAAACCTTGGCGTACATTTTAAACGCATGTTCACAATTGCCCCAACTGTCACCTTAATGTCGGTTTTATGAACAAATGAAACAAAGTTATTGCACTTCTCGCTTTATTTAGAGTTAGCATATTATTATAAAAATAAATATGTCGTTCTTCAAGTATAAAAACATAAACAGAAACTCGTAAAATGGGATACAAACGATACGAGCAATATTGAAAACAAACACATACTTCCTATGCCTTTTCAAAAACACTCACTGTTCCTGGAAAAATAAAAACGGCTTTTCTTGCTCTTATTACCATTTCGGGGTTGTCTAAAATAGTTACAATCATGTGAAACTCAATAAAGGACACGTCATTAGCAAGTTCAACATATTCACTTGCATAATTGTTGTTGCACCTGAATCCTACAACTTCGACTTCTCCATTTTCCTCGTCTATGTTTCGGACACGACTCACATATTTATAAGTTACAGATTTTCTAGGCCCTCCAAGAAACTTAACCAATAAAAATACACCCGGGTTAATCAAGTCCCATTGCGGTTGGGTATATTCAACTTCCGGGTAACTGTTTACAATAATTTCTTCGGCGATTTCTTCCTCAGTCATCTCTAAGGAAATGTCGTCGTCGGAATCTGGGACAAAATTCACTGTCTTCTTACTCTTTCTTCTTCTTTTTTTGTTTCTGTTCAGAATTCCTTTCTTTGCGTGGTCTTTGTTTATTCGTCTCTTCCTTTAAACGTTCAGCATTCTTCAGACGTTCTAGAACCTCCGTAGTTGTGAGAACCTCCCCATATTGAGCTTGCTTCAACCTCGGTGTCACTTTTTTCGATTCGGCCGAATTCATCTGTGGATCTACCTTCAGGCTGGAGACAATTGCTTTTGAAAAAATTGAGAGAACGTCTGACACAAGGGTGACTGCTGGAGTGACTGCAGATGTTGATGGACTGGCGATAGAGTCGGATAAACCGGACAAAGCGAGAGATGTGTTTGGTCTTGAATAGTCTGCTACAGGGACGTCTTGATGTACCGCTTCATCTTGATTATCTTGTGTATCGGTCTGACTCTCAATGTGCTGTTCCTTTTCTCTGTATCGATTCAAATCATTCGGGTGAAACTCGTCTTCTGGAAATTTTTGACAATCTACTGGAAAAATTCCAGTTGTAATAAACCCACTTTTTATGTTGTCTTCGGTGAAAGCTTCCCTCCAGACTTCACCCAAAAGTTCAGAAAATTCATTTTTCTTGAGTCGTCCTATACCTTGCCCCATATGCTGCTTTCCATAGGCAATGAGCTTTTTCTCCCAACAAGTTTTTACCGGACCGAACACACACTTATCCAAAGGGTGAAGTTTGTCCGTTAAGTGGCTTGGAAATTTCATTAAAATTATTCTATTTTTTAGTGCACACTCAATTATCCTCAAGCTAATATGACTTTTATGGCCGTCAAACAACATTAATGCCTCTTAATCCATTAGGTCGTTTTTAACTCGCAAATTGTTTAGCCAGGGTACAAAGGCTGTACCAAACCAGTTGTAAAATTGTGGTTCCTCCATCCACCTATTAATGGAGGCAGCATATACCGTACCGGGATAAGCTTCTGTGGAAGTCCATCTTGCCTGTACCGCAGCTCCATTGAAGATAATTAAAGGCGGCAAAAATGATCCATCGGCTGCTACACAGGCCAAAACACTTGTGGAATCTCGTCCAGAGCCTCCGGATACTCTTGACAGCGCCTTGCCCCTTTCTCCAATAGCTTTTATTCTGCAAGGGTCGTTCCCGAAGTCACTTTCGTCTGCATTAAATACAAATGAGGGATTATTTATCTTCCTTTCCTTAACGATTTCTTCCAATTGTTTATAAAAACTGTAAATGATTTCTGGCTTTCGCTGAATTTTTCTCGATTTCTGTAGGTGTTCTGGCTTTTTAAAGGATAAAACTGGGTGTCTTTTCATGAAGTTGTAATACCAGTCGATTCCAGGACGCCCGTCTTTAAATGCCGTCTTAAGCAGTTTCTCTTTGACATATATTGCTACTAAGTCACACAGTTCTTCTTTGTTGCACGGATATCCCATACGAGCGCGAGCTTTCAGACACTCAACAATTTGTTCTTCTACCTCAGCATTTAAAGAAGTCGGACGACCACCACCTTTTTTCTTGTCTGGCACAGTCTGTTTTATTCTGTTAAAGATTACGCCTACTGGAATGTTGTAATGCTCTGAGGCTTGTCTATAGGTGCGATTGTGGTTTCTCACATCACTCACAGCCTGCTGTAGATCGTGGATTGTGTATCTTTCAACAGTCTTCTTAATATATCGACGAGGCATCGTCAATAGCTCTTTTCTGAAATTCCAATGGAACATATGCATCAGAAATTATCATTCACAAATACCCCAAATGTATGTTCATATTTGCCCCATGGGTATATAATGCCGGGGTAAATATGAACCCCTCACTATTCATTTTTCATGCGTATTTTTGAGGTTATGAGAACGAAATACATTTCCCTACTTCAAATTGTTACCGACAAAAACAAAAAAAAGCCACAGACACTCACCTTTGATATCACTTTCGAACAAATTTCCATATATTTACTGAAACGAAGGTGTATCTTTATTGCACACTGACAAAACTAGTGCTGCAGTCGCCTCCAGTAACAGTACCAACGCGCAAGTTGTGGTAGCTCCGTGGAGAGTAGGGATGTACAAACAGTATATGAACACTGGCGTATCGATATTTCCCTCGATAAAAATTTTAGAACTGCGTTCATAATAACCCCGAATTGACAATTACCCCACCTGACCCTATTTGTGTTATCAGCCGAGAGCGCCAAAATTTTCTTATTCAAATTGTTGTCTGTTATAACTCGAAATAAGTGATTAGACAAAATGTCTGATGTTTCCCCTTCGATTGATTCCAAATTTAAAATCTTAATTTGAATACCGTTCTTAATATCGAAATACCTTAGTAAAATTGGATAAAGTTTTATTTCATTGTGATTCGATGCGTCTGATAGAATAGATATATATGATACAGAATCCAGATTTTCTGATAGCATTTTCTTGCAGTATTCATTAAATACGCTGGTTACGATAGACTCACATTTTGTTCGGGCACAAGAAAATTTTTTGTCACAAAATTTTTTTAATAATTTAGTAGTCAGCGAAAACTTTGATTATGGATTATTGTGTGAAAAGCGAAAGTACCCTCCATAACTGCCAATTTTTTTTTCATTAGTTCCAAAAGTATTCCCTTTAAAAAATGTTGTCAGTTTGGATGTTGACGCTGCTGTGTCATGAGACGTTTTATGTACTTTAGTTTCAATGTGTGCCGTTATTGCACTACGTCCATGAATTGCAATAGAAAATTCCCTATTGCAGATTGTGCATTTAACCAAGGAGTCATCATTTCGATTTTTAACTACAATGAACGGAAACTCTTTTTTTAAATTTTCGTTTAAACGATTTTTCCTTCTTTTGTTATCGCTCATATTTTAATTAATACCTAATCTAAAAATTATATTAGTAATATATTTTTTATTTTGATTTTAAATAAATATTATAATCTGATATTATTTAAGTAAAATGAAAATGAAACTATAATATTAATACTTACATGCAACTTCACCTTCACTAGATAAATAAAATAAAATTTTATTTTATTTTGTACACCTCAAATCTTGTTAACTTGAACAACAAGTACGAAATTGTTGGTTTTCTCTAACCTCAAATTAATTAAACAGAAAGGGAATTCCCATAAAACTTTGCCGTACATACTACGCATGCGTCAAGACCGTCAAGCATGCCGTACGTACTGCACATCAAAGATCAGCCTGGGGATTACGTACACAAATATTGGAGAGATAGATATATCCATCTCTTTTCACAAATGTAATTTTGACGTTGTTAGAAAAAGAGGTCTGTAGTATCTATCTATCACTCCAGGTACATAATACGGCCTCTCAATTGTGCCGGAAACGGCAGCCATATGTGCGCGCGAAATTCAAATCACTGTCAAACTCGTGTCTGGTGTTTGCCCTGTCCTCTGACGTGCCGGAAACGGCAAGCAATATGCGCGCGTGAAATTCAAATCACTGTCAAAATAATTTTAAATATTTAATTAATAAAATTGAAATAAAATAATCTAAAAAAATGTTTTAGAAATACAAATGAGTATAAAATTATACAAATGAGTACTTTCAGAGTACAGGATTTGAAAAGAGTACGGTTTGCGAAAAAAGAGTACAAAACTCAGTAAATGAGTATAGTTGGTCACCTTACATTAAGGCTACATTGATAAATATCGGTGATGAGGGAGAACGTAACCACGTTTCAAGATCGGCAACTAACGACGGAGTGTAGAGAGCGAGTCTCGTCCTTTTCTTTGAAAAAAAGCAAGCACTGAGGTACGAGAGAAAAAAAAGAAAAAAACTTGAAAGAAATCAAATATATTGACAAATAACGAATAACGATACCTATACAGGTAGGTTCGTTGGAAATGGAACAAAATATACTAATGATAGCATTAATTATATTACAAAATAACGTGATGAAGCGTTGAGCGTTACGGACACGTAACAATTGTTACCAAATTACGAAGGTTGCGGATGTGAAAAGCCTCGAAGAGCAAACATCTTATTTTTATTGTAATGAAATAATTTTGGATTAATTTTTTAATAATTCCTTTCTTTACAAAATAAAAATTTATAATCTTTATATTTAAATTTATATCTATATGGCAAGAAGCTGGTATCTTGTAGAGTTTTTATACCATCGACAGCTGTATAAACATTGCACCGAATGTTTGCGTGCAAATTCAATAGATGTATTATTTATAGACATTCCGAATTTATATGCGGCACATATTAGAATTATCAGGGCGTTTTTAATTTTGTGGTTTGCATCGTAATTAACTCACAATTTTTTGGATTCATATTCTATTTAATTGTATTTTTCCATTTTTCATATGTTGCCTTTTTCTTTCAAGGACACCCGGTATAATAATTCATAAAAATTTACGAGACAATGTATTAAATGGTGTATCTGAAATTATTATTTATTATCGATCGTTTCTGTGTACTAATGGCCAGTTTAGTTTTTTTTATTTTGTTATGCCTGGAGTCCTGTTTATTTTGACGGGTGGAAAGAATGTTAGCTTTGTCAACACTTTGCGGGAGCACTTTTCACCCGTCAAAATAAATACAATAAGACGGAATGTATATTAAAATGTTTTTACCAGATTGGGAGAATGGTGAATAAAAATATTCCAGTATAATTCTTCCACCTTGTAAAGAGTTTTGCATTTATTTCTTTCATATAATTCTATTTACTTTCTATTTTTATAATAAATTTAGGTATGGAACTTCAAGCAATTTTGACGTATACAAACAAGATTTTGTAACTCTGTACGTGGACACTATAAGAGTAGAAGTATTGGCCAGAGACGCATCTCGACCATTCGTAACTTCCAGTCCAACAAATGGCGTCGAATCCGAAGCAGATGGATACATTTCTGATAATCCTCAAAACGAATTTTATGGCGATGGTAAATTATTATACTTTAAATTATTATTTGTTTTTTTAATTATTTTTTTTTTAGTTCACTATTACAATTATATAGCAAATCCTTTGAATTCTAATTATTATCCTATACCAAGGTTCTCGTCAGAATATGGTTTACAATCTTTGCCGGCCTTATCTACCTGGTTAACTGTAACCGAAGATGTATCCGATCTTGCATATAACTCCCAATTTATGCAGCACAGACAACATCATCCACTTGGAAACTCGGAAATGTATGCTTTGATCCAGTCCGAATTATCATTACCTAATAGGTATAGCGATAATTTCTACAAGGTGTTCATTTATTATTCTCAGGTAATTATTACACACGTTGGATATAATAGAGACAAAGTAAAATAATTTACAAAGTTTGATGCACCATAACTTGACACATATTTACTTCCCATGCCAGAGTTATCGTACTTACTCCACGATATTTAAAATATCCTTTTCTGCTTATTGCACTCTGGGTGATTTTTGAAGACCACGACCTTCTAAACGTGGAATTACTGAGCCTGTATCCCGAAGTCGATACAGGACTCTCTCAATTGTCTTAATCGAAGGAAGACGTCGATTAGGAAAACGTTCTGCGTACAATTTTTTTGCTGCAAGACTATTTTATCCTGTTCCGCCCAATTTTTTTTGTCGCTGTGCAAAACTAAGTATTTTTAATAATATAAAGTATTATTAAAAATCTGGTGTGAAGAACACAATATAAGTTCATTATTATTATTTTTAGCACACGTATCCTTCTCCAGAGATGCAGATACGTATTTCATCTTTCTACAAATTCGTCAATACGCCCCCGCTGGAGAAGGATACGTTCACAAAAAAGAACAACTTCGTTATCTCACAGAAATTATTATTAAAGCGTAGAAGTACAATTAGCGCTGCATATTAGCAGATAGCCGAAACAACTAGCTCTGTCTACATAACAACTGTAGAACTAACAAAGTGTTTCCATCAGATGGCACCGCCGTATCTCTGGAAACTGTATTATCTTGTCTTCACTACTTTTTACGGTTCAACCGCATGCGTATATAACAGAATAATTGGAAACACACTTGAGTAGCTCACCAATTTTGTATAATTCAAAAGAATTTTTAATAATATAAATTATGAAAGTATCGATTTCGTAAAACACGATAAATAGTTTAAATTTAATGACAACACAATTTTGCAGATTATTCAAGCGATGGGAATGAAACTACAGACGGAATATTATCGGTTATGGAGAAGCAATATTAATTCTATTGGACAAGGATTAACAATGGGTGCTTTGTATTGGCAATTAAATGACGTTTGGGTTGCACCCACGTGGTCAGGAATTGGTATGTAAATACTTACTAAAAACTATTTTTTGTACTTTTTCCGTTTCAGATTTTAACAATAATTGGAAGATGTTACACTATTTTGCCAGAAATTTCTATTCGCCCGTTATAGTCACGTCTCACCTGTCACAAGATAGAAATCTAGATATATATGTAGTGTCGGATTTGATGACCAACTCATATAATAATACTGTAACATTGTCGGTATACAAATGGGAATCAATGGACGTCTACCACAAAGAAACGTTTAGTATTTCTGTAGTACGTAAATAATAACAATATTAATTTTATTAGATTCATCTGAAGATTTTGTGAGGTATGATTCAACTGAATATTAAGCTTTTAGCTTAATTAAGACTGCAAGAGAATTTTGGGCGTATATTATGTTTGTTTAAAATGTTTCGCGACTTGTTCCCAAGTTTATACACTTTCTCGTTAAAGGCATTTTGCAGCATTGCGGGCGTTATTAATGCACATTCTTCAATAATTATCTGCTGCAGATCTTGCAAATTAGAACAGGAATTTTAAATATTCTATTCTTTAGGTGAGGAAACACGAAAAAGTCCATAATTGTCAAACAAGGTGATCGTTGTAGAAATTCAACTTCCGTATGTAAGCTTATAATCCGATCGCCAAAAAGCTCACTAAGAAAAACAACATTTTCATGTGTAGTGTGTGCCGTTGCGCCATCTTACTGGAAGTAATCATATTGTAATTCATTTTCGTGCAGCTGTTCAATAAATTTATTCAAAATGTTTCTGTACCTCTCACCATTAATTGTAAAATTTAAAAAAAATGGGAACAACAATTCTGCGGCGATAAACTGCTAGCCAAACACCAAGTTTCGCAGTATGCAGAAACGATTCAACGAAAATATGAGGATTTTTACTACTCCACATCCGAGTATTTTGGAAATTGACATACCCCGAAAGATGAAACCACGCTTCATTAGAGAAAAATGTCAAATTTAGCAAGTCATTATCTTGCATTAAATTATTTACAAATCACTGGCAATAAGCAAGACGTCTGGGGTAGTCTACCAGCAAAATGGCCTGATGTGATTAAATCTTATACGGATGTATGTGTAAGTTTTGCTGTACAATTCATTGGCATGTTCTATAAGAAAGTCCAATCTTTTGAGAGAAAGACGTTTCAAATGTTTTGTACATTGGGTTCATTTACGATACGTTGGCGAACATCATTTATAACTTCTTCCGAACAAACAGTTGGTCTACCAGTACGTGATTTATGGCTTACAGAACCAGTCTCTCGAAATATACTAGCACAATTGGAAAGGCAATTATAAAAATTTTTGGGAATTACAGCTAACACTAGGAAGTGCTTTTTAAAATCACGCTGGATGTACACCCAAATTTAATCAATTGATCATATACGTTTTTTTGGACTGTATTGTAAACCATATTTGAATTTATTCAAACTTGCTTGCAGCAGTTCTAACACATTAATTGATGACAGTCAATGTCACTGTCAAAATAATTATTTTAAAACCGTCAAGTTATAATACCTGGCCGTATAAATGAAAAACAGTTGTTTATTTTGCCCAACAGAAAAACGCGACTGATGTGAGTACTGATTGCAACAAACAATTTCTTTTTAACTTCGTCAAGATACACTTAAATTTGACATATAATCATTATTACAAACAGCGGCTTTGTCGGTTTTTGGGTTCGGGTGCCGTGCTAATAATAATAAAATTATTTTATAATAAAATAATGAATGGTGCTGGTGAAGTTTCATCAAAGGTCCAGGACGTGCGTGATTAATTAATTAAATAAATATACTACAACTTACTTACTAAATAAAACACAGGAGCGTTGTCCTTAAAGTTTGTATTTATATTTACATAAGAAGAAATTGAACTTGGTATATTTTAAGTAATTAAACAAAAGTAATATACAGTATGTCCACGGATCGAGGTCCAAAGAGTGAAAACTTCTTTATTTTGCATTTTACAAGAAAAATGTATTATTGATAAAAGTTTTTGCCTGTCCCGAAACGACCAAGTCAGCTTTAACCTTTTCAAATTTTCTTTTAGTTTAAGATAAAAATCGAAAAATTGGTCGTTTTATTTGAAATTTTTTTAAAGTCCCAGAAATTAAGTTGCGTTGTTATGGTAATTACCGATATTTATTTATCTAATTAACTGTCACATAGAAAAATCAACCATAATCGTTGAAAATGTTGTCAAAAGACCAACGAATTTACCTAATTCAATGCTATGGCAAAGGTAATAAAGCGATCTGTCGAGTTGTCGCAGAATTTTATCAAAAGTTCCCTGACATTTACATCTCAAATAGAGGTACACGAGCATTGGTAAAAAAATTCCTATCCACTGGTTCCATACTGGATGTAAATAAAAGCAAAATAGCACGCGATGGAGACGGCGCTGCCACTCTTCTTGTAATGGATTCAGTACGGAACTATCCCAAACTTTCTTTGCGGCGCAGATCAGTCCATCTGGGAATTAGTAAATCGCTCATTAAAAAATTTTGAAACAAAGGAAGTTCCATCCCTACAAGCCCATTTTTAATCATGCATTAGAACCCGGAGATCCTGCGAAACGTTTGTATTTTTGTCTGTGGATGGGCGCTCAAATCATGGGTAATCAATACTTTTACCGAAATATTATTTTTTCTGATGAGGCCACGTTTTCTACCAATGGTACTGTTGCATCTCAACATGTGCGATATTGGAGCGATTACAATCCGAATTTTCGCATCCCTCACAATCGACAATATTCGGCAAAAGTTCATGTGTGGTGTGCAATTTCTTACCATGGTATCATTGGACCATATTTTTTTGATAATCCTGTCAATCAGCATACGTACTTGGATATGCTGCAAAATTTTGTTGATGAACGTTTGGACGATCTACCGATTAATTCCCTCGCAAGGTGTTATTTCCAACAAGATGGTTGTCCGGCTCATTATGCTAGGATTGTTGTCGAATGGTTAAATCAGCAATTTGGACAGAATTGGATAGGTCGAAATGGTCCCGTGTTATGGCCACCAAGGAGCCCTGATTTAACAATGGCTGATTTTTATCTTTGGGGTCGTTTGAAGCAAATAGTTTATGCAAATAATATTCCTCCGAACGTAGAAGATTTAAAGGAGAGGATTAGAGACGCTGTGACGTCTTTAACTCTCGAAGAAATTCGAAGAAGTTATAGGGGATTGCGCCGACGGCTAGAATTGTGCGTTGAAAAGGGCGGTGAATGGATTGAATAAAATAGTTATTAGTTATTCAATATCCTCCAGATTGTATAAGGCTGATTATGCCCAGGGGAAAATTCCTTCTTCCGTTCAAATGGGTTACTTGATGTTTTGTTCTTCTACAGTTCTAGGTGTCGAGACGTAGGTGTAAAGTATGTATTCTATTATTACTTAGATTTTTAGGAAACATTTTTCTGGATTTTAATCATGATCTAGTCGGAATGTGGTTGTGTAGGGGACGTCTTGTGTCTGTCATTTGTTTCTTCCTCTCCTATTCAAAGGCAGCCTGTCGCCTTATGTCAGGTGGAGCGATGCCGGCGACAGGGTATGAGTTCGAAATCTTCAATGGGGTGGCACGCAAGCATCCTGTAACTATGCGGACTGTGTAGTTTAAAGCGGTCTCTACGTATTTTGTATGAGAGCAGATTTACTACACAACGGCGCGCGGTCGAAAAAACAGAGCGAGAGTAGAAGTTCGCAGAACCCAACGATCGGCTCCTCGTTCGGCGCCGGTGAGCTCACATATGATGTCGTTTTTAGCTTGGGCTTCGGCCTTTGTGTTATGACAGTGTTTCTTAAATGAGAACGTATGATCCAGGGTTACCCCTAAGTATTTTGGGTACTCGCATGACTCTTCACTTCTCTACGTGTTTCTTAGTTTACGTTTGGCCTTCCTATTTCTCAAGTGGAATACATAATTTTTTTTTACTGGAGTTTTAGTAGGATTCCGTTTTAATTATTTTCATAGTATGCTGCCAGATCCTCCAGGGCCTCGGACAGCTTATTTTCGACGGCCTCAAAGGTGCTACTGCCGTGTCGTCAGCGTATATGAAGTTACGTAATTGCAAACGACTTTTCAATATGGCAGTGTAACAAGGGCTCTAGCCCTCGCAAAAAATATATGAACACCCACCTCTTTTGTAGGAAAAATTATGCCAACTATTTTTTGGAACTTTCAAGGAACGTTGCTAATTGATCATATGAAGGGCCGTACAGTAAGAAGATACTATTATGTTTAAGATATCCTCTCAGAGATTTAATTAAAGTGAAAGGACAGGGAAAACTGACACAAAGTGTTTTGTTAGTCCGTGAAAATAAGCAAGTGCACAAAAAGTTGCCAAAGTTATTATTGTTGATTGGCCTTTGATTGGTCCGCATCTGGGGGAAAAACTCGGACCAAATTTACGGACGATGATGAAAAATTAGCAGAATAGTTTTACGCATTATAATTATTGAAACAATGCATTTACCTGTATGCAAATGGAAAGAATTCCGCAGTCGTTTTCGAAGATTACTTCTTTAGAACCAGGTCCTCGGCACTGATTCTTTCTTGACCAACGTTATTATAGTTTGTGCATTTGACGTGTTTTTAACAATTATTTACTTTAACTTATTAATCGCCGTTTATCAGTGGCATTTTTTTAATAGGAAATAATTTAATATTAGTTACCTAAAGCCTCTAGATTATTATCTCCTTGCAAACTATTTTTGGAAAGGACATTGAAAGACGGTGATTAAAGGCAATGAGATGGCTGACGAACTGGTCCAGGAGTGCTCAAAGGGGAATTCCATAGGACCCAGTCGTCAATATATATAAAGAAAGCTCTGGTCATGGATAGAAAGAAAACATAAAAAGAAACCAAGGTCAATGAAAGCTTAATTCAATACTAGGACACTATTAGAAGAAGAGCTTGAAGTTAGGTTTCCAGCTAACGAAACAATAAGAAATTAAGATTATGTCCGGACAGTGTCCGAAAGCACATGGGCTTGGGGTAGCGAGTCCTTGTTAGGAGATGTGAACAATAGGAGGGAACTAGCTTTCATGTAATATGTACTGTGCCTTCATTTAATATCGTAACATGACACTTATGCAACCCAATTTGCAATGCAAGTTTGTCGTGTCATCAATGTAGCGAGAACTCTATGTATGTTTAAATAATAAATACAATCTGTACAATAAAAATCATAATATTGTAAAATATTGATTTTTCTGGGTTCTTAAATAAAACTAACGGTAATTTAAACTCACACAATATTAACAATAAAAACGAAATACGCTACAACCATTTAAAAACTATTAACTATTAATAATAACATTTACTTCACAATGTGTATTTATTTATATTTATATAATATCACTCGAAGACGGTTACTCGTGAAATGAATTAAATCCCTCTTGAGTGCTATTTATATTCAAGGGAAAACTCTCCCATGTTCGATTTTCTCGATCCATCTGCATCGACGTTTTTCTAGACGGTGCTAGACCGTGTGGTACCTGACATATCGGCGGATTACTCATATCACAATATCATAATACAATTCTACCTCTTTTATTATCAATAAAATATCTATTATTCACAAAAGAAAGTTACGTTATTTTAAGTCTTCTTATAAAATTTTCATGACATTTCAAACATATTTATTTCAAGTTGGGGACTTTTATTCAGACTATTATGTTCTGTTAAACTGGTTGCATAACTATCATGCTACGATATTAAATGAAGGGACAGTATTTGTGAGGAACGGAAGGGACTCAGAAACATTTCGGTAAAGATCTTACGAGGATACATAAACTTTCCTCTGAGAAAGACAGTGGCTTTCATCGAGTACATAGTAATAGCGGAGTTGAAATAAGAGATTTATTAGGGGTGGTATCAAGAGCATTTTGCACAAGTGCCTGCACTAATTGGTGTCCAACATAAAGACTTAGAATAGATACATACTTTTTAGAATATAAATAGTACGTCTTTTCATTGCTATATATTTATTTGAATTTGGCACCGAAAATAATCTTCAAAATGTCGGTACTTGCAAAGCCCCTCATTTTAATTTACTACGCGTTTTGAAGCGCAACCACCTTACTTCATATCTTTAGCACTGATAAAGATACGTATTTCTCATAAATTTTCAGTACAGTATATTTGCTGAAATCTATTATACATACCATGTTTACTTTAGGATAGGTGGCGAAGTATATATAATATTATATCGGGTGTCCGTTTAATACGGAAGCTGACGTCTGTCAAATTTTTGAAATTTCTTCGTTTTGTATTTGTCACAGTAAGGAATATAGTTATTGTCAATTGGTGTTTGACATCTTTTGCCATAGTCGTACATGCTTGTTTTCCGTTAGTTTTCATTATTCACATTCGCGCCAATCTATTCCATTTTCTTAAATAATTGTAATTAGCAAATATTGGCAATAAATATTTCGAAAATTAAGGTTATCGTGTTTGATTTTATCAATTTTTATATTTACGTCAAAAGTGATTACCGCATAGGACGCTAATGTTAATTGTTGCGGCCGAACTCAAATGCAGTAATGCTAACTTAACCAAAATTTGCACGAATTGTCAGCTTCAGTATTAAACGGACACCCGGTATTAACATCACTGCGAATCATTGCGAATGCATATTTATGTTGGTGCGAATGTTCAAGTGTTGTCACATATCGTTCTGTTATATTTTGCGTCTATTTGTAAATGACTTGTTTCATCCGCGATTGCAAACTGTGAAGCAGAATGCGATAATGATGGACTGTTGCTGCCTTTCTCAATAAAAAAATAAAACTTTATAGTCCCAACTTTTATTATAATTCATTATTTTTAATCGGAGATTTGGTCTTTTGGAAGTTATAGATAGAGACCGGACACGAGAGGTTGATGACTCATCGCCCACGAGCGTACTTTTGAACATTTGTATTTTTAAAGTTTTTAATTTTATTTATATAATTATACTTATAAATAATAAAACGGGTATATATACGGCTACAAAATACGAAATACATTTTTATTTGCTCATTTTGTAGTTCAAGTTGAGTAAAGGAGTATTAATATTTACTAGCAATACTTTCTCAAGGTTCTCTTCTGTAAAATTTGTTCTCTTTGAATGAACTACATCCTTGTAAATAGAAAACGTCCTTTCTACATCGTAACTGGTTATAGGTGCATACTAGAAATATTCTTTTATTTCAGCGTATTTAGCAGTTAGATTTTGAGGAATTGTCCCCATACACAATTGCCGCAATGTTATTAAATCTGGATTTCTTTAAAAACTGGGTCAAACTTTTGCCGAAGGCCACATCCGAAGTCACTTGGAATATTTTTCAAATTATTAATAGCCACAAATCAGCATTTAATTTGACATTTCGATTTTCAAAATAAGCAATTAGTTTTGTCAAATTTCCAAAGTGTTCCTGAAGAAAGTACAACTGATTTTTTTAAATATGGAATTTGTGTTAGTTCCTTGCACTCAGAAATACTCTGATCATCGTCATTTAAACATGCAACGAAATTTTGTAAACTATCGAAACTCTCTGCATAAAAACTAATAGCTTCCAACCATGTCTCCATCTAGTTATTACTGGAGAGGGAGGCAGTGACAAAGATGGCAGTTTTTCCCTGTAAAGAGCTACTCTCAATGGTGCTTTTCTGAAAACTTTTTTAAAAGCGGATACAAGTCTATCAACTTCTGGAAAGGTGTCTCTGATATATTCACAGATTCTGTGGAGAGCATGTGCTACACAATTAATATGCAGCATATTAGGATATGTTTCCTTTAATAGTCTACCTGTTTTTAACGTATATGCAGCACTGTAACTTACAAATAAAAGTACTTTTTCTTTGTACCTGTCGTCCGAATGAAGTATTTTTTGAATATTCTCGTTAATAGTTTTAGCAACTGTTTCCGCATCAACTGTATTTATAACTTTTGTTGATATTACAAATGCGTTATATGGAATAGTTGGATGTAGTACACCAGCTACAACATTTACCACACAGCGTCCTAATATATCGACAGTTTCGTCGGCACTTATCCAGAGGTACTGATTTGAAAGATGGCTTCTAATGCGTACTACTGCTTTCGTGTAGCACTTAGAAACATAATATTTGCATAAGGTGGATTCATCAGGAACATTTCGACCAGTATATTTTTGGAGAAATATTTTTGGGATTGTTAAGTTTATTTAATGGAATAAAAGTTTCACAGAATTCTTCGTTAAAATTGTCAGATTCCAGCGGTTCCAATTTCTGTGCATGTGTTTGCGATGCTAAGTGATGTTGTACGTGCGATTTCATGGAATTTCTTAACGATATTTTACAGATTTTGTAATAAATTTCGGAATCACTGACAATGGACGTAGAATTAGTAATACCGTCAATCCAACTCGCCATTGTTTTACGATGCCGTTCTCGACGTTCTTCCATATCATATCTGAAAAAGTAACTTAAACAATGCTGTAGATCTAAATAAATGAAAACTAAAAATGTAAGCGTAGGTTATTGAAACTGAGCGAAATTCAATGCACACTTACGTCGAAATAATTGGGAGAAGTAGATTCAATCAAAAGATATTAAACAGGAAAACACAAAAATTACGATGTAATTAACAGTTAAAACTATGAAAACAAGAAACTAACTCACAATACTTTAATTATCTTACGAAATATAATCTAAATAGACTAAATTATTAAAACTCCATACGCTTCTATCTACACCCATGAAAACAGAAATTTAACTGTAAATATCCCACAAAAAACGTCGCAATTCTCGATGAAAACAGGTGTGCATGCTAGCCAGATCAATAGTGTCTTCAATAACTGCATGATGTACTTACAGATGTTGTAGACTATTTATATCGTCCGTCGTAATGACGGCGTCATTTCAACCCGATGTGTCCGGTCTCTGGTCATTAATTCTCATTTGCCAATAAGTTCAAAATATTAACTTAGAGTTTTTTTATATGTATTTTAATATTTTATATTAATATTAATTTTTTAGCTCTCAGGTTACTCTGCAATAATCCATACCGTTTGGATCGACGAATATTTGAGTGGAATTTATTGCGGTGAATTTTCGGATGCTAAATATAATTGCTTCATTCACTTATCGCTGACTGATGAGCATAATAATAAACTTGCACCGGATAACTTTGTAATTCCTAGCACAATAAAAACATCCAAAGTGCCATCAGCGTCTGTTACGGTATGTGACTTCTGCAATTTTAATTTAAATATCGTTTTGACTATTTTTTTTCAGGTGGATTCCATTGTGCAAACCGACAGCGAAGGAAAGAATTTCGAAATAAACATTAGAACGAATGCCATTGCTTTATTCGTGTGGTTAGAATCCAACAATGTACGGGGAATATTTTCGGATAATGGCTTCTTGCAAATTACGGAAATGAAAACTATTACATTTGTAGCTGAAACTGTTACGACAGTAGATAAGCTAGTGAATGATATAAGTGTCACCCATTTAAAGGATTCCCAGTATTTCGAAAATATTTAATAGAATTTCCAGATTATTAAATCTTGTTATAATGGTATAAATATCCTAATAAATTTTAATGAGTGCATTCCACATTGTCTTACTTTTACACCACCAGTATTTTGTTTCAATAAATTTATGTAAACATTTTTTCACTCAAAAAGTGTTTAAAGACGGCCGATAACTGAATGACAAGTTATTAGTTTATCACGTCGTTCATTTTCGTTTAAGGTGAATGTCGACAGTCAAAAATTATAAGTCGCTCCATGGGCACGCGCGTAATAAACTGGTAAACAAAAATTAACTTTTTTATGACATGTATATTACGTAAAATGTCACCGAAAACCAGAAAATGACCACTCTTTGTTTCCTACGAAATGATGTTTGTAGTGTACCTACTGGAATATACACTGTGAGCAACAATGATTGACACGTCTGAAGTTTCAGCTTCATTAACGCAATATCAAAAATATATTCCATATATAAATACTCTTCATATGTCAGAAAGCCGTAAAATTGTCAATTTTCGACACATACCTACAGCTCACCGATTTTTATGTGGCCGGTTAGAAGTACCGCCCTCGAGATGCGCACGAAATTCATAGGTAGGGGAACCTCTGGCATCGCTTATTATCCCTTACTACGTCCCAATGTACGACTCGCACAAAGAGTTTGCATTTCATTTTTCCGAATACTGTCTCTATCTAACACTGACCTTACTTGACGCACGTACCAATTCTCCCACAGGCCACATCAAAATCGGTGAGATGTATGTTTTTATCCATATGCGTACGTATTTCTCTATTTGCTGTTTCTCTTATTAATAATTTGCTGTTTAGTATTCTACAAATTAAAACCTTTCTTTCTAAAGATATATTGTCGTGCCAGCTCGGAAAAAATTGGTATGTGAAATAATTTAAAATTAATGCGCGTAAAATAAATGATAAATACGTGTTACTTTCAGATTAGAATGTTCACGACGAACATAATAGGATTATTTTAGAAGCCTATTTCCGTACTGGAGAAAGGGACGAAGATGGTGTTTGGAAGTATTCATTTATGTCTTGCTTTAACCAATTCAAAGAAGCTTTTCCTAATGAAGAAATTTCAAAAGATACGTTTCGTCAACATGCACGTCGTGTTGTAGATCGTTTTCGTGATACAGGCAGTGTATGTAAATGGAAATCATCTGGTAGACCTAAAGAATTAACAGAAGACGCTGTAGAAGATCTACGCCAAAGTGTCTCCAAAAAGATGGTCGCGACATTTGTCTCGAAAGCAGGTCATGTAGCGACAACTTCTCTACAAGATCAAGCGACTGCTACAGGCGATTGGTATACAACCATTTGTTTGCCGCAAATCATCGCTGAGCCCTAAGAAACCAACCCACAACGACGAATCATCCTCCACCAAGACAATGCAAGTTTGCACACAGCTCGCAAGTCAATTGAATTTTTAATACAGCAAAACGTCGAATTGTTAGATATCCTCCGTACAGTCTCGACCTAAGTCCTAACGATTTCTTTACCTTTCCGAAAATTATGAGCGGACTGTTAGGTCAAAGATTCCAGTCATCAAAAGGAGCAGTCGATGATTACAAAAACGCAATTTTGACCGACTGGAATAACTACTTCCAGAGTTGGTTCGAGTGCATGAAAAGTGCATAAATCTTCGTGGAGAATATTTCTAAAAACAATAAATTCTTCAAGAACTACCTACTGTTTTATTCCAGCTCTATATGCAAAATATAAAAGACAACCCTCTTATCTAACTGGTAGTAATTACACGAATTGTACGAATCATGAGATGACTTGTATTTGTAATAGTGTTTACAAATGTTTTGAACTATTAAATTTGGGCAGATAGAAGTTTAGCCTTTAGAGAAAAAAAAGGATTGTCAATAATATTAGGAATTAATTTGAATAAGTGACTCATGGCAATCAATCTACGACTATTAGAAGCTGAACAAAGAATCAAGCTCCTCTAACAAGGTATGATATGATAGATTGGGAATACTCCCTAAACCGACGATAATAGGTATAGATACCTATTTTAACAATCGTTTCTGTATTGATTTTAACAAGTGTATGTCTACTGTACAGAGGCGACCATACTGGACCATAGTACAGTGCATTATTCTTACCTAGTACGTATAATGCATATTATAACAAAATCATTGTCAGCCTCTTGACGTTCTAACAGACGCGGCTTGTGATGACGTATTTGGGAGTGCATGTACAATAATGCGAGTGCTTCGGGTATTCTCGTGTACTAACTGTAGCGTTTTCTTAGTAAACACCGAAAACACACGAGGCACTCCCATCATTGTACATGCACCATGCACTCCCAAATACGTCATCACGAGGCGCGCCTGCGTTCTAACTACAAAATCTAATAATTTGTAGGATTCGGAGTGTAGGTACATGATGGATATACTGATTGAAAGTTAATTTAATAGTTACATCAAAATTCCTGATCATTGAGCACCGTTCCAAAAAAAAGTCGTTTATGGTGTAGTTATACATATTATTAGCTCTGTGAGTGAACGTAATCGCTCTACATTTATTAAAATTTGGACACAATTCATTGCGTTACCACCAAGTTATCAAACTGATATCGCACTGCAAAACATCGTCGGTAAGTTCATGCATACAGATACAGATATGTTTATGCATATTTGTATCACTTTATAACACATACGTTTGATGTGGGCTTACGCATCGATATGATATATTTTTTGGTATCGTCGGTATCATCAATTGCTCAAAATGTCTCTAAATAATTCGCATACAATAAATACTCCGATGAAAACACTTTACACACATCATTGATGACAATGATGACCACTGGATAAGAGAGGACATAATTTGGAATCTTTGTCTACGCCTCTACATGCGATAAATGTTGATGGCGATTAAGGTATTGACGACGATTTCTGAAATAGTAAATGATGTGTAAACAAAACTAGTTCACTTAAGTATGAACTGCTAACTGAATTATTGGTTAGAAGTGTCGAATTTTACTAATAAGTCAGTAGAAGGACGCGAACATTATTTGAACTACTAGATTCCAGAAATTTTCTTGGCAGTCCTCGTATGAGTACTCTAAAACAAGTTTTATAATCTATATTCTAATGTAAGGTATTTTAGAAGTAAGGTGAAGACCTACAGAGGGCCTACAGAGGGAATAAAAGCTCGTAAATTTCGTATATATTTATTTATAGCTATATTTCGGCACCACGTATTGTGTGGTTATTGTGGTCGTTATTTATGCGACTAGATTTGGATTTTCTGATGAAGTTTACCAATATCTAAAACACTAGAGAAATTAAATTTGGAAGCAGTCATATGCCATATAAGCATTCCGATTACGTGCTTTCCCTATTTTCTCAAATGGATCAAGAATTCATAAATACTTAATTTCTTCATTTAATAATGTGGTTAAAACATAGAATATAGCAATTTGGTTAGTAGGATCTGTGGAGAATAAAAGTTACCTACCTAATTGTCATAAATCTACCCACAAAACAAACCCTTTAGCCCCAAGTTACTATCAACATTAGACTCATACCAATTAGAACTGATGTTAAACAGCTTGGATATCACTCAAACTAATATCTAACATATTTAATCTATATTCAAGGAAAAAAAAATGCTAAAGTTGAAACCCAAAAAATGTATCACTCTTACAAAAACTCAATAGTTAATTTTGCTCTGTTCAGATTTATCTACTTATATCCACTTTATACTTAAACCTTTATAGGTACTTTATTCTTCAGTAAGTATGTATGAATTGTGGTAAAAGCCTTTTTACGTTTCCCTGAAGAATTGGAAAAAATAATGATATGTTTGGAATTAGTATAATTCAGTTTCCCAGAATCAGCTGTTGCTATGCTTTAATGAGCAAAAAAAAAATTTTATCTAGCGTTATAAGATTTCATTATAGTCAGAATGTCTATCTTAAGCAAAATAGCATTAAATATTGTGTAGTCGTTTCGTTAAAAGAAATATAGGTACTTTATTCTAAACTAAGTATAAAAAAAACTTACCTATATCAAATCAAAACCTAAATGATTAATTAATGAAATTGATTTACTTAGATTTCTAAACAAATGAATTTAATGTACTGAATTATACTTCTGATTACTTTATAATAAAATTGTAAATAAATGTTACTTTAATAATAATTAGTATAATCGCCTAAAATGTCTTGACAATAACATACCTAATTATAGATATTATAAATTCAATTTATAAATTTCAAGATTTCGTTTCTAAATGAATCGGCAATTTGGTTGTTTATATAAATCAAAAGACTTAATATATTATATATCTATACTTTTAGGTAGTAAATGGATAAAACTATTAAAACATTAGTCAAAATTAAAAATTTTTGAAAATTAGAACCAGTTCTTTAATTTACAAAATTGTTGATTTATTGTAGTGTATTAAGGAAATAAACTCTACATTTATGTTTTATAAATTAAATTCTCCCACGAAAAGACAGATTTATAAAATACTTATTTTTGGAAAGTGTCTATCTCAATGAAACCTTGAGGTACATAACCTATACAGAAACCCATACAATAACCTTATTGTTTTTGACAAGTATCCAATGTTTATTATTATTATTTGCATAGTGTTTAACAACAATTAAAACAAACACAAAAAAATGCGAATTAAATGTACAAAAATGTAATAATTTTTAAATTGGATTGATATCGCTTTGCCTTATTGTTATTTTAAAATTACGTATTTTATGTGACCATGGCAGAAAGTATTTTAAAGATTTACTTAGCTATAGATAACAAAGTTGAAGAAGTATCTTACACACAGTCTTCTACTGCTGAAGATATATGTATATTTCTATGCAGAAAGTTAGGAATTGGTACAATTGCCCGGCACCTGTTTGCTCTGAGGCTGCATGGAAAACAAATATTTTTAATGCCTTCAGCTAACTTTGAAAAGGGTAAAGAATATGATTTAAGAATTCGTTTTAAAGTGGCTAGTACTAAGAAATTGAAAAAAATTGATATCAAAGCTTACGACTATTATTTCCATCAAGCAAGAAATGATGTTCTTGAAAATAAGATACCAGATTTGATTTTTGAGAAATATCGAAAAGAATTAGTTGGACTTGGTATAACAGATATGTATCGTGTCATGCTTGAAAAAGAAATTTTACAAGAAACTGTAGAAAATGATTATAAAAAATATATACCTAAAGAAGTTTTGAAGAGACATTCATTTTTTATCAAGAAACCTATTCATGATACTTTAAGTAAAATTAAGAAAAGTGGTCATGATGCTTGGTAAGTATTCATTGCTTAAAGTACTTAAATAAATATGATTCATTTGATAATCATCAACACATGCATAAATCATTGCAATAATTATTTTTTTAATTATTAATTACTCAGATTTATATATTCCATAGTCTTAGTCTTAAAAATATATTTCAGAAACATATACTATGTAAAACCTGTATGTATGTATTTGTTTAGGTATGTCAAAGCTGAATACTTGAGACAGTTAGAACTTATGGTGTCGGAATATTTAGCTGAGGAATATAAAGCTTTGACGGAACAAGATGGTGTCATATCTTCATTAATCGTGCGCGTTTCTCCATTCGCTGCCGAGCCCGGAATTAAATATTGTATGGATTCCAAGAAAGATGTAAGTAAAGTAAAAAAATAAATAAATGAGATTATAACTAAAATACTTTTCCTATTTTAGAAATGGCACTGTATATGTGCTCTTGAAGATCTGGGTTTTATTTCATTACGTAAAGATAGCACAGTTGAAATAAGCAGAAGAAATGGAATTCCTTTTTATCTAAAATTCAATAACATGCATAATATGTTGTCTTTCGTCAGTTTGGTCGATGGATATTATCGTTTGTCTGTTAAATGGACTTTTAATATATGTAAAGATGTAATCACACCTTCTTTATTGAAATTATATTCAATGAAATGCCATGGTCCAGTTGGGTAAAATAAATGACTGATTGTAAGACTTTTCTGTCATTTTTATTGTTTGTAATGTTTCAGGGGCGAATTTTCTTACGCAAAATTAGAAGAAAAGAGAGGAAATAAACCCGGCTGCTTTATTCTGCGGGAGAGTGATTCAAAATATAACATCTTCTATATAGACGTTTGCGTCAAGGATAGGTAAATGTTCTGTTTTTGGTGTATCTATAGCGGTCCAATGTCTTAAGCTTGAAGCTTGTCAAGACACCAGGACCGCTTAGAGTGTATATGGTGTATGTAAAGTGTGCTATAGCTCGTCGCCGTAAGACGGTAGAAATGTTAATTTGATTCTCACTATCTCAACATTTCAAAAGTTGTTCCCTCTCGAAGCACTTTTAAATAAATATCTGTGCGTTTCATAGCAAAATCTGGTTATATTGCTACAACTATTTTGGAGAATCGCTGAACAGCAAATGCAGAACGGTATACAACAATTTGCTTGCCCGAAGTTAATGATGAACATAGAAAAACCAGCTCTAAACGTGCAATCATCCTTTATGATGATAATGCGGGACCACCGCTTCTTGTTCAGAAGAGGCCATCACAGCATTCATATCACACATTTTGAATACGTCAAATTCAGAATGCGTGTGTTTCAATGATTCACGCTGGTTCCGAGATTCGAACCCTTGGCCAACGGAGTTCTCACTCCATGGAGTTCTCACTCCCGTTGTCCGAAGTTTTTACTACTTGCGTCGTTCAGCCGTTAATTCGAAAGATTAATGAAGGGATACAATTGGCGAGCAAAAACTGGAATTGGGGCATATTTTCTAGAATTTTTAGTTAAACACTTGTATTTTCACTAGTAGGAGCTTAATCGTTTATTTTCCGAGTAATTTAATACGTCATATTGTTATTGTTAGTCATGATTTATATGAAATAGCGTTATAATTAAGAAAACGTTGATTTCTTTGTATAAAACCTTTCAATCGCACGTTAAAGTGTTTATTTCGAAGGCTGCAGGATAGCATCGCGCACTTTTGCCACATTTTGTGGTGTGCTTGCCGTCGATGGACGACCGGAACGTTCATCATCATCAACCGACAGTGGCGGCTCGTGCTAAAAATTTTAAGGTATTCTGCAAGTTTTACATAAAAATTTACCTTGCACGGGCAGTAAGAGGTTGTCTCCCATCGATCTTATCGTGCTTTCTTCGCCTTCCGCACTGAAGTAATGGATTTCTGGAACGATTGTCAATTGTCACACAAAAAAATAAGAGTCACTAAGCACTACTTTACTAACAAATTATTTCTTATAAATTAAATCTATTCTACGTTCTTTTCGATTTGCAAATTTTGGTATCACTTTGTCATTAAAATTGTCTATTTCGGAGATAAACTTTTTTTCGATCGATAGCATGGAAAGAGATGTTAAACGATCTTCGGTCATTGAATTTCTGAGAAACGTCTTAATTCGATTTAGTGTTGAAAAGCATCGTTCGGCCTCTGATGATGTCATGGGAGTTGTTATTACAATTTCTAATAATTTTCTAGTCTCCTTCAACGTATCTCCCAGATTGTTTTTTATTAAAAATTTTAGAAGAGGTAGTGCGCCTTTTAAAGATCTACAATCAGTTCTTGAGTAAATAACAGACAATTCAGTTCGTAATCTTTCTTTATCAAGGGTGGGATAATAGGAGCATGCGGAAGTGAGTTTGTCCTCAGGAAATTTATTGCAATACTCTCCAAAGCATTCCGAAAAAAAAGTGATGCCACTACTAGATGCTCTTTAAAATGAAATCGATCTTTTGCACAATTTAGAATAACATCACACACCTCTAAAGCCGAAATTCGATGATTAAATCTGCTGTTATTTGGACGTTTGCGTTTTTCTGGTGGTGGCTCATCGCTTATTAAATCTGATGCTTCACTTATGATGTCAATATTATTTCGAACTTGGCCTATACTGCGTTCAAAATTTTCGATAGCGTCTTTTACTAGAGTGGGTTCAATTTTTCTTTGCTGCAATTGATTAAACAGGATATCTACATGGGGCATTACATGATGGAAAAAAGTCAGCCAAAAATTGAAGATCGGATCATTTAATGTACGGCGAATAGAGGCGGCTGCACTACAGACTGTGTTGTTGGAGAATTGTTCTTCTATTTCTTCCATACACTCAATGAGAGAGGCCCTATTTTCGTACACAACATTAATGGTCCTGATATTAAAATTCCAACGGGTTGTAGCGCCGTGGGGGATCCTTCTGTTTACAATCTTGTTTAACACTTCTACTCGTTGGGGTGAATTATTAAAAAAGCCGGGAATGTCTTGTAGATTTCCAAAAAATACACGTACTTGCGAATTTGCAGAAGCAGCTTTAGATATAATTAAATTTAATTGATGGGCATAGCAATGTACATAGTGCGCAAAAGGGTACTTTTTTTAATCAATGCTTGAACACCTGCGTGTTGTCCGCTCATCACCGCTGCTCCATCGTAACTCTGTGCAATCAGTTTGTTAGGTGAATTTTGAATTAAAACATCTATGACACTTAAAATTGTTTTGCTAAGTGTTTCTGCATCACATTTTTCAGGAATGACGTAGTTCCAAAAACGTTCAATTGGCTCACCATCACGAACATATCTAAAAATAACTACCATTTGAGTTTTTGCAGCAACATCCGTTTTTTCGTCCGCTATGATCGCCAAAAACGAAGAATTATTAATTTCCTCAATTATTTGTTCTTGGTAGACTTCAAGTATGCACTGTAACAGATCATTCTGTATTTCTTTGGAAGTGCCTTTAAATACCGAACAATTTTTTAGGTGCTCACTTAGAGTTGCATCTAATTCAGCCGAAAAATTAATAAGTCCACGAAATATCCCCGGATTCTCGGAAGTATCGCTCTCATCATGTCCCCGAAGGGCCAATTCAAAAGCTCCACAAAATTTTATACAATTAATAATTTTTGATAAAATATACCGATTCTTTAACACATTTTCATTATGTCTCTGTATATTTACCCAATAAGCAGAATCTAGTTGAGCCATAATATTAGTTGACCCTAGTAGCGCAAATTCCATACAATTATGAAGATGGCTTTTAGAATTCCCATGTCTTTTTTTTTCAAACTCAAGTGCTCTAGATCCGTGACCCCTATTTCCGTCCAAGCTTTATCGCCACCAAAAAGTAAACAGGGAAAACAATATAAAGCATTTTTTTTGTTGCATCCACAAATCCATTCGTTTTTTGAATAAATATCGCTACTAAATTTACGTGTATAATTTTTCTCTCTACTTACACCAGTTTTTTCAATAGCGATATCTACCGACCATTTGCTTTTAATTCTATCTTTTCTTCGTATGAATATTTAAAGAATCTCTTCACATTAATTAAATTAAAGACCACCTCCATAATACACAGAGTTTATATAAATTGTCAACAATACACAAAAACAGAAGCACGCGCACTCTAATATTATTGTTTTTACGTTAAACTCGCCGCACCGTAAAAAAGTCGCGAAAATATTAAATATACCTAATCATATCGCCCTCCGCGCTGGACTAAATGCAGCGAACAGGCCTGCTAAAATCACGCATTGGTTTTAAACAGCCGCGGGGGTAGCGGTGTGCGCGCGGGTGTTTGAAAGAGTTCTGAGAGCACGTTCGTGTGGACCAGATAAGGAACAAGTGAGCGATCGCGCGAATTAGGTTGGTTATTCCACTGGTCGCCTATTGAATATTATTTGATAATAACCGGCGTTGCTGTTGGAATTTCGGAAGCGAATATCTCGGCTTCTACTGGTCGGATTTTGATGATTGAGGTGTCAAATTGTAGGGTTTGATGTCCTCTACAGGATGATGTAGAAAAATATGCAAATTTTTTTATATTCAGGCGGAGAATTTTCACAACAATATGTTACGCTTTTATAAACATCAGAAATGTCGGAAAAATTATGTAAAAGAAAACTAGTTATAACTAATACAGGTTCGCCCGCCCAATTTTTTGGGAGCTCTGCAGCACTGCAGCGCTTATGCGCTAGCCGCCACTGTCAACCGACATACGTCCATTTTTAAAACAGTTGTACCACTCATAAGTTTGCATCTGGCCTAAAACATTCTCATCAATCGTATGTTTAAGCACTTTCATAGTTTCCGCTGCCGTTTTACCAAGTTCGAAGCAGAATGTAATGCACGTTCTTTGCTCTTTCATATCAGGAATTGTAGTGTCACAGAATAGCTCAAATACAACTCAACAAATATAAATACAAAACTGTTTGTCACCACCTAGCAAAGTACCGTTTGACAGACCGTCTTAGTACGAGGGTAGCACCGATTATTTCTGCAAGCTAATAATACAAAATGTTGTAGTCAAAAATTATTTTTATTATTGTTTTTCAAAATATTTTCCCTTAAACTCAAGGCATTTAGAGATTCGATAAAATCAGTTATCATAGCATAAATTCCACTCTTTTTGAGTCACTTCAAATACAGTAGAGTCGCGATAAGGTAAACTAATTCAGACAAGTCCGGTTCATTTTATCGAAGGTGTTCACTTTAATGAGGTTGTTTAAAAAACGACAACAAAATATAAATTATATTATGCATACTATGTATATTTCTAGTGTTTAAGTATTATATGGATATAAACTATTAACCTTGTAATGCACATGTGTTTATTATATGTATACATATCATACTTACGACTACTGAACTGTATCGAAGAAAGAAGTTAATTTTGTTTGTTTCGTTTTATATTGTGTACTTCGTAGTATAGCTGCTTCTGGCAACCGTTTAAGCACCAAAATATCGTTAATATTATGAATATTTCTTTCTGCCCAGATCAGACACGTATCAAATGCCTTACAGGCTTCCGAATGTGATGGAATAATAACTGGAGTTTCTGTAACCACGTTGTCCTCCTCACTGCTAATTTGTTCAAAATCATTGTCTTGTGTATCTGCTTGTAGATCTTCATTCCAATCCAAAACTTCTGTAGCTGTGTAATTTACCTGAAATGCAGTTTTGGAGATGGACTTTTTTTTACATGAATGCAAAAACATGAAGTGACTTACATTTGGAGCTATCATATCCAACATTCCAAGTGTCTGTTGAACAACACTGTTTATTTCACGTGGGTGATTTCTTTCTCTTAAGGTACTTAATGGAATGTCATCTTCATCTGGCTCATCAAACTCCAAAACAGGTTTCCAACATTTGACAATGGTTTCCATTGAAACTTTTTCCCAGTCGTTCAGTAAATTCAATATAGCATCTTTTAAAGTCAAATTTTTTATGAGGCCCTTGACATCACCTGAATCATTTCTTATTATTGTTGATAAAAGAGAACGTCTATAATGTAACTTGGTAAGTCTGATTACGTTTTGATCCATTGGTTGAAGCAATGGCGTTACATTGGGAGGGAAAAACAGTATTATTATTTTTCCATCGTCACTTTTTAATTGATCTTCTGAAGAATGAGAAGGGGCATTATCGATAAGAAGAATTGCTTTTTCGTCTAAATGTTTTTGCTTCAAAAATTTTCTCACCTACAAATTCATTAATTTGTATTAAAGCAAAAATAAATAAACAGAACGAGGAACATTTTACCTGTGGTACAAAAGATTTGTGAAACTAATTTCTAAAAATTTCGGTAGTCATCCACGCATTTTTAGAGTGGTCATAGTCTACTGGCAATACATAATTTCTGAAACTTCGGGGGTTTTTTGCAGTTCCAATCACGAAAGGTTTCAACTTATGTCGCCCCGAAGCATTAGTACATGCGACAAATGTCACTCTTGCTTTTTCAGTTTTTCGACCAGGAACAATTTTTTCATCTGAAGCCACGAATGTTTTATCAGGCAGCAGTTTCAAAAATAAGCCGGTTTCATCGGCGTTGTATATTTGATCACGTGAAATGCCCAATTCATCAATTTTTTGCTTCAAAATTTTCTTGAAAGGGTCAACTGCGACGACATTTGATGAAAGTTTTTCACCCGAAATTTTCAAGTGTCGAATGCCGTATCTCTTCTTAAAATTCTGCAACCAGCCTTGACTACTAGCAAAAGTTGTATTTTCTTCAAAGGTCTCGTGCAGTTGTTTCGCCTTTTCTTTTAGCATTGCACCAGAAATCGGCAAGTTTTTACTTCGTTGTTTCAGAAACCATCTATACAAAGCAGTTTCCATTTTGGGATTTTCTGCTCGTTTCATTCTTCTACGTTTACTAATTCCGACATATGTATTTGACAGAGCTTTTAGAATTTTTTGTTGATTTTTTCTAATGCCGCATATAGTGGATTTGGCAACTCCATATTCACGTGAAAGCGAACTTACACTTCTACCATCATTAAGTTGTTTTATTATTTCACCTTTCGCACTTAATGTCAAAGTCTTCATTGTTCTTAGTACACTTTACTAACTACACAATAACTCAACAAAATACACGAGTGCAGGCGTTCAATCACAAACACGTTGTACTAACATAATTAGGGGGTTCCCCGATCGAGTCACTAAATATAGGAGTACAAAGCTACAATATGTAACTGTAATATGTAATATGTAATCTTATTGAGTTGGCTGTTGGGCTTATAATACTGTGTATAAAAAATTATTTGTTCACCTTACCGAACTGTTCCTCTTATGGGGCGTTCACCTTATCACGACTCTACTGTATAAGGTTTTTGAAGCTCTCCACGACATCTTGTAGGCTCGCAGTCCGGACTATATGGCGGATGATCTAGTAATTTTAATTCCGAAGCTTTTAAAAATTCGTTTGTTTGACGCGTAACGTGACTTGAAACATTGTCGTGATGAGGGCAATCTCCGATCTAGGGCGTCGTAAACGAGCTTTGAACAACATCTGGCAGACATACTGTCGTGTACCATTCTGCGGTAACCGTACGTCTATTTTCAAGCACAACTGTTCTGATAGGTCCCGATTTTGAGAAGAAACTGCTACCATTTTCTTTCCAACACTTCGAGATTTTTTCACTTTGACTGGATTAGGTTCTGTTGGAAACACCCATTGAGCTGACTGCCGTTTTGATTCCGGTTCACATGCATATATTCAGCTTTCATCACCAGTAATGATGTTGTAAACTGCTTTAGGCCTGCCTCCATCATATTTCTTAAGCGTTTTTTTACATCATTCCACTCGGTATTGTTTTTGTTCCTGTGTTAAATTATGAGGTATCCAACGACAACAGACTTTCCTCACACCCAAATTACGAGGGGGTATTGATATATAGTTAGCCTAGATCGGTTCCGTGGATAAAAAAATATTGCGATAACATAGCAACGAAAATAACATATTACAAGTGTCAGTGTAAAGTATAACGTCAAAAAGTCAAACCAAAGTTGCGCAATAAAATTTGTAAAAAAGGATGGCGATCGAAATTGTGAAAATCGAAAAATTCGAGTATCGAGCCATCATCAAGTACGTGTATTTGAAGGGGTTAAGAGGTAAGCAGATTTACGAAGATATGTTTAATACCCTTGGCGATCAATGTCCTTCGTATGCGACCGTGAAAAATTGGATTGCAAGCTTCAAAAGGCGTAAATTTTGCATGGAAGATGAACACCGATTGGGAACGCCAGTTTCTGTTTCCGTCCCCGAAAATGTTGATGCAGTTCATGACATGATTTTGTCAGACCGTCGAATTGGGCTAAAACGTATATCTGAGGCACTGAATATTTCATATGATTTGGACATGAGAAAAATTTATGCAAAATGGATCCCCAAATGTCTGAATGTTGACCAGAAGCGTGCAAGGGCGCTTTCAATCTGTGCTCGGTTTGAAAGTGATGCAGACTATTTAAGCCGTATTGTTACTATGGATGAAACTTGAGTACATTTCTACGACCTAGAAACAAAGCAACAATCGATGGAATGGAGACACTCTGGTTCTCTAAGGCCTAAGAAGTTTCGCGGTCAAAAATCTGCTGGAAAAGTTCTTGCTTCAGTTTCTTGGCATTGCCATGGAGTAATCGTAATTGATTTTCTGGATAAGGGTAGAACAATAGCCGGGAAATATTACTCGACGTTACTGACTACTCTACGAGAAAAAAATATAGAGAGAAGACGCGGGAAGTTATACAAAGGTGTTTTGTTTTTCGCCGGACAATGCCCTTGAACATAAATCGCATGTTGCTATGCAAACAATTCGTGATTTAAGGTTGGAATTACTCGAACACTCGCTTTATCCACCAGATCATGCTCTGTCTGACTATCATGTCTTTCCTAAACTGAAAAAAAATTTAAAAGGTCGTAAATTTTCATCCAACGAAGAGGTGATAGAAACTGTGGAGGCCTGGTTTACAGAGCAAGATAAAACTTTCTTTTTGAAAGGTCTAGAGGCGTTGCAGGATCGCTGTATTGAGTGTATTCATTTAGGAGGAGAGTATGTTGAATAATAAAATATTTTGACTTTCAAATTTTGTTTGCTTCTATAGTAGGCTAAGAATTTTTCAATACATCCTCGTATTATGTAAAATCTTGTGTATTGCAGTCATGCCAATACCAACAATACCCAAGCTGCACCTAATAATCCTATACGTGACTCGATTGTCGTCTTGAATCATTCTTCGTACGGTGTCTACGTTTGTTTCAGTAACGGTTGAGATTGGCCTTCCTTCGCGAAAATCGTCACTAAGTGAAACCCTTTGAAATTTAAATTCGTTATACCAGTTGGTAAACACTTTTATGAGAAGGAGCTCGGTCACCAAATGCAGCACGAAGTCTTGAAACACTTTGTTTTGGAATTAAAGAACTTATAAAATTATAGTAAATCATGATTCTAAAATTTTCTCTCGTTAAATGCATTTTTACTGCAGACCGCTCGGTTTGAAATTAGCTTGTTAAAAATAAACTGTTGCAGTTATCAAAACTAAATTCGAACTGTCAAAATAGAAAACAATAAACATTTGTTTCATAGCATGTTTGATTCCTTTGATTTAATGGAAATAGAAATAATCGGTGCTACTCTCGTATACACGTAGCTCACGCCATCTAGTGCTATAGAGATGTACTACCATACCTTCGCGCGCGACATTCAAATTCTGTGAGTTCCTGGGTAGCACCTCGTATATGTATACGAGGGCCTATGTGTAACTACATTATAATAGTGCATTTACCGTACTAATAGAAATGTTGCGAGTAATTTTCGTGGTGCCGCATATTGTATCTGTTACAATAACTCGAACGTTTTTCCATATCAACGACTAGAATTAGGAGTGTGTAATTTTTAAATTTCGAAATAAAATTCAAGAAAATTTTTTAAACTCTTAACAAGAATTAATAATTTTTTTTTTCTAGTTCGAAACCTCAAACGTATAAATTGGAATATGTATCGGATGATGAATTCATATTCCATAATGACATTACGCGATACAAATCTGTTCAACAATTGATGAGTGCTTATAACAAGGAGGATAGTTCCATATTTTTGGGAGAATGTCTGCCGCCATCAGAAAACGGTAAATTACTACTGTAGATAGAGTACTTTGCAAAAGTTATTTCATATTTATTATTTTTGTATAGAGAAGTCACCGTTATTACTATGCCAAAGTGATAGTCTAGCTGGTGATTCTTTAATAGACAGTTCAACAGTCGAAAGTCTTCACAGTTCCCCTCGCTGCATAAATAATAAGGACCTGCAGATATATAAAGGTCAGTGATTTTTTTCTATTTTTTACTTTTATTAATGTAATGCTGTGTAAAACTGTTCCTCTAAACTATGAAGCATACATAAAAAGGATAATGCAATATTTTCTTACATGCGCCATACTATCTCGATATGATTTTTATGTTAAATATTACTTTTTGAGTAGTATATATGTTGAGCACTTGTGAAATTATTACACTATTAAATTAAATAAAACACCTTATATTTCACAAACAATAGTATATTGACTATATGTACATTTCATGTGCACTGCACACATCCTCAGTAGTTACTAATTTAAAAGTATTATTTTTTAAGTACATGTATAGTAAAAAATATCTATTTTTTTTTGGTTAGGGGTGTAAAAATTATAATTATAAATGGTCAACAAATGGTCAAAAACATGCAAATAAAAATATAACAATAAAAATAAAAATAAAAAATTATGGTCGTATATTGTAACAGTGCCTGCTAAAATCTATTGAAATTCCAAGAAGGACAAATTATGGGAAAGACCGTTACCTATGAAAAACAAGACATCTGACTGTGTTTGGCATGTCGGGTTCTATTAAATAACAATATAGTAGCGTGAAGAGGATCTATTAGTTATTAGATACTGTAGGTATACAATTTAAAAGTTTATTATTAATAGGTGACATGTCATTGTTAAGGAGGTAATTTTTGTATTTTTTCATATGTATGGCTTCCCACATGTCTAAATTTTTGCTATTACATTTTTTAATTAATTTAACATTATCTAAGCTGAAATTATGTCCGGTATCTAAATGATGTAGAGCTAATGCTGATTTATCTACATTGTGAAGTTTTACATGAGCTAAATGTTCTTTGAAACGGGTTTGAATATTTCTTCTTGTTTGGCCGATATATAATTTTGGGCAGGAATTACAGTTAATTCTGTAAATACCTGATTCTTTCAGTGGGTCTGTGTTAACTAACTTTGTTTGAAGATATTGTTGTCACTTATGAGTGTTGGAAAAAAAATTGTTAAAAAAATATAATCTAACTCCTGCATTTTCCAAACTTTTAAATTGTATACCTACAGTATCTAATAACTAATAGATCCTTTTCACGCTACTATATTGTTATTTAATAGAACCCGACATGCCAAACACAGTCAGATGTCTTGTTTTTCATAGGTAACGGTCTTTCCCATAATTTGTCCTTCTTGGAATTTCAATAGATTTTAGCAGGCACTGTTACAATATACGACCATAATTTTTTATTTTTATTTTTATTGTTATATTTTTATTTGCATGTTTTTGACCATTTGTTGACCATTTATAATTGTAATTTTTACACCCCTAACCAAAAAAATAGATATTTTTTACTATACATGTACTTAAAAAATAATACTTTTAAATTAGTAACTACTGAGGATGTGTGCAGTGCACATGAAATGTACATATAGTCAATATACTATTGTTTGTGAAATATAAGGTGTTTTATTTAAGTTTAATATTACTTTTTGAAATCAATATTGACATAAGAGTTTGCTAATATGCGTCACTAATAAAGCTCACTAATAAAGCTCAAATAAAAGCGTTTTCGACTGGCGAACCCAAAAATTTGTTCCTGACAATTTGTTACGCTATATATTAATTATTGTTACGAAATTTAAAGGGCGCCAGTTACTGTTGCTTCCTGTTGGAGGTCCAATTATTGTTATGCTAGGTATTTGCGCCAATTATTGTTGCGGTTAGGGTAATTCCTGGCTTGTAATAGCCTAATAAAAAAATATGGAACATTGAAAGTTGACAGAATAATTGTAAAGAAAATAAAAAAGAATTAAAATCTCGAATATTTTAAAATTAATAAACGGGAATAATATATTCAAGTTGCAAAACTTTTAAAACTAATGTGTACGAAAAAGAAAAAAAACAATTTACAAACGTGATAAACCGGGTGAGCAATATCAAGTGTTTGCAGTTGGCAATAAATGTGATCTTGGCTATATTGTTTAGTCTTCTTGACAATTATCGTTTGAACGGATGGTGTTGCAATAATAATGTATGTATAGCAAACGCCAATTACGTTGGCGCGAGGAGGGGTAAGTTCGCGCAGGACTAAAAGTAGTGGGGAGATTTGTATTTGGTTTTACATCAAATGTCAGATAATTCTAACCTCAGCGTTTGTCACTTTATGATCCCCTAGCAAAGGCATTATGTTCCGTCAAACGTCATTGACAAATGTATTCTGACAATTACTTGAGTAGTGGGGGTGGATGTTTTTAGAAACGGCTTCCGCGCACCCCCTCCTCGCGCCAACTTAATTGGCGCTTGCTATAACTTGTTCAATTGACAATTACATACTATTAAAAACATGCTTTAACATCTCTGTGGATCTATTATTCATGGTTTCTTTAATCATACAAAAAGGTTGTGTTTATGTATAACAATACGTTATGCACGTATAAAGCATTTGTTACAATATGAAACAGACATGTAAAAAATTTACATATCTGTAACTGTACACATGGACAATACATCTCGTATTTTCAGCATTTACTTCTGCTTAATACATATGTTTCTGCCATCTAGGCGTCATCAGTCAAGCTAGTGAAGCAATGTGATACAAATGAAACAAATCTTTATGAATAGATTTGTATCTGTATATACATTTCATTGAAATCGCCTAAAAGATAAAGCAAATTTCATCCTATAAGGTGGCATTTATTTCATAAGTGACATCTTACGGACGAAAGAGACTTTGCCGAAAAAGGCGACCTTTCGCTTGAATAGCTAAGCTATTACATAAGCGAAACAATACGTATAGGTGTAGTCCATTAACACGTGCCAGATGGCGGTAAATATACAAAAAGGTTGTGTTTATGTATAACAATACGTTATATAAAGCATTTGTTACAATATGAAACAGACATGTAAAATATTTACATATCTGTAACTGTACACATGGACAATACATCTCGTATTTTCTCTATTTTTCTCGTATTTTATACGTGCATAACGTATTGTTATACATAAACACAACCTTTTTGTATATTTACCGCCATCTGGCACATGTTAATGGACTACACCTATACGTATTGTTTCGCTTATGTAATAGCTTAGCTATTCAAGCGAAAGGTCGCCTTTTTCGGCAAAGTCTCTTTCGTCCGTAAGATGTCACTTATGAAATAAGTGCCACCTTATAGGATGAAATTTGCTTTATCTTTTAGGCGATTTCAATGAAATGTATATACAGATACAAATCTATTCATAAAGATTTGTCTCATTTGTATCACATTGCTTCACTAGCTTGACTGATGACGCCTAGATGGCACAAACATATGTATTAAGCAGAAGTAAATGCTGAAAATACGAGATGTATTGTCCATGTGTACAGTTACAGATATGTAAATTTTTTACATGTCTGTTTCATATTGTAAGTTTCTTTAATCGTTGCTTCTATAAAATTTGTTATGGATTACATAACAAAAAACTCAATAAAATTAGTAGTTTCTTATAACATATGACAACAATAATACACAATCATAACTATGAATACAAATCAACTTTTTCTAATTAAAAGCAATTGAATATAAATTAAAATTAATTTAGTGTTCAATGGGACGTCCATTTTTCTGCATGAGCGCAAAAGCGCCTGACATTTCCAAACACATTATTTTCTATTACCCCCATTTCACGCGTAATTCTAATTCGGAGATCTTCTAAATTGTTCGGCCGCTCCCTATAAACTTTATTTTTTATGTAACGCCCACTTCGTCCAATCCACCGATTCGGAAAAACATTATTCTGATAATTTCTGACCTCTAAACCTAAGTGTGGAGGAGCCCCGTCTTGTTGAAACCACATGTTATTGTTATTAGGGTAAATGGCTTGTAATGTCGGAACTACGTTTTGAGTAAATAAATTTAAATATTTCTCCATTGTTAACGGGCCTATCTATAAAAAAAATTGTCCAATAATATTATTATTGATAATCCCTGCCCAAACATTCACTTTTTGGAGTCGTTGAGTGTGAGCTTTTTTATAGAGGTATAGAACTTTGAAATGGAATAAAACAAAGATGCATTTTTTAAATTGACATGAAATTTACTTTATTCGAAAGATAATCTTCTGGCATTATAATTTAAATATGACTTCTGGCATATGACCGCCACGGCTGGCTCGGACGTAGTCTAATCTGGAAGTCCAATTTTCGATGACTTTTTCCAACATTTGTGGCCGTATATCGGCAATAACGCGGCGAATGTTGTCCTCCAAGTGGTCAATCGTTTCGGGCTTATCGGCGTAGACTAGCGATTTCACATATCCCCACAGAAAATAGTCTAGCGGCGTTAAATCGCACGATCTTGGAGGCCAATTCACGGGTCCGAAACGTGAAACTATGCGGTTACCAAACGTTTCCTACAATAAATCAATTGTAGCACAAGCTGTGTGACTTGTTGCGCCGTCTTGTTAAAACCACAGCTCCTGCACATCATGGTTGTTCAATTGATGAACGAAAAAGTCAGTAATCATGGCTCTATAGCGGTCACCATTTACTGTAACGTTCTGACCAGCATCGTTTTTAAAGAAGTACGGACCAATGATTCCACCAGCCCATAAAGCACACCAAACAGTAAGTTTTTCTGGATGTAACGGTGTCTCAACATACACTTGAGGATTACCATCACTCCAAATACGGCGGTTTTGTTTATTGACGTATCCATTCAAACAAAAGTGAGCTTCATCGCTAAACAAAATTCGCTTATGAAAATCGGGATCAACGGCAATCTTGTTTTGGGCCCATTCACCGAATCTACGCCTTGCTAGGTGATCGTGTGGCTTCAATTCTTGCACGAGTTGGATTTTGTAAGCACGCAAATCAAGATCTTTCCGCAAAATCTTCCATAAAGTGGATGGACACATATCCAATTCCTATGCACGATGGCGGATAGACTGATTCGGGTCTTCCTCTACGCTACGCTCTACAGCAGCAATTACTTCTTCTGTACGCACTGTACGACGTCTCTGTGGATGCGTATTATCATTTAGAGTAAACGTGGTGCGAAAACGTTCCATAGTTAATCGAATTAATTGCTTTGATGGACGATTATGTTGACCGTAAAATGGACGTAGTGCGCGATACGTATTTCGAACAGAACCATGATTTTCAAAATAAATTTGCACAATTTGGAAGCGTTGTTCAGGCGTCAGTCTATTGAAGTTGAAATGCCAAACCAAACTAAACATAAATCACTTGACAGCTGACAAAATGGCCGCCAGTTAAAAAAGTGTTGCCGACTGAAAGTTCTATACCTCTATAAAAAAACACCTGTTATTAGCTATTTGAGTTTTTCTGAGCCCAATATCGACTATTATGTCTGTTAACAGACATTTAACATAAATGTCGCTTCGTCAGAAAACAAAATGTTATTTCTGAAATCTGGATTTTGTTGGAATGTATCTCATGATTTTACAAAATCAGCAGCATCACTACCAGTAGCAGTTTTTGGACTTCCCGTCTCTATATTTTCTTTTACGCTTCCGGTGCCTTCTGATATGATGTATATTTACATTTCTCATAACAAGGAACTTTATTTCGTGGACACTCTGTATATATATAATTTTGTGTGTGAGTGTGTGTCGTGTATATATGTCGGGCGCCATGCGTATGTCTTCGGATGTGTAGACTTCTGTTGTACGTCGTATGCGGTATGTAATAATGTCTCAGTTAAGTAGATCGTGAAAACGATTATTGTCAGACGCAGTGAATAAGTTTATTATAAACTAGCTAATCCCGACCACGCTTCGCTGTGCCTCAATCTGAAATGAAATGAATGAGAAAAGAGATAAATGTATTATAGTAAATATAAATTCACTTGGAAAACAAATAATCCAATTGCGTTGCTGTGGCTATGTGAAGTTAAAGGAAAAAAAATGTTTTTGACAAAAAAATAATTTTTTTAATTGTAAAGCTGATGAATTGATTACATTTTTTGTTTAGTCCATTTAGTTATTTAACATAACTTATAAACAATGTAAATTAAAAATGTTCCTGTCACTTGGCTTTTGACACATTGTCGAAATTACTTCAAAAACGTCATCTTTCAAATATCTCAGTGTTATTTAAATTCTTTTAATAAAATTTGTATCGTATATGTTGTCTTTTCTTCGATCCTACCTTTAATAAATACAATAGTGAGTGTATTCTCTTAAATATTTAATCTTCCTTTCTTGTGATCCTTAATTTTTGGATTTTATATCACTTTATGTTTAACTTCTTTCTATAACAGCTTCTCTGTGCCTGTTTCCTATTACTTTTCATTCTCATTGAACTTGTTATTAAATTCCTTCTGCCAATACTATTCTTATTCCAGTTATAATTTTTCGATTGTCAATTTATTACAAACAAAATGAATATGGCCATCGCTATACTACTACATTATATTATAACATTATTTTCTTTAGATTGACATTTTTAGATTCGTTATATCTTTTGAATGGAATGTCCGATTTTAATAATTTAAAAAGTATTTTACTGGTATTGAAATGGTCTTTAATAAAATATCATTTAATGGGATAAGGAATAATACAGAGGTATGGATAATATGGTTTGATTATTGTCGGCACTTTTATTAACTTTTAAAATGTGAAAAAGTAGTTATAGTGGCATAACTACAGTAGTTGGACATATGGTTTCGCGGACTTTTTTGTAGATATTAATACGTTCTATAATACTGTAGAACCTTTTTTTGTTCTATCAACAAAAGTTTCCGCATGCTGGCGCGCAGCTTAATTTCGCTTCTTTAGTTATAATGTTTAAAAAATAGCATATAACAGCACATTGTAAAAGTAACTTACTACTTACTCTCTAGTTCATTTTGTACCAGACTAACTGTTCTAAATCCTATTTTAAAACTTTTTTTATGGATTACATTGGCTCCATCGACAAAATGAAGTTCCAATTCATAAAGATTTTGGTTTCCATAACCGTTCGGCCACCATAAACTGACATACAACTAAAAGACATAAATTTTAGCAAACATTTACAATTTATCCAGAACACAAATAAGATATGAACTTTTATTAGACTTTCTTACCTTGGGAATAGTAAGTGATCTAGTAAACACGTAATCACCATTTTGGCTAGCAGTAATTTCAACCGTATGAACGGTTTCCATTATTTCTATATCTGTGTGAAGAATTATGGTAATAGTTCCTTTTATTATACCGCGATATCATAAAGTTTCTGGGTCCAAGATTGCATTGAAATAGAAAATATATGTCTGAACTTTATCTATATTATCATACTGGTAACTTAACCTTAATTTTTGAAAATTATTTTGATAGTGTCATCGTGAATCAATAAATATGTCATTTGATCTAATAAAGATACAATAAAACAACAAGCTCAGCTTGTATTCAAAATTTTATTAATAAAAAAAGGCAAAATTAAAGCAAATGTTGAAATTGTTGTCCGTTATTTTCAATTCCCAATGTGACACGCCTTTTCATGCTGTTAAAGGCATTTTGCAGCATTGCGGGCGTTATTAATGCACATTCGTCAATAATTCTTTGTTGCATATCTTGCAAATTAGCAACAGGAGTTTTAAATATTCTATTCTTTAGGTGAGGAAACACGAAAAAGTCCATAATTGTCAAACAAGGTGATCGTGGTGGAAACTCAACTTCCGTATGTAAACTTATGATCAAAAAACTCACGAAGAAAAGCAATATTTTCTCGTGTTGTGTGTGCCGTTGCACCATCTTGTTGAAAGTATCCATATTGCAATTCATCATCATGCAACTGTTCAATAAATTCATTCAGAATGTTTCTATACCTCTCAGCATTAATTGTGAAATTAAAAAAAATAGGGCCAACAACTCTGCGGCGAGAAACTGCTAGCCAAACACCAAGTTTCGCATTATGGAGAAACGATTCAATAAAAATATGAGGATTTTCACTACTCCACATTCGAGTATTTTGGGAATTGACATACCCCGAAAGATGAAACCATGCTTCATCAGAGAAAAATGACAAATTTAGCAGGTGATCATCTTCTATTAAGTTATTTGCAAACCACTGGCAGTACGCACGACGTCTAGGGTAGTCTACCGGCAAAATAGCCTGATGTGATTGCATCTTATACGGATGCATGTGTAAGTTTTTCTTTACAATTTTCTGACAATGTTCCATAAGAAAGTCCAATCTCTTGAGAAAGGCGTTTCAAAGGTTTTGTGGGTTCATTTACCATACGTTGACGAACATCATTTATAACTTGTTCCGAACGAACAGTTGGTCTACCAGTACGTGATTTATGACCCACAGAACCAGTCTCACGAAACACACCAACACAATTGGAAAGGCAATTATAAAAATCTTTGGGAATTACAGCTAACTCAGGAAAGTGCTCTCTAAAATCATCCAAACATGCACGTTGACTGTACACCCAAATTCCATCAATTCGCACTCCACTCCGAAAATAGGCTTCAATCATGTACGCTTTTTGCACTATATTGTAAACCATATTTGAATTTACTCGAATGTGCTATGTTTCAAACTCGACGTTCAAACTTGCTTTCAGCAATTCTAACACATTAATGGATGACAGATAATGTCACTGTCAAAATAATTTACAAAACAGAGTTATAGTTCCTAACTTAAGTTCAGACATACAATTTATATTACAAAGCCATCTTCGTCCTAGAAACTTTATGATATCACGGTACTTCCAGGTGGATCTGCCATATAAATACTTGTTGTTATTACCCATGAATCGTCGCTTTCGGCGGCATTAACAATTACATCTCGTATACTGGACACATTATAAGCTTCCAAATACACAGGTTTCCTAAGTTAAATTTAGATAAATCTTTATTAATATTAAGATGATCAGATATATTGTGAATTTTCCAATAAATTTGATGTATGAAATAACACACGAGGGGTCTTTTTAGAGTTGCATGCACCAAACGTCGCGGTCGGGTGCCAAAATTAATCTCAATCTTTCGTTAACCTACATCTAAAGTTTCATCAAGATACGGCAAGTGATTTAGTCATGATGAATTTTTAAAGTTTAAAAGTTGACCGAAAATTTGAATTGAGCCGGGAAAATTTTCGCGAAACTTTCGGAGAATATTAACTCAACCACAATGTATTGCTGAGTTAATTTCTCTTTGTAATCGACAAGTTCACTTTGCTACTGTGAATTACAACGTGGACGCACCAGTATCAGAGACGATCCCAGGGCAGGTCTGCCAAGAACACCAGTCACCCAGAAAAACATCGATACTGTAAGCCACCTGATTAAGGAGGATAAACATGCGACACATCTTCAAATTGAGGCATCTGTGGGTACTTCAAAGACCTCAAAAGCGATCCTACATGATGAACTGGGTGTGAGAAAGTTTCCCGTTGGATTCCGCATCTTTTAACCGAGTCGGTTCGCGTAAATTGGTGCCGAAAAACTTTGAGCCGGTTCAATACCGGAAACTCAAAAAAAAACCCATCTACAGCATCGAGAATGGCGATGAATCAAGGATGTATCCCTATGAATCTGACAAAGTTCACGAAGTGTGTCGAAAATGACGGTTGCAACGTTTGTCTCAAAATCAGGTCATGTAGCTACAATTCCTTTGCAATATCGAAGAATGGTTAATGCGGATTGGTACACAACCATTTGTTTGCCAGAAATAATCGCCGAGCTCCGAGAAACCCACCCATAACGGCGAATCTTCCTGCATCATGACAATGCGACTACGTGCACAGCTGGAAAATCAATTGAGTATTTGGAGCAGCAAAATATCGAATTATTAGATCATTCTCCGTATAGTTCAGACCTAAATCCCAACGATTTGTTTACGTTCCTAAAGATCAAGAATTGAATGTGTGGTCGATGATTTCAGTCGCCGGAAGATGCGTCTTTTTTAATTATTATTAATTAATTTGGAAACACAAGACTGCGTAATAGGAGCACGGCTCGGATAGACGTTATTGAATAATATGCATACTTCTTGTTGTGTTCGTTTTCGATCACCATATCCTACCATGATAAGAATATAAATTTTTTCCTTTTCTGTTAAGTGAACCATTTTTAACACACTCAAATGCAACTAATACACAAAAATTTTCAATAGCGAAGCTAATTGTCAAAAAATAACATCTGATAAACAATCGAAAATCGCCAACAGGCACAGGTAACGACAATTTCGTTATAAGTGACTATCACATTAGAATTCGATTATTCTCGGAAATATCATTATGTGACCCCTCATAAAATGTAACTATTTGTACGTAGAAAAATATACTGATTCAGAAAATAATATAAAAAGCATACGTTAATATTTAAAAAAAACAAAATTTGGATGCCATAGCAACGGCACCGTCAAAAATATCGCCACGAAAACTCGACCAAAAGACGGAAAATTATAATTTAAAGAGCTTTTATTTGAAGAAAATTTAGATTAGAACAGTATTTAAATAAATAATGGCATTATTCCATACTATTGCCGGACCCTGTATATATATGTATAATTGTCCTATATTTCTCATACGTATTGTTAATTTCGTTTAAGAAGCACGTGTTTTTAATGCTGAAACTTCAGTAACGTTATCTGTTATAATAAAGTAATAAAAAAACAAAAATAGTTTCTTTGAGTATTAAGAAACTAATTGATTTGATAGTAACGAGTGATCATTAAAATTCTTACTTGTAGCAGGTCGTGTATATAAAAAGTATGTCGTAACTTAAGTCGGTAAGATGTTAATTCAAATGTCTATCAATGTAAATTATATATCATATATAACGTGTGTTCATTTGATAAGTCAATCTAGGTTACTTTGAAATTTTGATAGAATAAGACGCAAATATATTAGTATGTGTTTGTTGTTCCGTAAACGTAAATCCAAAAGACATTTGATAATGTCAATCACAAATATCAGTTAGTGCATAAAATAATCGTGCATCGATTCTGGTTTAAATAAATTGCTTCTCAGTTTTAAAATGGCTTTCACTTTAGAACATAAAATTTTTTTAGTCCAGGCTTATTTTCGAAGTGGTAATAAAATTGATGGTTTATGGGTTTATTCAGTTCAAGATTGCATGGTAGAATGTCAAGTTGAGTTTCCACATTTTGTAATAGATTATTTACAATTTAAGAATACTTTGGATAGAATTTTAAAACTTTTTTCTGAAACTGGTAGTCTCTTAAGAAAATCAGGCAGCAGAGCAGTTAAGAAACATACACCTCAAGTTGTCAATCGTGTTGAAGAAATAATGGAAAATGAACCACAAACATCTGTTCGACATTTGAGTCAACAAATAAACCTTTCTGTTGGTACAACTCACAAGTTATTAAAAAAAGATATGCAGCTTTATCCATACCGTGTCACAGCAGTACAAGAATTGTTAGAAATTAATTACCCACGTAGACTACAGTTTTGTAATTGGTTTGTAAATATGAACAATAATGGAGAACTTTCGCAAAGAATCATCTTTACTGATGAAGCATGGTTTTATAAAACGGGATACCTAAATTCACAAAATACAAGAATTTGGAGTAGTGAAAATCCACATGTAATTAATGAAAAATCGCTACATCCAGAGAAAATTGGTGTTTGGGCAGCGATAAGCCAAAAGCGAATCATTGGACCAATATTTTTTCAGGGAACGTTAACTGCTCAAAGGTACCGTACGGAAATTTTACAACCATTTGTCCAACAAGACGGAGCACCTTGTCACTGTACTGCAGAATCTTTGAATTATTTAAGAGAATTTTTTGATGAGTCGAAATACTGAAATTGCCTGGCCTGCACGTTCATGCGATTTAACACCTTGCGACTTCTTTTTGTGGCCTTATCTAAAAAATAACATATTTCGAACACCTATATTGAATTTGAATGATATGCTACAGAGAATCGAGAATGCATGGAAATTAATAACAATCCAGTAATGTTGCAGAATATCATCAGAAATTTTGAACGGAGGATTTTAAAGTGCATTGATCTTGAAGGACAACATTTCCAACATTTGTTATAGTTTTCAATAAATACCTTATTTATTTGTATGTATGAAACTGTCAAAATATATTTGACTTCGTAGGTTAAGTAGTAAATTTTAATTTACGACATTCTTCAAAATGTTCTCAGTAAATCACATGCTACTAGATTGACTTTTCAAATGAACACTTGTTATTTAAACTGATGGTCCTAATAAATTGGCTAAGGACTGTATCTTCCATTATATTTCTAAAAACCTTTTGGAGAAAATTCATGTTTTTTTTTGATCTTGCTAAATTAAACTTATGATTTCAAAACCTAATAAAGAATCATAGAATATTTTCATACTTATAATGGTGAAACTTTCTATAAAAATAACAGGCATGCACTAATTTAACCGATCTCACCACATCGATAATAAAAAAAAATTAACGAAAAATTTAGTTTCCATGTTAATAAAGTCAAGTACTTGTCATTCTATTGACTTAAATAATGCATATTACAATTGTATTAATTTTGTATAAACTACAATTAATATTCGCCCAGTCATTAAATGAAGACCCTTACAATTTAACGGACGTGTCAATATGTAAAGTAAGCCATCTCGGTCTTGACTATATCGGTCCTATTGGAAAAACTGAGTCAGGTGTACGATGCCAAGCATGGGCGTCTAAAAATCCACTACATCGTGTAGATCCATCTTATACTGACGATAAATTTAGTGATTTTTCAAAAGAGCGCGCTAGAAGTTATTGCCGAAATCCCAGCAAGGATCCGACAGGACCTTGGTGTTATACAATGGCTCCAGATAATATTTACGAAACTTGTGGCATACCACTTTGCATATATACTGATTGTCGTCTGACAGGGCCAGGTATGGAATATAGTGGTTCCATAAGGAAATCAGTAACAGGTAAAACTTAAATAAGTATATGTACTGTCAACACCAAAAAAATGGGAAATTTAAAATTTGTTCGTGTGCAATTAATTGTCAGCTTATGTCAGTTTTATTAGTGTCAAACGGTTGTCAAGCGTTTTACTATTGGTTTTAGTTTTTCGTTTTAAGTATGCCACAATTAAACGAAGTCCAACGGGCTAGAATAATAGCTCACCTTGAAAATGGAAAGACAATAATGCAGGCTGCTCGTGAATTTAGAATTCCTAAAAGTACTATTGGAAGAATAAAAAAAAACTACTAAACTATTTAAGAGAGAATCCATTCAGTGCCGCATTCAAAGCAATGAACATTTCTAATTTGCCAGCTTCTTTTAGTACTACTCGACGAAGAATAAGAATATCCGAATTACATAATTATGTTGCCGCATAAAAACCCCTACTAACTGAACCCATAACGGATCACGTCTCATGTTTGCTTTAAATTATCAGCTGCTGAATGATATGGGAGTCTGTGAAAGTCTATAGCCCACGTAACACCTGTTACGTAGACCATTATACCTAAAAAGGACCTGCGCTACAATTCATAGTAAATGTATGGGCATGGATGAGTGTCCGAGAAACAGGTGTTCTTCTTATCGTGGAAGAAAGACTAAACCTTCATGTTAATTGCCAAATTTTAGAACAAGTGATGGTCCCTTCTGTAAGATAAATTTTTCTCGACGATAATTGTATATTCCAACATAATAACTGCTCCGTACGTACGTCGGCTCTCGTTACTGCTTGGATAAGAAGAAATAATATTAATATTCTTCCGTTTTTAATCCAATTGAAAATTTGTGGGGCCACATGGAAAAAACAATGCGTCGTAATAATTTTAGACCTCGGAATAAACAGGAATTGATTAATGGCATAAATGAGTGTGTGTAAAATTTAACTGCACAATATTATGAACCTCTAATTAGTTCTCTATGTCTAGAAGGATTTCGTGACAGAAAGTAATGGCATTGCAACAAAATGCTAAAGTACAGCGCTTGAAATTTAGGAGTTGATGTACGTCATCATTTTAATATGATGTCACATTAGGCAACGTTGCCATTTCTTTTTCCTTTAACATACATGTTAACTGTGTTGCCTATATATCAGTCAGTTAAAATTCTTATCAGAATTTTATAAAATTAGGTCCTTTTTGCTTAACATAATTATTAGAGACCGAACACGAAAGGTTGATGACTCATCGCCCACGAGCGTACTATTGAACATTTGTATTTTTAAAGTTTTTAATTTTATTTATATAATTATACTTATAATAATAAAACGGATATATATATACGGCTACAAAATAAGAAATACATTTTTATTTGTTCATTTTGCAGTTCAAGTTGAGTAAAGGAGTATTAATATTTTCTAGCAATACTTTCTCAAGGTTCTCGTCTGTAAAATTTGTTCTCTTTGAATGAAATACATCTTTGTAAATAGAAAACGTCCTTTCTACATCGCAACGGTTATAGTTGCACTGGAAATATTTTTTTATTTCCGCGTATTTTGCAGTTAGATGCTGTGGCATTGTCCGCATACACAATTGCCGTAATGTTATTAAATCTGGATTTGTATTAAACACTGCGTCTGACTTTTGCCGAAGGCCACATCCGAAGTCACTTGGAATACTTTTCAAATTATTAATAGCCACATCTAATGTCGTTAAACCATAATTTAATTTGAGATTTCGATTTTCAAAATATGCGATTAGTTTTGGCAAATTTCCAAAATGTTCCTGAAGAAAGTACAACTGATTTTTTAAATGCGAAATTTGTGTTAGTTCCTGACACTCAGAAATACTCCGAGCATCCTCATTTAAACATGCAACGAAATTTTGTAAACTATCAAATTCTCGTGTTCGGACACGTTCACAAAAATATTAATAGTGAACCTGTATTTGTGTTCTTCACACCAGATTTTTAATAATATTTTATATTATTAAAAATACCTTTGTATAATACAAAATGCTTAAAAATTAACTTTACATATAACTTCGTTACTGTACCACTTTTTTTTTGCATTCGATAGTACGCCAATTTCCCATTTTTGTTGGTGGGAAGCGTATGTGGTACTTTTGTGATTCCTATATTGTTTTATAATAGGCGTCCATACATTTTTTTACTAGTTATTTCGTCTTTAATTAGTTTAATTAATTTATTGTGAATGCCGTAATAATATCATATGATGAAAATTATAACTAAAATTAACTTTAATTTAAAAACATCTGCTACTAAACGTGCTATTTCAGGAAAGAAATGTCTTAAGTGGAATAAAAAGCGTGCCAAAGCAATAATAAATAACGAAGTAATTTCATTAAATAAATTCCACAAATCATTATTTCCCGACGAATCTGCTGCTTACGCGAAAAGAAACTGCCGAAATCCCGATTCAGATCCAGGAGGTCCTTGGTGTTTCGTAGAAAGTGCAAACCGGAAGGAAGTGGAAAAAGAGTATTGCGACGTTCCTTTTTGTCAATCAGAAGTTTGTACAGTCCTAACGAAAAATTACGAAAAATACACTCATTTTACTCGATTTCCTCACAGCCTTACGAACTTCTCTTTTGGCGTTAAACTGTGGCATCCAGACTCTTACTTAAACGCGAGTGTAAGATTAGTTTTATCCTTGTTCGCTCTGCCATTAACACGTGAACAGATTCATTCATTGGGTACCGGCATTGAGATTTACATAAGTAACACACAAGCCGGCTTAACTTCTGGTAACACTGGTAGTGTTGAATATGAAGATATTACCGGTCTTATCAAAGCTCATGAATTTACGTATTTTAGCTTGACGTGGTGGCATAATATAGTAACGCTTTTCGTAGAGGGTCGAAAAAATCCTGTCTTTATGGCTGATTACAAAAGTAAAAAGACACTGATGGGATATAAAATGAATCAGTTTTATTATTATGCTGCGCGTGGTACCGATGTAGTTTGGTCCTTTCCTTTTTGTGATGAAAGCGAACAGTGTGATGTACACATAACTACTGGTTCCGATTTTCTACGTTTTTATCCGTTACGGGAAACATCTTTAGGACACGATATAAATCTTTATTTGAGAGCGTTTCGATCGGCTTATATCAAGCTTCAAATTAGCCCTGTTACAGAGTATCCGAGTATTAAAATAATGTTTTCCCGCTCGGATAACTATACTAGAGTCGAATATAAAGAACATGCAAAAGGAGCTACAGTTACTCTAAGAGATACCGTATCAGAAAACTTATTAAAGTATTGGACATGGCAGGAATTCACTTTGGGAATCTTTATGAATCAGCTTCAAGTGTACGTTGTCAAAGAAACTACCATGTTTCCGATATTGTTTGTTGATCACCTCGTTTTTAAGAAAATGCGTTGGTTTTCTCCCGGTTCGGAAAACTCAATTGCTCAATGGAGTTTCTTTTGTTTTCCTCCTGCCGACGCAATACCTCCCCCTGCATACCCTCCAGAATGTGCTCTTAATAGAAAAGAGCCGATGTACAATGGCACTCAAGACTTAACAAGCAATGGTATTCCTTGCTTGCCATGGGCAAGCGATGGATTAATACCTGTCGATGAAGTTAATAAGCTATTTAACGAAAAAGGAAAATACCAGGCTTGGAATTATTGTAGGGATCCTAAAGACGAACAAAAAGGTAAATTGTATTTGATAATAGATGTATTAGCTATTTTAGTAATTCTTTTATTAACCATTATTGATACAGACTCTACTTGCTGTACAATTGTCAGGTTTATATGGCAAACAAATTCATAGACGAACAGGTCTCAGTTTTAACTAATCTTCATCAGAGTTATTTTTATTCATTACATCTCTTGGATCTGATGAAGCACTTAAGAAACGTGTTGAACAGTATTTTGCAGTGTTGCCATATGAATTTTTTTCCGAGGTATGGAATAATCAGAAAAAAAAAGGTTGAGTTTAATTCTTGGAGCATTCTACTGAAGGAAACTGTACAGTGGAAGTAAAGTAACGAATAAATTCGTTTATTTCGTTAATATTATTTTTTTTGGAAAAAATCTCGAAAGGGTATAGCGATTTTATTTTCAGCATATTTTCAGTTTTTAATGCCATTTGTTTTTCATGTTATGGACGCCATCGATATTTTTTTAAAATGATGACCTATATTTTTCTTTACTGATTTATTCTGTTTCCAACGGTATAAAATTTTAAATTTACTATATTTGAAAAAAATTGAGAAAAAGAAATTTTGAAAAAATTGAGCCACATTTTCGACAACTCATGTTTGGATTGTTGAAATTTTTATTTCTCCTAATGGTTTGTTAGTTGTATATAGGGATCGGCAAAACATATTTTGACGTCAGTATCTCATAACTAAAGACGGCAGACTATGTGCCCGAACAGTAGCGTGATGTGGAGGGATCGAGTAGAGGCGTACGACGATCAATTCAGTTGCCGTTGAGACGTTGTAAGCGATACATTGTTAACACAATCGTGTTGAAAATGTCGGGAGTGCGTAGAAACAATGCATCGACTCGGTTGCATGCTAACGTAGTAAAGAAATTTTTACATCGGTTTCCCGATTTAATATATGAAGGTACCGTAGTGAAATGTTTAGTTTGTTAAACAACTTTATTAACTTGGAAAGCAAGTCAGTGTCAAAGACATATAAATAGTGGCAAACATAAATCGAATAATAGTGGACGCAGATCATATAATAAATTTGTGTGTGATTTAACAATGATGTTAATTGCGACCAATATACCAATGCAGAAAGTGGAACACCCAATGTTTCGTCAGTTTTGGAAGAAATACAATCCTACGTGGAAATTACCAGCAAGAAGTACGCTACGGAATTACGTACCGTCAGTGCGTGAGAGAATTGTAAATTGTACGAAAAATACGTTAAAAAAAATTCCTGTGGTTAACAATAGACGAAACTACAGATATTAAAAAACAGTCCATCCTAGCCATTTTAGTACGGACGCTGACTCCGCAAGGACCTCCTCCTCCTTATTTACTAACCTGTAAACGAATGCAAGGGTCTACTGCCAGAGCGATATATGATGTATTAATAGAAACACTACACAAATTTGAGATTTTACCGAAGCAAGTGTTAATGTTAGTTACCGATGCTGCCAAGGTTATGTGTTCCACGGCAAACTTACTCAAAACGATTCAACCAAACCTGCTGCATGTCACATGTTTGCTTCACGCTTTACACCTTGTAACAAATACTATACGTACAACTTATCCTGATGTGGATCAACTGATAGGACAAACGAAAGCGGTTTTTCTTAAATCTCCGAAACGGATTCGGCTATTTCATTCGCTGTGTCCTGATATACCCGAGCCGCCGCAACCAATTCTTATACGATGGGGTACTTGGTTAGAAGCAGCATTTTATTATTATAAACATTTTGAAAAAATTAAATCAGTGATTTTACAACTAGATGCCAAAGAAGCAGCTGCAATACGGCTCAGCCAGGTTCAATTTAACAATCCTCAAGTTGCAGCAAATTTAAAAATTATTTATGACAGTTACGTTCCAATACTGGACGCAATAAAAAAATTACAGAACACTGCGCTGTCCTTATCGGACTCATTAGCAATTATTGACCACGTAAAACTAGTGCTGCATATCCTTGAAGATGAAAAAAGTGATTGTGTCCGTGAAAAATTTAACAGTGTATTAGATAAAAATGTAGATTTTACAAAATTAGGGCAACTTTTTACCAATACTGAAGATCCGTTGTACAGATACAAAGAGCGCTTTAACTATGCAAATATAACATCTCCCAACGTCGAACAATCCTTCTCTGTATATAAACATATATATACGTCGCTACGTACGAACCTTTCCGAGACTAATACAGAAACATATATTATGGTGCAGTTTTTTCATCGCGCACATAGTCTGCCGTATTTAGTAAAGACGCCATACTATGTGCCCCAGCAATGGCGTTGCGTGGAGAGTTTAGCAGAATAACAGTGCGCTTACTTAAAAATAAATATATCGAATCCCTATACAAAACGTTAAGAAAAAACATAAATAACTTACCCAACATGTTTACATTGTTGCAAAAAAATGCGGATATGCGCGATGAAAAAACTGCACCATAATATATGTTTCTGTATTAGTCTCGGAAAGGTTCGTACGTAGCGACGTATATATATATGTTTATATACAGAGAAGGGTTGTTCGACGTTGAGAGATGTTATATTTGCATAGTTAAAGCGCTCTTTGTATCTGTACAACGGATCTTCAGTATTGGTAAAAAGTTGCCCTAATTTTGTAAAATCTACATTTTTATCTAATACACTGTTAAATTTTTCACGGACACAATCACTTTTTTCATCTTCAAGGATATGCAGCACTAGTTTTACGTGGTCAATAATTGCTAATGAGTCCGATAAGGACAGCGCAGTGTTCTGTAAATTTTTTATTGCGTCCAGTATTGGTACGTAACTGTCGTAAATAATTTTTAAATTTGCTGCAACTTGAGGATTGTTAAATTTAACCTGGCTGAACCGTATTGCAGCTGCTTCTTTGGCATCTAGGTGTAAAATCACTGATTTAATTTTTTCAAAATGTTTATAATAATAAAATGCTGCTTCTAACCAAGTACCCCATCGTATAAGAATTGGTTGCGGCGGCTCGGGTATATCAGGACACAGCGAATGAAATAGCCGAATCCGTTTCGGAGATTTAAGAAAAACCGCTTTCGTTTGTCCTATCAGTTGATCCACATCAGGATAAGTTGTACGTATAGTGTTTGTTACAAGGTGTAAAGCGTGAAGCAAACATGTGACATGCAGCAGGTTTGGTTGAATCGTTTTGAGTAAGTTTGCCGTGGAACACATAACCTTGGCAGCATCGGTAACTAACATTAACACTTGCTTCGGTAAAATCTCAAATTTGTGTAGTGTTTCTATTAATACATCATATATCGCTCTGGCAGTACACCCTTGCATTCGTTTACAGGTTAGTAAATAAGGAGGAGAAGGTCCTTGCGGAGTCAGCGTCCGTACTAGAATGGCTAGGATGGACTGTTTTTTAATATCTGTAGTTTCGTCTATTGTTAACCACAGGAATTTTTTTTACCGTATTTTTCGTACAATTTACAATTCTCTCACGCACTGACGGTACGTAATTCCGTAGCGTACTTCTTGCTGGTAATTTCCACGTAGGATTGTATTTCTTCCAAAACTGACGAAACATTGGGTGTTCCACTTTCTGCATTGGTATATTGGTCGCAATTAACATCATTGTTAAATCACACACAAATTTATTATATGATCTGCGTCCACTATTATTCGATTTATGTTTGTCACTATTTATATGTCTTTGGCACTGACTTGCTTTCCAAGTTAATAAAGTTGTTTCACAAACTAAACATTTCACTACGGTACCGTCATATATTAAATCGGGAAACCGATGTAAAAATTTCTTTACTACGTTAGCATGCAACCGAGTCGATGCATTGTTTCTACGCACTCCCGTCATTTTCAACACGATTGTGTTAACAATGTATCGCTTACAACGTCTCAACGGCAACTGAATTGATTGTCGTACGCCTCTACTCGATCCCTCCACATCACGTTACTGTTTACATATATTATGGACAATGGCAAATACGTATTTTAGAGTTGGTAGTGTGACGTAATAATACGTCATAAAATACGTGCATCGATATTTATCTTGCCTGAACTATATTAACGAATGCGAGAGTGAGATACAGTACTCATACTGTACTATTTCAGTGAGCCGGACAAAATATGTTTTGCCGATCCCTAGTTATGTAGTATCCGAAATGTTTCTAAAAAAAGAAAAATTGAGAAAATCACAATGAAAATTAAAAAAAAAACGTGATAAATAAAATAAAAATTAATTTAAATATGAAAGTTTAGTGTGATTAATGCCAACAGATGGCGTTGGTATGGCAAATGACATATGACGTTATTGGTTTACAACGTGTTTTATGTATCAAGTCTCAATGTAAAACGACATCTGTTGGAAACGGACAAAGCCAGTCGATTTATAAAGTACCAACACGATTTGAAGAGCAACAATAACGATTTTTTCTCCTCAAGGGGCGCTGGTATTGAGACTGTCACTGACTTGTCATATTTGAAATTTAAATTTAAAAATTGATTACAATGCCGCGTTGTTTGCAATTAACTGCCGCAATAAAAGTGGTAGGCATTTCTATTGACTACCAAAAAAAGAAAACTATGCAGACTTACACCGACAATGGGTGAAAAATATCGGGAGGGAAGAAAATTTAACTAGATTTGGTATTATTTGCGAAGCATGTGCGCCATCTTGCCCTATTCATGTATTTCTTTTTAACTTATTCATTTTTCATTTGTATTTATATTCTGCTTTCGAGTAAATTCATTTCCAGAAACATTTTGCCGAAACCGATTGAAAGGTGTTACATTGAAATGTGGTATCTAATTCTGATTACGTATTTAATTGCCACACCATTTGTAGTATGTATTTGAAAGTTTTAGGCGAAATTTTAATTGTAAGCTTCTAAAAGATGGCTGAAGTTATCATGGCGAAACTGTTATCAACTTTAGAAAAGTCACTCCCCAATCAAATCACTGTCGCAGACCTTTTTCGATTCTATCTAACAATATTTGTTCTGTGTTCTCTTTCAAAGCAAGCATGATCTTCTATTCGATTATTTATTTAACTTTAAGCTGTACTGCATAGTATTTTTACTGCATTTTATTATTCATAAAGTACTTTTTCTATTTTGCGTTCGAAATGAACTCATTATGAAACCCAAAACAGTATCGAAATGAGCTCCATTTCGATACGCTTTTTTTCATTTTTCAATGTTGGCGTTGTTCGAACACAGAAATAAATATCATTGCTGTCATTTGATTTTAAAAATTTAGGTATATTTGACTGATATGATATATGTTCATACTCTACATAAACAACGTATATTGTATGCAATTAACAACAATATATATTAGTTTCTAAGTCACTCATGTTTATATTTTTAAATAAAAGATCAAGTAATGTTAACGAAAATTAATAAATAATATGTAATATAATTTACTTCGCGGATAGCAAGATTTAAATTTGACAATGTCAAGTATCAATGTGACCAACTGCATGCTTTATATAAAAATTAAACTCTGAACTTTCAAATTAAATAATTCCAATTTAAGCAATTTATTAATGTAAAAAACGGAAAATAGAAAAAATAGTATAAAAAACTCGTTTCATAAGGCCTTTTGCCGCACTCGCTCTTTAGAAAACTCGCCGCAAGCGGCTCGTTTTCTAAACTGATCTCGTGCGGCAAAATGGTGCCTTATGAAACATGTTTTTTAATATACTATTTTAAATGTAAATTCTGTTAGAATTAATACATATTCATATTGAACAAAATTTTAGGTACATTTTGCTATACAATATCGCAAGATCCCGACGATGCTGATCGTCCTGTTAAAAAAGAATATTGCCACATAAGGAAATGCAAATCAGCCGAATGTAAAATAGCGGGTACCGGAAATGACTACATCGGAAAAGAAAGTAGAACACGTTCAAATAGAACCTGTCAACATTGGGTATCTCCTTCCTTGTTAAAATTGTTAGATACACCACTACAAGAAATAATTAATGAAACTGCAACTTCCGAAAACGTACACGTCAGATCTTTAGGCTTTAAAAAATTAGAAAAGGGTAATTATAGCGAGCCTGAACTAATTAAACGTTTGCTGGATTTACGTGAATTATTTAACGAAATGAATTGTACTGATACGTGGAAATGTTTAAGAGAAATTTATGGATCTGATGATTTAGCTGTCAGAAGTGTTGATGCTGAAATTACAGAATATTCAGAGGCTCTAAATAGTACTACGTCGGGAATTGTTACAGAAATTACTAGTACTGATACTACGACCTTTGAAATTATAAATAATACCGAAATTGTAAATGGTAAAGATACTACCAATAGCCCAGCAATTCTTCTTGAATCTTTGATTTTAACAAACACTACTGTTGCAATAGTCTCCGATCTTAATATTAATATTACATCTAATCTTGAAATTTTAAGTACCTCAGAAATTACTACTAGCTCCATGACCTTATATGAGCCATTAATTTCAAGTAATATTACTGCTACCATTGATTCTGATATTAATACCAACTCTATAGATAAATCTGAAAGTTCGGAAATCAGCAGTAGGTTTTCAATTCCAATAGAACTGACAATTCCAAGTAACATAGATTCTGTAATTGACTCCGAATTGGATAGTGAAGTTGTAACTGATTCGATAATTAATTCTACACTTGTATTCGATTCTGAAATTACAGCTAATCTAAATAATACTGCTATTGATTCCGAAATGATAAGTGACACTACGGAATATATGAATGATACAAATTTAAAATTGAATGCATCTGATCTTATCGCCTACCAAAATTTAAGTAGACATCCTCCGCATCAAAAAGAGATCCTGGAATTAGCAAAAAATGCTAGCGAAGTTAAGTTTTTCGACACACAAATAGTAGATGATGAAGAGACTCAAACGTCCAGGTACGATTATTCCTATCACCATACGGTGGATAAAACTTTATTGAATGAGACATTTTTCGCTGAAATGGATTTGAAGAAGGTTAAAAATTATTGTCGAAATCCCTCAAGAGACTTGGCAGGTCCTATAAGTTCATTGCGAATAAATTCCATTTTCAAAGAATATTTTTTATAGGAAGTTGGTGTTATACTGAAGATCCTGCAGTACCTATAGACGTTTGTAATGTTAGGGATTGCGATAAAGAGGAAGAGTGCATTATTTTCTTAAATGGTGACGGAAGGGGTAAGATTACTTGAAGAACTATTATTGAATTGCGTTTTTTTATCTCACCAAATTAGTAAAATACGAGGTGCTACTCAGACATTCCCGGAATGTGAAAAGAAACACTTACAACTTATTCATTACCATCCTCTTCAAAGTACTCTCCTTCCGCATAAATATACCGATCCCAGTGACTTGTCCATGACCGGATGCAGTGCTGGAAGTCTCCGCGTGTTAACGTGTTCAACACTGCCTGCAATTCGGTCTGGATCTTCTTAATCGTCTCAAAACGGCGCCTCTTGAGCTTAGTTTCAACTTAGAAAACAAGAAGAAGTCACAAGGGGCAAGATCTGGGGAGAAGGGACGATGGGGTAGTACTGGCGTATTCGTTGAGGGTAGAAACTGACGCACAAGTGATGTGTGGCTTGGTGCATTGTCGTGATGTAGGATGCACAAATTGTTGCGCCACTTAGCAGGTCGCTTGCGTCGAATGTTTTCGCTTAGTCGCCGAAGAATATCGTAATAAAATCATCCATTAACTGTTTAACCTGGAGGGGGAAATTCTTTGCGCACGATGCCATCAGCGTGAAAGAAGCAAATCAACTTGATGTTGCTTTGAACCCGCCGTGCTTTCTTTGGTTGTGGTTGCGACGGAGTCTTCCATTGCGATGACTGCTGCTTTATTTCGGGTTCATATCCGTGTACCCATGATTCGTCGCCGGTAACGATTCTGGTACTGAAGTTCGCCTCTCTTTCGGCAGTTTCTTCCAGCGTTATGCACACATGAACACGGTGCCGTTTTTGTCAAATGCTGAGTAGCCTTGGCAAAAACTTCGCAGTAATATACCGCATGTTGAGTTCGCCGGGCAAAATACGTTGACAAAACGAAAATATTACAAACGTCATGGATTGTTCTTCTTCTGTCTTGCAGGATAGCATCGCGGGCTTTTGCCACAGTTTGTGGCGTCTTTTCCGCCTCGGTAGACGATCAGAACACTCATCAACGGATACACGTTCATTTTTAAAATAGTTGTACCACTCATAAGTTTGCGTCTGGCCTAAAGCATCCTCACCAAACATTTTCAGAGTTTCCGCTGGCGTTTTACCAAGTTTGAAGCGGAATTTGATGCACGCCCTTTGCTTTTCACATCAGACATTATAGTGTCGCAGAATAACTCAAACACAACTGATTTAGTATAGACGTAGCTCACACCAACTAGAGCTATAGAGCTATGCTACCATCCCTTCGCGCGCCACGTTCAAATTTCGGGAATTTCTGGGTAGCACATCGTAGATGAGTAGTTTATTTTCAGTTGTTGCTCCTAAGTCAAATCGCAAATCCTTTGTTAAATATCATGAAAATACCAGAACATCTGTCAATGGTTATTTCCAGGAATGGTGGAATAGAGTTAGAACACTTTGGTGGAATTTTTTTTATTTCACGGTCTAATCTAGGCGGACCGTGAAATAAAAAAAATTCCACCAAAGTGTTCTAACTCTATTCCACCATTCCTGGAAATAACCATTGACAGATGTTCTGGTATTTTCATGATATTTAACAAAGGATTTGCGATTTGACTTAGGAGCAACAACTGAAAATAAACTACTCATCTACGATGTGCTACCCAGAAATTCCAGAAATTTTAATGTGGCGCGCGAAGGGATGGTAGCATAGCTCTATAGCTCTAGTTGGTGTGAGCTACGTCTATACTACGTGCGAATAAGTCAACCCGCGCTGTGATGCTGATCATATGCTGTGAACTGAATATATGGCATATGATGAGAAATTCCTCGTTCTCTTCATATAAATTGTGCCTTATGTTAAGCGAACGTAGAATTCCTTGTCCTTTTATTGAATGTTAACTACGAGGGTTAGTCAAATTTAAACCGGACTTTGTTTTTAATAACACAGGTCTACAAAATTAAACTTTTTGACAGATGTTTTTATTTTGAAAACTGATTTTATATAATTTTGGTAGGCTGATTTCAAAAATTCTATGCATTTATTTGTATCACGTAAGGTTTTTTTTTGCAAATATTAAATGAAAAAAAAACGATATTTCTAAAAAAAATTATTTGTTTATTGAGTAAAAAGGTGGAATACAAGTTAAAAAAGTGGAAAAAAATACTTTATTCAGTCTTTTTTAAGTGAAATCTTTGTCTTTTTGCCAGAAAGCTGCGTTGTCCGGACATTCGGTTGTATGTTTTTAAGGGCATATCCCGTTTTAACATCCAGCAGTAGTCCGCCATCATCGTTATGCTCCATCTGCCTTGGTATCGCCGTTCCATTTCCTTAATGTCTTGGTGAAACCTCTCTCCCTGTTCCTCGCTAACTGCTCCAAGATTTTCAGGAAAATAGTTCAAGTGTGAAACAGGAAATGCACTTTCAAACTCATATTACAACCTAGACGATGAAAGTGTTGTAACATATTTTGAACAATATTTTCGTAGTTTTCGTCCTTAGAGTTCTCAAGAAACTTATCAATTTCTTCTTTAAATGAAACCCAGGCGTTTTTCTCGACATTGGTCATTGTGTTTTGAAAATCCTTGTCTTTGCATAATGTTCTTATCTGCGGCCCAACAAAAATACCTTCTTTTAACTTGGCATCGGATAAGGCTGGAAATGTCTCGCACAAATATTTAAAACACTGTCCATTTTTGTCTAGGGCTTTAACAAACTTCTTCATCAAGCCAAGTTTGATATGAAGAGGAGGCAGTAAAACTTTTTTGGGGTCAACCAAGCTATCTCTTAATACATTTTTGCAATCAGGTGTAAGGCTTGTTCTGAGGGCCATTCTATTTGAGTCCAATGTCTATCCCTTGCTCGACTATCCCACTCACAAATAAACCATGGAAATTTTGTATAACATCCTTGTTGTCCTAGTAGCATGCACGGCACTTTAAGGTCACCACAAAGCATCCACTGATGTTCTTGGTAGTTTATTTTCTTTAAAAGAAGTTCAAAATTTTCATACGTTTCCATTAAACGTAGGTACCGAATGGGCAACGGGAACCGAGGCCAGCTCGTTACCATTGTGCAATAAAACGCCTTTTAAACTACGCTTACTTGAGTCAATAAACAGGCGCCATTCTTCTTTTACATACGGCATATTTCCTAATTTTGAAATTAAGTCAGGAATATTGTTGCAATACACTAGCGGTCCGCCTTGAGTAAAATATTGACATAACCCTTTTTGTGATCCTGGTAAAAGCTTGATGTGACGCCAGGTGCCAGTAAATGTTTCTCACGAAGTCGGGAGGCTAACAATTCGGATGCATCCTTTGGAAGGTGCAAATATCTAATTAAATCATTTAGTTCGCTCTGGTTAAACACATCGGGCTCTCTGAAATCTGGTGTGAAATCTGAGTCATCTGGGTCGCAATTAGATTCCTCTGATTCTGACGATATGACGTTTTCTAGTGCTTTTGGGGCGGTAGGTATCGGTACATCTGGTCCATGAGGAACTGGTCGAATAGCAGAGTCAAGATTGGGATACACAATTTGTTTCTTATTTTTTCTGTTGAATCCTTGAACATTACACGAACAAAAATAACAATCATCACTGTGATTTCTAGGCTCTCGCCATACCATAGGAACACCAAAGCTTAAACATTTCCTCCTACCTTTTTGCCAGTTTCTTAATGCTTCAACGCAAACGGAACAAACAGTATGAGGAGCCCAGGACTTGTCTTGGTCGCCAATTTTTACACCAAAATAAGCGTGGTATACATTTTTCACAAACGAAGTTATAGTTTGCCTCTGCTTTACTACGACATAACTACCATAGATATAACAAAAGTTATTCGGATTGTTCACACAATGTCTTCTTTTCATATTTATACGTTCTAGAACACTTAAAATATGCAACAACGAAGACAACAAGCGCGCGGACACAGTAGCACGACGACTAACACAAACAAACTGCACATAAACAGGTTTCAACGTTGTATTGACGCTTCTGCGCCGACTCTGTTGCTTTGCTGAGAAATCTAATATTAACCAGTGTTGCCAAATCACATTCATTTTACATTTAATGTCATAAAAATCAATTCATTTAAAAATCATGCCTAATATGGAACAAACATATTCTTGTCATAGGTATGTATATTAATAAATTAACATTTTTAAGATATAGAGAGCTATAAAAAAAAATTTACGTGATAGAGCAAAAATATGTCGTTTTTTGAAATAAGGGCCCCCAAACATATACAAATTAGCAAACAGCTTTCAAACATCAAAATCACTGTAGACCTGTGTAATTTATTATACTTTGTCTCAGAATAAGGAGTGATTCAAATATCCCGCTAAAAGCTACTTATTTTAAAGAATGTTGGTTTTTCTGCAGCTAAGTTCAATATCGATAACAACTAGAAATATCTGGCGGTTGACAGGTTATGTTTTAGATACAAATATAACCTATCAACTTTTTCTGTCATAGCTCCAAAATCAAATCTGTATTTTGAATGGCAAAATAATCAATTCGATCAAGCAGGTCCGAGTAACACATCAGTTCCACCGCTCTGAAAGCGTCAACGTTTGGGTAAAAAGTGTGAGACCGTGTGAACAGCCAGTTGCGCACAAATTCCTATACTTCTTGATAGTTCTGAAAATGGTGTCCGCTTAGTGCTTCCTTCAGTGGCCCCAAACAAATGAAAGTCGCATGGGGATAAATCTGGGCTGTAGGGAGGATGTTCTAAGAATTTTCCAGTGGATTTGGTTCATTTTAAATCGAGTCAGTGCGGCCGCATGAGGCTTTGCATTGTCGTATAGTAAAATCACGTTTCTTATTGGTTGGTTGCGGTTTATGTTTCTGTATGCGGCTTTTGCCCTGTTCAGCGAGGTGGCAGTAATAGGAAGCGTTCACAGTCCGATGTTCATATAAGAAATCAATTAGCAAAACACCTTTCCAATCGAAAAAGACAGTTGCAAGAACTTTCCCAGCTGATAAACGTGTTTTCGCTTTCACAGGGCGAGGTTCTCCACTCCTTCGACACTCCAAAGTCGCCATTTTGGATTCGGGTGTATAATGATGAACCCATGTTACTTCACTCTTTGCAGAAAATTGTTTGTTTCTCGTTGAAATCGATTTAGGAGTCTTTGGCAAGTGTTTCTTCGGATATGTTTTTGATTACTTGTCAAAAGCCTTGGAACCCATCTTGAACAAACTCAGTAATAATGGAATATGTATTACCATGACTTATTTGTACTTCACTAGCGATTTTATTAATCGTAAGGTGCCGATTACCTTCAATGAGGCCACAAATCATATGAATGTTGTCGTCAGTCACTGCTGTCCTGGAACGCCTCTTGTGCCTCTCATTTTCTACAGTTTCACTGTCATCCTTGAATTTTTTAACCCAGTCGTACACTTGAGTACGTGACAAAGTTGTGTCGCCAAACTGTGTAGTCAGTCTAGCCAGAGATTCGCTGGGCGTGGTACCCTTGATAATAATGCGTTTGCCCAACCGCCGTTGTAACTTCTTGCTCAGACATGATTGTACTGGCGAGCGTAAATGCCGGCAAGTGTGCGGAACCCCGTCAATCCCGTCCCTATTATCTCGGCTACAAAAACCCTGCTCTATTGTCAGCTCTGCTTAGTTAGCTTGGTGTGAAAACAAAAGTCCTCGCATATATGTTCTGTTCTATAGGAGAGGTAGTTTAATATGGTTTAACATACAGTTTAGAAATTAAAGCAATTATTTTAATGTTTCAAGATATTTCTCAATATCGGAAACTGTGTAAAATAAACGTCGGCTTTTTGTCCTTCTTTCTAATTTTCATTGGAACAAAAGCGATTTCCTTGTTTATAAAAATGGCAAATCCATCGAATTGGTGCCCTGTACATAATAATTTTTCCGTCTATTTAATGTCAAATAATTATAATATCATAATTCAAAGTTTTAATTTTTGCGAATTCTGATATTCTATAGAAATTTAGTGTTAAAGATCTAGTAAGGAATTTATTGTTTAGGTAGGAAGATTTACATTCTTCCTCAATGGAAAGAGTCAGGATATTATGGCGGTTTAAGATTTTCTGCTAAACAGTGGAATCCAGATTTAGTGACCGGCTTAGCTTTCGATTTTTGGCCCTTAACAGGTTTTGTTAACATGAGATTAGAAATCGGAGCAAATGATAATGAAAGAATCATACTTTACTACGATTCAAAAAAAGTTAAAGAAAAATCTATGCCTCACATAATTAGTTCGGGGAAATGGGTTAGTTTTTGGCTTCAAATCAGAATAGGCGAAATAGTCTTTGGTTTCGAGGGAGTTCCTACACCATTATTTGAATGGAAACATTCTAACGCCAGCAATGCTATGAGTCCAGTATATCTATTGATGTCCACCATAAACGGATATCCTCTAGGAATGTCTTTAAAATGCGATGAGTGTCATACGGAAATTACGAGTACTAAAGTTTGGTCAAAAATATTTCCAATTGGTTTGTGGAAGGACGAACAGCCCCTTCATAGAACTTTAACGTTACACGTCCGTGGTACTGGTTCTATTTTAATACCATTGTATATGATGCCCAGTTCTGATCAATTTTACTCCATTGGTATTACGGACAGAGGTAGTGTGTACATTTTTTTAAGTAATGTTAAGTTGTAACGTGTATTCGTCCCGTTTTCTCTCGGTAGAACTTCTCTTTTCGTATTTCATGTAAAATATTGTCTCTAATTTAAAAAAGAACATTTTAACTATTAACTTAATCAATTGAATCAATTTTATTGAAGACCACTAAGCGTTAGTCTTTCTACTAACATTTACAAGTGAGAAAATTAAGAATACTTTCATTATATTGTACAATAACCTGTGTTCCTCAAAGGGTGAAAACTTCCAGGTAAATGTATAAAAAATAGTATGTATTTGGAGCCAATGCTGTAGATGATTTGACGTGAAGAAAGTGTTTTTTGGGGATGTAATTAAGGAAATGTTTATGTTGTCATAAACTTGCACAAAATTAAGACTGCGATTGATAACTACTGCTATTTGACGATACGACCAAAAACTAAACATCGCCTTTATTCGCCTACGCTAATTATACGATTTTTAAAAAAAAATTCGAATAATTAGCGTCGTAAAATATAGAAAGCAATATTTACATTTATATTACTTCGCGAAAATGCAATAAATTTGCAACAAGTGCCGACTACAGGCAAAAAATGTTAACATCTGTTTCCTTAATGTACCTTAAGGCTCCTCGATGTATTCGGAACCACAGTCGTTAATAATTTAGTGGCAGAGCAATGGTCCGGCAAACCATGGACGTGGGTTCGAATCCTGCTTCAGGGCGAATTTTTTCAATTAAAAAATTCGAATATTTAGCGTCGTAAAATGTAGAATGCAATATTTACATTGCTATTATTCATTCGCGATATTTACGACAGTACAAATGCTTAAAAAGGTCAAAATCCTCGCGCTGTATCAATCAAGTGTCAAAAAAATTAATGAATCGTAATGAAAATGCTAACTTATTTCTTTCGATTAAATATGGATTCCATGGAATAATGGTAATCGAAAAAATCATGGTAATAACAAGGCAAATTAGCACAGATGATCGCAGAAACCGAATTATGCGATTGGAAAAGTATCATATGCTATGCATAAAATCAAGTTATTTATTCCACCACAATTTGCGCAGCAGAAGCAAGTGTTGCTTTTTTCAAATCTGGTCTACGTACCGTAACGGAAAATTGTGTCAATTCTGCTACATGTTATGATGCATTCATCATGTAATCCTGACCGTGCACCTTCAAACTATCATTTGTTTAGTTTTACAGAACTCTGTGGCGAAAACTTGAACTAAATTTTGAACGCCTTGCAAAACGATTGGGTTTAGTTTCTCCTTAAAAAGCTTTTAAATAATTTTAAGAACATTGAAAACGGGGCGAAAATATGTTACAATATAATAAAAGTCACGGAACAACTAGATTACTTCCGCTATTAATATGAATAATTCGTTTAAATGATATAATAGTTATATATAGAGATGGCAAATTCGACACACATGCCTACGGCGTACGTATGCAATTTAATTTAAATTATAAAACGTACACAAACAATTACCGCATTATATGTATACACGACATGACTGCATACTAATTTGCAATTCAAGACAAGCGTTTACAGTCCAACTTTTCCCAAAATATCCTGAAATTATTCACATGTGTCTACGACTTGTAACAACATTTGTATGTGTGTTAGTTGTGCAAAAAAATTTTCTAATTTATATACTTTGAGACGCCATGTAAAAAATTTTATTCCAATGACAATAACCTCTTGCCTGGAATTCTTCGCGTGAAGAAAAGCCCATTTTCTTGAATTCAATCTTGAAATTATGTCGCCCATTAAAATGCTTATTCATATCCACTTTAGTAAAACATAGTTTATCACACAATGGACATTTTTTTGCTACTTTTTTGGGTTTCTTGATGCAGTTTGCGTTGTTCTTATTATGATTAAATTTGTAAATATTGTTAGAAACATTTTCTACAAATTATACAAATTATAAAATTGTTTTGCACGGCTAACCCACATAAAAATGTTGTTACTATTCAAATTATTATAATTATAAAACGTCGGAGACGCGTGCGAATATATGCAGGATAATTTGGGAAGAGTTTGACCGTAGACACTTGTCAATTCAGGTTCCTTTCATTCGTACGGCTAGCTGCCGACACCAAACGCGATAACGCCCGAAATATCTCCGGCTATGTATGTAACATCAATATGCCATCTCTAGTTATTTATGTACCAAGTCAGTAAAGTGATTCTTTATTGAACGGACCCGAGATTATGGGCCAAGTGAGCGAAGCGTGCAAGGCAAGTAACAGGCGAGTTCGATAGACACTTTATTGACGTGGGGCATACAAAACTTTATCGCCAACCGTGAAAAAGTAAAAAAAAAGGAGATATTATAACTTATCACCAGAGACCGGACACATCGGGTTGAAATGACGTCGCCATTACGACGGACGATATAAATAGTCTACATCTGTAAGTACATCACGCAGTTATTGAATGCACTATTGATCTGGCTAGCGCGCACATGTGTTTTCATCGAGAATTGCGACGTTTTTTGTTGGATATTTACAGTTAAATTTCTGTTTTCATGGGCGTAGATACAAGCGTGTGGAGTTTTAATAATTTAGTCTATTTAGATTATATTTCGTAAGATAAATAAAGTGCTGTGAGTTAGTTTCTTGTTTTCATAGTTTTAACTATTAATTACATCGTAATTTTTGTGATAGATCCTGTTTAATATCGTTTGATTGAATCTACTTCTCCCAATTATTTCGACGTAAGTGTGCATTGAATTTCGTTCAGTTTCAATAACTTACGCATACATTTTTAGTTTTCATTTATTTAGATCTAGGGCATTGTTTAAGTTACTTTTTCAAATATGATATGGAAGAACGTCGAGAACGGCATCGTAAATCAATGGCGAGTTGGATTGACGGTCATACTGATTGTATGTCCATTGTCAGTGATTCCGAAATTTATTGCAAAATCTGTAAAATATCGTTAAAAAATTCCATGAAATCGCACGTACAACGTCACTTAGCATCGCAAACACATGCACAGAAATTGGAACCGTTGGAATCTAACAATTTTAACGAAGAACTCTGTGAAACTTTTAGGGCGACTAATATTCCATTAAATAAACTTAACAATCCCACTTTAAAAATATTTCTCCAAAAATATACTGGTCGAAATGTTCATGATGAATCCACCTTACGCAAATATTATGCTTCTAAGTGCTACACGAAAGCAATAGAACGAATTAGAAGCCATCTTTCAAATCAGTACCTCTGGATAAGTGTCGGCGAAACTGTCGATGTATTAGGACTCTGTGTGGTAAATGTTGTAGCTGGTGTACTACATCCAACTATTCCATTTAACGAGTATGTAATAGCAACAAAAGTTATAAATACAGTTGATGCGGAAACAGTTGCTAAAACCATTAACGAGAATATTCAAAAAATTCTTCATTCGGACGACAGGTACAAAGAAAAAGTACTTTTATTTGTAAGTGACAATGCTGCATATATGTTAACAACAGGCAGACTATTATAGGAAACGTATCCTAATATGCTGCATATTTCTTGTGTAGCACATGCTCTCCATAGAATCTGTGAATATATCAGAGACACCTTTCCAGAAGTTGATAGACTTGTATCCGCTTTTAAAAAAGTTTTCAGAAAAGCACCATTGAGAGTAGCTCTTTACAGGGAAAAACTTCCATCTTTGTCGCTGCCTCCCTCTCCAGTAATAACTAGAGGAGGGTCATGGTTGGAAGCTACTAGTTTTTATGCAGAGAATTTCGATAGTTTACAAAATTTCGTTGCATGTTTAAATGACGATGCTCGGAGTATCTCTGAGTGCAAGGAACTAACACAAATTCCACATTTAAAAAATCAGTTGTACTTATTTTGAAAATCGACATTAGATGTGGCTATTAATAATTTGAAAAGTATTCCAAGTGCCTTTGGATGTGGCCTTCGGCAAAAGTTTGACGCAGTGTTTAATAGAAATCGAGATTTAATAACATTGCGGCAATTGTGTATAAGGACGATGCCACAACATCTAACTGAAAAATACGCGGAAATAAAAGAATATTTTCAGTATGCACCTATAACCAGTTGCAATGTAGAAATGACGTTTTCTATTTACAACGATGTATTTCATTCGAAGAGAACAAATTTTACAGAAGAGAATCTTAAGAAAGTATTGCTAGTAAATATTAATACTCCTTTACTCAAGTTGAATTACAAAATGATCAAATAAAAATGTATTTCGTATTTTGTAGCCGTATATATACCCGTTTTATTATTATGAGTGTAATTATATAAATAAAATTAAAAAGTTTAAAAATACAAATGTTCAATAGTACGCTTGTGGGCATTGAGTCATCAACCTCTCGTGTCAGGTCTCACATTTTATTATGACAAAGTAAACACATAGGAAAATAACAGCCAATACAACATATCTACTTATTTGATATATTAAACGTGAACGTACACCCTGACGCATTATCAAAATTAATTCCTGAAGTCAAAGAAGTTGGAATACAGTCATGGGCTATGTTGATGGATATTAGCGGCAGATAACGTGTTCGATTTTTACAGTAAGTGTTTTGTTTAGTTCCGAAAATCGCTATGGTAATGCATGAGTCTATTGACGGTTGGCGATAAAATGAATTACATTAAACTGCACTTGTCTATCAGGTTCAAATATGTGATTTCGATATAATTACGCCATTTTACATCGAGAATTAAATTGTTACATCTCGTATATACATATATACAAGTACAATCAAATACAATTGAAATCTCTCCTGTCTTTTCTACGACATTATCCAATTATCCTTCCAAGTATTTCTTAAATATAGCAGTTTGTTTAAGTTTAAATATGTTAACACCCTTTAGACTCCATCTGAGGAAGACACTGTGTGTCGAAACAAGTGTTATGGTATTTTACCAATAAAGTGGAAATTAAGTCATATTGTCTTTTTTCTCATTTTTATTTTATCAACAGTATGAATTTCCATCAACTAAAGGCCACTTCGATTTAAAAAAAAAATAAATTCTACTTTTTGTTTTCAATAATTTTTCTTAAAAAAATGCGTAATGAGTAATCAATGTTTTATCCACACTTGTGACAGGAAATACAGCAATTTTGATCACAGTACATTAAATAATCTATATAAATCACTACGTCTTTGTTATACGTAATTTTGAAGCAATTTGATATGTTGAGAAATATTCTAATAAGTAGAGAACGGACACGCTTACCACATGACACAAAGCCCAATGCAGTACTGGCGAAAGGCTGTATTTCTAAAATATTTAATTTTATTTATATAATTGGAAAACGAACGGGTGGTGATCTATAAAATTGCGAAATACATATTTATTTGTTGAAAAGTTGTATTTATAAAGTTTTTAATTTTATTTATATAATTGGAAAACATACGGGTGGTGATCTACAAAATTACGAAATACATATGTATTTGTTGAAAAGTTGTATTTTTAAAGTTTTTAATTTTATTTCTATAATTGGAACATTTTTATTTGTTCATTTTGTCGTTCAAGTTGAGTAAAGGAGTATTAATATTGACTAGCAATACTTTCTCAAGGTTTTCTTCTGTCAATTTTGTTCTCTTTGAATTAAGTACATCCTTATAAATAGAAAACGTCCTTTCTACATCGCAACTGGTTATAGGTGCATACTGGAAATATTCTTTTATTTCTTCATATTTAGCCGTTAGATTTTGTGGAATTGTCCCCATACATAATTGCTGCAATGTAATTAAATTTGGATTTCTACTAAGAATTGCTTCAAACTTTTGCCGAAGGCCACATCCGAAGTCACTTGGAATACTTTTCAAATTATTAACAGCCACATCTAATGTGGTTAATCCGTCATTTAATTTGAGATTTCGATTTTCAAAATAAGTGATTAGTTTTGGCAATTTTCCAAAGTGTTCGTGAAGAAAGTACAACTGAATTTTTAAATTTGGGATTTGTGTGAGCTCCTTGCACTCACCAATACTTCTAGTATCCTCCTTTAGCAGTGTTACGAAATGTTTTAGACTATCGAAATTCTCAGCATAATAACTAGTAACTTCCAGCCATGTTCCCCATCTAGTTATTACTGGAGTGGGAGGCAGTGACAGAGATGGAAATTTTTCCCTGAAAAGAGCTACTCACAATGGTGCTTTTCTGAAAACTTTTTTAAAAGCTGATACAAGTCTATCAACTTCCGGAAAAGTGTCTCTGATATATTCACAGATTCTGTGGAGAGCATGTGCTACACAAGTAATATGCAGCATATTAGGATATGTTTTCTTCAATAGTCTGCCTGTTTTTAACATATACGCAGCACTATCACTGACAAATAAAAGTATTTTTTCTTTGTACGTGGCGTCCGAATGAAGCATTTTTTGCATATTCTCCTTAATGGTTTCAGCAACTGTTTCCGCATCATCACTATTTATAACACTTGTTGCTATTACATATGAGTTATAGGGAATAGTTGGATGTAGTACACCAGCTACAACATTTACCACACAGCGTCCTAACATATCCACCGTTTCGTCGGCGCTTATCCATATGTATTGATTTAAAAGATGGCTTCTAATGCGTTCTACTGTTCTGGTATAGCACCTAGAAACATAATATTTGCTTAAAGTTGATTCATCAGGAACATTTCGACCAGTATATTTTTGAAGAAATATTTTTAAAGTGGGATTGCTAAGTTTATTTAATGGAATATTAGCCGCCATAAAAGTTTTACAGAGTTCAGATGTGTTTGCGATCCTAAGTGACGAATTTTTGACGATATTTTACGATTTTGTAATAAATTTCGGAATCACTGACAATGGACAAACAATCAGTATGACCGTCAATCCAACTCGCCATTGTTTTACAATGCCGTTCTCGACATTCTTCCATATCATGTCTGAAAAAGTAACTTAAACAATGCTCTAGATCTAAATAAATGAAAACTAAAAATGTGTGCGTAAGTTATTGAAACTGAACAAAATTCAGTGCAGACTTACGTCGAAATAATTGGTAGAAATAGATTCAATCAAACGATATTAAACAGGATCTATCACAAAAATTACGATGTAATTAACAGTTAAAACTATGAAAAGAAGAAACTTACTCACAGCACTTTATTTATCTTACGAAATATAAACTAATAAATAAAATACATTATAAAAACCCCGCTTCTATATACGCTCATGAAAACACGTTAAAAAACACTATATTCTCCGAATACAATAGCAGAGTTGTCCATTGTTATCGCTGCGAGACCAGGTAGCCGAATAAGTCAAACAAATACTTCATTGAATTACGCCGGGATGTACTGTGCGACGTTATACACAATTCCAATTGCCGATTGCGTTTTATGGAAATTGCATCCGTTCTCTACTAATAAGACATTTATGCCATAAAATTGTACATTTCATAAAAGGAGTTAACCAAATTAAAAGTCTTTATCAGATATAAAGCTAGAGAATTCTTGTAAAGGGTCATTAAAAAAGCGCACCGGTTTTGATATATCGAATTATGAGCTTTATTTTTGCAGAACACTAACAAAATACATAAACATGTTCATCACACTTTCCTATTTCAAGTATGGAAAATGATGTCGGGCATATGAACACCTCTATTGCGTTGGCATGCAAGAACTCTGTCCGTGAAATTTGCTATACAAGTTTGCTGACAAGTTTCCACTTGGATCTCGCCAACGTAGAATTTCTTCTTTAAAGTCCGGGATGTTTCGGGGTTTATTAACATACACCAATGGTTTAAGAGCACCCCAAAGAAAAAAGTCACATGACTTTGGTGACCATTGTTGGTCAGCATTACGCGAAATGAGGTGATCCGGGAACCGCTCATGAAGCAACTGTATTGTTTCACGAGAAGTGTGGCAGGTGTCACAATCCTGCTGAAACCACAACTCTTGAATGTCCATTCCTTTCGGATGAGGCTATAGAAAATTTCTTGTCATCGCACGGTATCGGTTTCCATTAACTGTCACAGCTTGTCCTGCCTCATCGTCAAAAAAATAAGGCCCGACGATGCCGCCCACTTAAAAGCCGCACCACACTGTCACTCATTGTGAATGCATTTCCCTTTCTTGAATAATGTAAGGATTTTCTGACCGATGCGGCAGTTCTGCTTATTCATAAGTCCATTTAAGTGGAAGTGCGCTTTGTCACTGAAGATAATTTTGCTTGCAAAGCCGTCGCCTGCCTGCCGTCTTCTCAGTAATCAATCAATAAACTGTCGCCTTTTCTCGTGATCGTCCACTTTCAACTGCTGCGTTAACTGAATTTTGTATGGGTGGTAATGGAGATCATACTGGAGAATTCTCCGTACTGAAGAACATCCTATGCCCAACTCTTGGGAACGGCGAAGAACCAATTTCATTGTGGTAACAATTGGAGTAACTTTTAACGTTCATTGCAGAACCCGTTTCAAAGCCTGCAAACATTTGATTCATTCGGTGCTTCATCACGCCTGACAGTTACTGCATAATTTTCTCCGTTCTGATCAAACGTTTTCCCAATTAGCACACGTTGCGTAATAGTAAACTGATCCAAGGCTAGACACGGACTAAGACAACAATCGGAATGTTTATGGATGTCGAAGCAATACAAACCAGTGTCGCCAACCGACAAACAAAAATTAACCAAAGTATTCAAACCCGACGCGCTTTTTGAATGATCCTGTACTTTTATTTGTAAATTTCTTCTTTAACCTTTATGTGACTAGGAAATTAACACCTTCTAATGACGACGTAGGTACCCGGGTACCCCACGTTGAATATACGTTGCAGACATACATATACGGGAGACAGTGGTGGGGAGACATAAACTGCGCTGTTATGAACAAGATTAGACATGTCTGAAAATCAGTAACCGTCCATTTTTTCGAAGTGCTCGTATATAATTTGTTCGCTACAGTACATACTAAATAATTTTAGTGTTTTTGGCAATAACAAGTGCAAATTTTATTATTTTTATCGGAATGTGTGATAATACGCCTGGCCCTAGTTCGGGTTCATTTACAAAACCAAGGTGGAGGAGAACCAGGTATGATATAGAAGTTAATATAATTACAAATCCTGTAAGAGTAAAAGTAATAGTAATAATAAGAACGTAATGTGATATTTTATGGTTTTCAGACTGACATCAGTCGAATTACTAGCAGCAGCGGAAGAAGCATTAGAAGAAGAGCCATTTACTGCTTCGGATGAAGACGAATACATTCCGGAAATCGAATCTGAAGAATCTGATGCAGAAATAGAACCTGTAATCGAACAAGAGGAACCTTATTCAGATGAAATTAGTGATGAAGAAGAAACGTCTGCACAGCCTACTGTTTTAGTTGCTAAAGATGGAACTCATTGGACTAATACTTCATTACCACAAGCGCAGACAATTAGCCGAAATATCTTGCGCGAAAAATGTGGCGCACCAAGTTTTAGTGCATTATATACTGCTAAAGAAACTTTTAAATCTATCATGTCCAATGAAATTTGTACCATAATTTTAAGGGAAACTAACAGAAAAGGCACACAAGTAACTGGAGATTATAATGAAAAACAAGCTCAAAAGTACAAAGATTCTAAGCGGCAACCACCACCACGAAAGGTTTTCAAGGCATTTACTGAAGAGGAATTCGATGCATTTTTAGGAATCCTAATTGCAGCTGGTGTACATAAATCTAATAAGGAACATATATCTGAAATGTGGAAACTTGAATCCTTACCTCTTATTCGTGCGGGCTATGTCTCGTGATCGCTTTAAAATGTTTTCACGATTTATTCGTTTCGATAATCAGAATAAACGTGCTGAACGATCTAAAAGTGACAAAGCTGCTCCAATTCGTGATATATGGATAATGCTAAATAGTAATTTAGAAAACAACTATAAGCCGTCTGAATGCATAACGGTCGATGAGCAATTATTTCCTTATAGAGGACATACAAAATTTACCCCAATACATTCTTTCAAAACCGGCAAAGTATGGGATAAAAATTTTTTGGGCTTGTGATGCGGCAAATGTTTATCCTTTGGTAAAATTTATACTGGAAAACCACCAGACGGTGAACGGCAAGTGAATATTGGAGAGCGTACAGATCTAGATTTAGTTACTAAATATAAAGGTTCTGGAAGAAATATAACGACAGACAACTTTTTCACAAGTTTACAGTTGGCTCATAACCTAAATTCTTGGAACTTAACTTTAGTAGGAACCGTTCGAAAAAATAAAACTTTTCTTCCTTCCAATATGCAATCCAATAAAAGTAGAGTTATAAATTCCACTAATTTTGCATTTACTAAAAGAGCAACTATATGTTCGTATGTTCCCAAAAAGAACAAATTTGTCATCCTATTATCATCAATGCATACAACAGGCAAAGTAGAACATACTGGTACTGCAAAACCCGAAATTATTAAATATTATAATAAAACCAAAGGCGGCGTCGACACGATGGATAAAATGTTATCGGAGTATACAGTAAAGCGTAGAACAAATCGTTGGCCCCTAGCATTTTTTTACAATATGGTCGACCTTGCTGCACTGAGTGCATACATAATTTACACGGAGCATAATCCTAGGCTTACATAAACCGACGACGACGGAGATTTTTGAAAGATCTTGCAAACGAGTTCTGCATGTCTGCTGTACTAACTCGAAGCAGTATTCCAAGAGTTTTGGGCAATCATTTTACACGTACATCACTAGAAATGGTTCTAGGACGCCAAATTACACAGCAGTCAGAGATCAATAATCTCGAGATACTTCTGGGCGTATTTTGGTAGTTGGAAAATGTTACATTTGCCGGAAATTGAATCACAGACAAATAAAAACGCGAAAAGCATGTAATTCTTGTTCAAAACCAGTTTGTAATGAGCATTCTGTTACTAAGGCCGTATGCGATACCTGTAACCAACAGGCAGTTTAATCCTATTATTATTTATTTTCGTTCTCTTTATACATCTTTTTTATAACATATATAAATAAAAAAATGTAAAAATGCTACTTTTGTTCTTTCACATCCATCCATATGTAATTTTAAACGGAGGTACCCGGGTACCCATACCGGTCTTAGAGGTTGTAATAACTTCGGATGCCATTTTTTCGTTAAAAATTAAATCTAAATAACGAAGTATATATAATAAAATGTAATATAAAACAAGTTTAGAGATGTCACAGAATTTCCAAGCTCAGCAAGTTCAAACACAAAAAATATTAATATTTAATTCTGAAAAAGGCACCCGGGTACCCTTCCAGTCACATAAAGGTTAAATAGAGTGTATTTTCTAATTAGAACTTTTTATTTTGTCCTGCATCCATCTCCAATGTGTACTGCAATTGATATTCTTAATTATATGGATCGTGTGGTTAAGAATATAATTAGAAAGTATTATATAAAAGAAAACTTTTGTCCAATTTTCAGGATCCTTAATTTTCCTTTACAAACACATATATGGACTTGCCAGTACTTTAAAAACGACTTATACGAGGGTACTTAACATAACTGAAAGCAAGTGGACAACATTGGAAATATCATTTAGCGAATACAGACTAAATATTACATCGAATGGAACGCTTATAATGTTGTATATGAGCAAAATTCCTATGTTATTTTATTGGTTCTCATTGGGCGCTGAAGGTGGATGGATAACGTGGTCTGCTAATTGTGAACCTTTGGACATCGATGGCGATCCGCTAGACGGTGGCTGGTCTAAATGGTCTCCCTGGGTTTGCACCGTTTCGTGTGGAGGGGGATCTGGGTACCGCACTAGAACTTGTTCTAATCCAAAACCTAATATATTCGGTCGACTTTGTGAAGGCTCACCTACTTCGACAGGAGCTTGCAATCATTTTCAATGTGGTGACGTAAGCCCCGATACCATGGGGTTAATTCGAGAATCTTTGAGAAGTAATTTTACTAGCTTAGTAGTGCAGGAAAAACAATCCGTTCGAATAGAAAATAATCCCATAATCTTGAGCAGAATAGCTGTAGAATCTCCGGACGCTTATTACGAATGGACTTTAAATGGTGTTTTCGTCAATCCTGAACCTCGCCGCGTGGAATTTGTTGGTGATGATATCGTAATCCGCAAAGCCAAGCCTTCTGACAGTGGCATTTACGTTTGTATGTTTTTTCGCATAAACAAGCAACGATTGGTACTGCAAGTTGTATCCCTGGCTGTGATTCCGAAAAAAATTCAAATAGATACTAGAGCAACACGTAAAGTCTCATTGAAATCAAATGCTGTCGTATTAGCTTACGTTTATACTGATTTGAAGCAGAGATGGACTTTGAACGATTCCACATATTCGGATTATGGAACCACCACTTTGGCTGCTGTTGATTATGAAGATTTGTCACCAGTAAACGAGTCTCATACTGGTGAGTGGAGATGCATTATTGAACAATCTGACCTGAAATTTACTTGGATCACAAATATAGTCAGAATTCGAGTGAAGAAACCACCTAATTTTTTCACTAATATAATGGAAGACGAAGCAACCGCGCCTGTATTTTCCTGGTTGAAAACTGAAACTAATGTCGCTATAGCTTTAGTGTTTATAGTCGTGTTCGTTTTTAGTCTTGTTGCTTTTGGTCTATTCGCATATTTTAAGTGGGGGCGATTACCCGAATTAACGAAGAACATATATAAAGTGAAAAATAGGCGATTCGAAAAATAGAAATTGTTGAAATTTGAAATCACCATGTTTGTGAATTTGGTTGAATTAGGGTTTCATATCTGATAATGTAATAAGCATAATATAAAATATAAGATTGATTTTGTAAGCATTTTTAATTTTATTTAGACTACTGGAGTCCTGCATGTGCAGATACTTGTTCCTTTGTTCTTATTATGGATTAATTATGTACAAAAAGTAATAAATTATAGAAAACAAAAACATTTTTTAATAATGTAAAAAAGGTATTAAAAATCGGATGTGAAGAACACAATACAAGTTCATATTTGTGTGAAAGTATCTTGCCAGACATTGCTTCCGGTTAATAGCAAAAATAGATCTCACAAAACTGGCTTCTGATACTTTACGATATACTGCAGAAGCACTGCAGAGGTCTAACGACTTACGTGTGTGGGAGAAGTGATGGTAAAGATACAAGATACTAGCCAGTCCCAGACTACGCTCGGCGAAGACGACGGGGTTCTTACCGAAACGTTACCTAGTGCCTATAATAAAAGATGAAAAGGACGCCACCGTGAATTACGGTTGAATTGTTACTAGAGCTTATAGGTCACATGGTACATAAATTATAAAGTACCCATAAGGTGTAATGTCGATAAAAGGAATCTAAATACACAAATCAATAACGACATAAATAAATAATACTATAACAATATTTATTGAATACGTTTACCCCAAAATATCAACAAATATGAAGAATAACAATATGAACGGACCTGTATATAAAAGAAATGAGTTTAACATGACTGAAGGGAAATAAATATTGTCGGAGATCTTGGCTAACGTACTATTACGATCGAAAAATAAGGGATAAGTCTTAACACATAAATTCGTCATATTTTTACATTGTAAGTCTGATTTCAAATATAAACTGACGTTGGTGACATTTCATAAATTGGCAAATATCATTTTATCATGAAGTAGACTTTACAATGTACAAAAATACGTGTCCTTTAAATTACGATCGCAACCGTACATACAAAATTTGTAAGAACATATTGCTATGGACTGTGGTTTGTAAATTAGCTTTACTACCATTCACGACAAATCTATCCCGCTAGGATATTCAGTCGGTTTATTTCCAAAAAATGGGACTGCTTTCCTCTCAGGGTTGCAATCGGAAACGTGGTTGTCTCTTCTACAAATTTATAAGGCGCCAGTAAAAGAGTATTGACGAATGTTACAATTATATCTTTAAGTTACTTATTAAAATGTGTAGACAGGATTATTAAATTAAAGACCACAATATAAAATTTAAATGAAAATTTAATACAAAAATAAAAAAAAAATAAAAAAAAAAAATAAGAAAAAAAAAAAAATAAAAAAAAAATAAAAAAAAAATAAAAAAAAAATTAAAAAAAATCTTTATAAAGTATAAAGATTAATATTGCCTCATTAAACAATATTATAAAGGTAAAAATAACGCATGGAAATGACAGCTGCATGCGTGCAAAAACCTTAATGACAGCCGATCAAAATTAAAAATAATAAATCACAAAGAAATTTCTACCAAGAGAACAAAATCAAAATAAACAAACTAACTTGAGAGCCGGAAGCAAACTTTAACACATGTGCACCCACATATAACAAAAAATGCCCTTGATATACCAACGTACTAAATTTTACAGTTAACAGAATTTTTTTACTAGAAATTTTAAAATCCTTCTTTGTTATTTATTTCAAATAACTAAGACTAAATCAATACGATAATTAACACAATAGAAAAATACAATATTCAATTCATTCAAAACAATAATAAGATATCTTTTGATAATATATTACTTACGTAAAAAATATATTCAAGACACGTGAGTAAGAAAGTGTAAAATATAACAATTACGAAATCAACAAACTCGTATAAAATATCGGTAATGAATTAACACAGTACCAACCACAATTAAATCAAAAATAAACCCGAAGTTACTTTTAAAAAGATAAAGATTTATCTTTTTATAAACACGTCTTTCTTAACTCAGAGTACACTTGTGTCTGTGTAAAGGTCAAATCAAGCAGGCTTAGAATATAAAACCAGTTTTTTTCACAAAAATAATAAATTTCAAAAATATACACTTGCGTTCAAAATAACTATTCAAAGATAAATACATAAATTTTAATATTTTTTATGGGGAAAAGTCCACAGCAATATGTTAACGTAAATTATTTAAACTGACGAGAAAACTTAAATAAAAAATATTAACCGAAAATATTAAAATATATGAATAAACTGTTAAATACGGCGGCTTAACAGGTGTAAAGAGAATAGGTGGACAGGCATCGACTTCGACATGTCGGTGGTGCTTCAACTTATAGTTATATCCTAGTTCTCAAAACTAGCTCCCTAACTTTACAATATAAAACAGGCGTTAGTAAACTTAATGAGAACAAGCATACCAAGAAAATGGCGGCTTACCGATTAGATGTTTTCGAGCGAAGACAGGTAAATTCGTATACGGTATACGAATTCGTTGATATACCGTTAGTGGTATATCAACGAAAAGTTCGCCAAATTGAATCAGCAACCGGTAGGACAGATAAATCGACCCAAAGGGTGCTTTTATCCGAAACTTAACACTTATATTTCACAATATATAACTGTCTTAAACCTTCACACCCATCGCATCGAAAATATCTCTAACCAAAGTCAAGCGCTATCTCATTGTTACTACACCCAAGATCTTAATATATATCTCCGTAGATCTGAGCGTCGCACAGCGTTACCCGATGTGCCTATCGTGGGCTTCAATTAGTCTAAATACGCTTAATGTATGGAAATATGAGCATACGAGGGTAGTTTGATAAAATAACGTAACATGTAGAGGCGTGTTTACTCTTACAATCATCAGTATATGCTCTGCTAGAGTATTTTCACCATAAATAACACCTTTACAACATGATAAAATTTGTTAAGACAGAGCATAGAAGAACATTTAGCGCCGCTCATTCACTAATGTCAACATCACGAACGCGAAACCATCATCGCTGTCTTCATAGCAAATGTAAGACTTAGCTATGGGACCTTGTTCATGAATTATTGTTAAATCATCACGAGTTAACTAATTTTTTTTTAATTTTTACTTAAGTCAACATCCCTGGTACATGCTTTGATTAGAAACCTACGACAACAAGTAACAGAGATGAAGTATTATTCACTTGAATAATACTTAATTCTGTGTCTTTCTACACTTAGATGTAATGCAAGTCTGCCTAAATTATGAAATCAACACTTTGTTGCCATCACCGTGGATTATTGTGAGTTAATTTTTTGTAATAGAATCGGTGAAGATTTTGCGAAACTTGTGCTCGCTTGTGTCAATGCATACAATATTTTTGCATTTTGAAGCTTGTATTGCATATTATATTGCTGTATTCTCGCATATTTTTTCTATAATAAATCAAAAGAAACTAAATTATTTAAAAATTTTAATCGTCGTGGTTAGCTTGTTTATTTTTTTACTAGCTGCATGTTATTTGTTTGCTTGCTTTAATCATCATTGTTTTAAATAAAAAATTATTAAGCACTATTTGGGGGGCGCTCGCTAAATTTTGTCGTTTCTTAGTAAAAAGAGTAGAGGGACATAGCCGATTCTAGCACCTCCTCATGTTGAACCTCCTCATTGCCCTTGACCTTGCATGTGGCACAGCCCAAGGGCAATGAGGAGGTTCTACATGAGGAGGTGCTAGAATCGACTATGTCAAGGTCAAGGTCAAGGTCAAGGTCAAAGTCAAGGTCATATCAAGGTTATATCAAGGTTCCATTAACTTCCAAACAATTCTAAAACCTCCTCATTGACTTTGATCACCAATAAATATTGTTGAAAATAATATAGAAGCTTAGTATACTGAAACCAGCGATTAAAACAAAATGTCCCAACACCTAGAATTAATATTAGAAGCAGTCAAGTTTGTTTATGAAAATTATGGTCATCTATCTGGTATTAAAACAAATCTAATAGAATATATTCCAATAGATTTATTTAAAACGAAAGTAGCCCCAGAATGGATAGAGGAGTTCTGGCATTTAATTTCACCTGACACACAAATTGAACTAGAAGAATATCGACCGTGTTTTAGACACTATAATACCGGTGAGGAACAAATTGACGGTCCAGCCCCTTCAAAGAGAAATTGCTCAGTTTGTAAAAAGAGTATTACCCAACAATTTAGAAAATTTGGAATACCGAAAAAGAAAAAACTAAAACATTAAATATGATTTAAATAATATATTTTAAATAAGGTGAACCTGTGGCACAGCTCAAGGGCAATGAGGAGGTTCTACATGAGGAGGTGCTAGAATCAAAGCGCAGGTTTACCGATGAGAGGTTTATAAAGACGCAGTTGGTGTTTGCCAGCGGCAGTTCATAGGGGCTACTATATAAATCCAGCGATGTTAAGAAGTCAGTATATATAATGGGAACGGTGAAGCGTAAGTGTGGCTGTGATCGTTTAGATAGTTTAGAAGAAGGTGAATTAAGAATTGTGAGTGCTAACGAAGAACATTTTAATAAGGTAATGGAGAAAAAAGTGCTCGATCCTATGATAGAAAATTTTTTTGCGGAAGTGGGAAAAATGGATAATTTTTGGAAAGAATTTGACAGATGTTCTGAAAAATTAGTTTTCGAATCTTCATGGAATTTACCTCTAGTAGCAGAGAGCATATATTTTTTAAATAAAAGTCATTCAAAGTGGGTATGTGTTGGTTTATTACCAGATAATTTTTTCAAACCGATAGTGAAGATTGTTGGTGTGAGAAAGCAATGCATATTTTTTAATTCTGAAGAATGGGCAGAATTTATGATGCAGAGCGCGAAATTGAAGAAGTATTTCGATTATTGTGGTGGAAAGTTTCCAAGTATGCGCATATCGAATTTAGAACTTTCTAGCGAATGTTTTGATGGGGAGAACAGAATATTAAAAATTGACAAAGACGGAGATTTGTTGTATTTATCAATTGAAGGTTTGTTAGAATTGTGGCGTGTGAGAAAGGTGCTGGAATCCCGGTTGGAATCGTTAAGAAACTTAAAGTATGATGAATTTTATAAGGATGTTATTCAATATCTATCTGTAAGTGGAGGGGATCTGAATATGGAAATAGAGAAAGTTTTGCAGGGATCAACTCTAGAATGTGTGTGTATAACAAAAGAGATGTTGGTAAATCATCTTCAAAAAGTTTATCAGGATATTGATCTAATAAGAAGAAATCGTAATTGAAATTATATGTACATATAAAAATTAATAATAATAAATTATGTTATGAATACAGTCTTTTATTTTATATTATGAGTAGAAATTAAGGAACTAAGTATATTGAATTATTTAAAGTGTAGAGGTTGTTGTATGATAGTTATAATTGCAAATTAAGAGAAAAGAGAGTGTGTATAAATATAAAAATCGAGAGCGTTTTGTGTTAAAGTGTGAACCATCGCTTATGATAGATACATTAAAACGTTTGCATATAAAAGATGGGGAATTTGGTTAAACGGCGTAGTTTAAATCGAAAAGGCAGAAGGAAAGGTGGTGGCCTATTGAATACAATAATAAATAAGCTTCCAGTAGAACTACATATACCAGGGTATAGATTTTGTGGACCAGGAACGAAATTAAAAGAGCGATTGGAGAGAGGTGATAAAGGCGTGAATGATTTAGATGAGGCTTGCAAAGAGCACGATATAGCTTATTCAAAATCTGGTGATTTATCAGAGCGACATATAGCGGATAAAAAATTGTATAACATTGCTATTAAACGATTAAAGAGTGCAGACGCTCGAGTTGGAGAAAAATTATCTTCTGTTATAGTTGCTGGTGCTATGAAAGGTAAAACAAAATTAGGTATGGGTGTGAGGAGACGGGTTCGAAAAGGAGTGACTCGACACAGTAAACCAGTTAATAAACAAAGAAGTAGAAACATGAAACGGAATTTTGTGGGTGGTTCTATATCATTTATGCAGGCAATGAGAATTGCACGCAATGCAATAAAACGGGCGGGCAGTAGAAAAGGAATGTTAGAAAATGCAAAACTGGCATATCGGAGTTTGAGGAAGTCTGGAAAGAAAATTTTATTACCTCGTTCAAGAATTATTCCAATACCAAAGAAGGGTGGCTTTTTACCATTAATTCCGTTATTTGCAGCTTTGGGTGCCCTGGGATCGCTAGGTGGAGGTGCTGCAGCTATTGCGAATGCAGTTAATTCATCTAAAGCTGCAAGAGATCGATTAGAAGAAACTAAACGCCACAATACTGCTATGGAGTCAAAAGCTGGTAGCGGCTTATATGTGAAACCATATAAGTCGGGGTGTGGAATACCAATTGGGAGTGGGTTATATATTAAACCATACAAATCTGGTTGTGGTGTATATTTACCCAGTGGAAATGTTTCAAAAAACGGTTAAGCAAATTACCCCGAAGACCTCTAACTGAAGTCGATTTATGGAAATATGTTAGAGGATGGAAAATAAGAAATTTTCGGGGTATATTTAGTAGAGATGTCCTACCAGCAATCATACGCAAAAGAGAAAAGGGAATAGTTAATTTGGACGATAATGTTGGAGAAGGTACTCATTGGGTAGCTTATATGAAGCATGATGATATAATAAAGTATTTCGATAGTTATGGTGATTTAAGACCTCCGACTGAGGTCGAAAACTATTTATTATCGAATGCGGGTGGCGTTATACGATATAACTATAAGAGATATCAAGACTTGAATACTGTGAATTGTGGACATTTGTGTTTATTCTTTTTGAAAGGATTCATTAGTTGAGAACGAGTTTCTTTTAGTAAATAATTTAATATTGTTGTATGTATATAAAATGGAACGTGATGGTGATGGAGGTGCGGATAATTTGGCTTTTGTTTTATCAGGAGAAGGACCACAGTTGACATGTGTATTGAATCCGCCTGTATATTTAAATGGTGAATTTGAAATGTGTATGTTGAGTTTGCAAACTTATAATTCTATTTCTAATGTTACATCGGAGAATAATGTATTTCGATATTATGCTATAGCCCCGGGTAAGCCCGGGAATTGGGAGAATATATTAGTTCCACAGGGTACTTATGACGTAGCAGATTTAGAGAAGTATATTGAAGAACAAGTGCGTCTCGGTACAGATGATAAGAATTTTTTTAATTTAAGCGCAAATAATAATACCTTGAAAGCAACTATTAAGTCTTCAGTGGATATCGATTTTACTGTAGAAAATTCAATTGGTTCTCTACTAGGCTTTGGAAAAGTTAAAATACAAGGAAATATTCCGAGGACCAGTGATGAGGTGGTTGATATTAATAAAATGAGTGCCATCGATATTATGTGTAATGTAGTTGCTGGTTCATATATTAACGGGGAGTTGTCGCATGTTTTATATCATTTTCATCCGAATGTTCCACCAGGGTTTAAGATAATAGAAGTTCCGCAAGAGAACATTTATATGCCCGTGAATGTGAACATGTTAACGAATATTATAATTCGAGCCGTCGATCAGAACGGACGATTAATTGATTTGAGAGGTGAAGAGTTAACAGTTTATTTACGATTAAGAAGAAAACAGTGACTACTACAAACAAATTTTAAGCAACATGAGAAGTAATACTAACAATAAATTTTGGAAGCAAGTTCGACGATCTACAGGAAAGTCATCAAATAAATTGAGGAGCGGGATGGGGCGAATAGTGAAATATGGTGGTTTATCAGGTGAAAATAGAAAATTTTTGAAAAATTTGGGTTACAGAGTTTTGGTATAAATACGGAGGAGTATAAAAATAGTATTTATAGAAAAAGGATGAGGATATTTTGTCAGTGTAAGAATAATTTGTGTTGCGAGAAGTTGCTTGTCACTGTGAGGTAGAATTACTTTAATTATGGAAGTGTTAGATGTTTTGAGAAAAGTTCGTGTGGATAATTCAATTATCGAATTGGAATACCACAATCATGCACCATTTGGCTCACCAAAATATGGGAATAATGATGAAATACGAATTGTGGTTCCAGAAATAGATAAATATACTCTACCATCCGAATCGGAATTATTAATAGAAGGGAAATTACGATTAGCTAGTGATGTTAGTAAAGCAAGTGCTACAGCATCTCTGATTCATAATGCCGGAGCTTTTATGTTTAGTAATATCAGATATGTAATGAGTGGATCGGAGGTAGATGAAGTTAGAAATGTGGGTATAACATCAACTATGAAGGGATATTTTTCTTATAGTCCGAGTTATATAAATAAATTAGAAAATTGCGGTTGGGAATTTACTACAGGGAAGGCTCCAGTTTTAGATGTTAGAGGAAATTTTAGTATTTGTATTCCACTTAAAATGTTATTGGGTTTTGCAGAAGACGTAAAGCAGATTATTATGCATATGCCGCAAGAATTAATATTGAAGAGATGTGCTGATGATAGCGATGCGATAATGAACACTGTTGCCGATGAAGAAATGAAATTAATTATTGATAGTATAATATGGCGAGTACCCCATGTTAAAGTGGGTATGGCTCAAGATTTATCCCTGACAAAATTAACAACGAAGAATACTCTGATGGAAATGTTTTTTAGAGGTTGGGAAATTCACGAAAATCCGGGAATTCCTGAGACAACTAAACATAGTTGGGCAATTAAAACTGCCCCACAATTAGAAACACCGAGGTATATAATTTTGGGTTTTCAAAGTGGGAAAAAAGGAAGTTTGTCTCAAAATATGAGCAAATTTGATGCAATTAATTTAACGGACGTGATGGCTTATTTGAATGGGAAGAGATACCCATACGAAAATGTTCGTGTTGATTTTGACGAGAATCGCGTAGCTGTTTTATATAATATGTACGCTAGATTTCAACAGAGTTACTATGGTTACGATCATAGCGAACCGCTTATGAAACTGAATCAGTTTAAATTGTGTCCGCTAATAGGTATAGATTGTTCACATCAAGAAGATGCGGTACATAAAAGTGGTGTAGAAGTAAGAATTGAGTTTACAACGAAGGCTAATGTGCCAAAGGATACCATTCTATACTGTTTGATCATGCATAATAAATTATATCAGTATTCACCATTTAATAAAGTGGTTCAACGAAAATATTAGCGGCACAATAGATATCGTAATAGGGGTAGGATGTTGTTGTTAAATGAGATGCGGACTGAGGTGATGCAGTTTGTGTAGTTGGTTAGTTAATCGTTACATGATGACTGCAAGACGTGGCAAAAAGTCTATTGTTATCGATTTTCAATGGTATCGTTCTGAAATACATAGGGTAATGCCGAAGGAGTTGGCTACATGTGACAATAATTTCAAAAAGAGTCATTTTGTTTTCAAACCTGTGCTAAGTTTTAATGCTTTGACAGATGAGGATAAACGTGTCGCGAGATATGCTTACAGCTGTCATCACGGGTTAAGGTGGGAAGAAGGATATATATGTGCGACTGAGTTTGAAGGAATTATTAAACGATTGTGTGCCGACGTGAACGTGGTGTACGTTAAAGGAAGGGAGAAGCTAGAATTTTTGAAGAGTATTTTGAAGAATAAACGAATAGTAGATTTAATTGATGCCGATAAAATAAGAAAAGAAGAACCAAGTTGCAGTTTTCACGTTGGCGATTCCGTTGTTTGTGCACTAACTAATGTCGAACGATTGCATAAGTATTTAATGTACCACAGTTTAGAGAGAAAAAAATTTTAATCGATATCGGTAAATATTTACAAATAGTGTAGTCAGAATGGGCAGTATTTGGACTAGAATTGTACGGAATGGTGTCGAGAGGGTCGGAAATGTTATACATCAATATGAAGCAGAAGGATCATTAGTTGGTATAAATGCTTGGAATTTAATGTTCATACCAAAATCATTTTTAATTTCAAAAGTGAGGTGTATTGATTTGGAGATGGTCTGGCATCGGTTACCGAAATATTATCAATTGGATGAAGATTTAATAAAATGCAGGCCATGTATGGAACATCAGTTGTACGAGGGTGATGTCGTGGAGGGTTGTGTTAGGAGACGAGATTGCAGATTATGTAAATGTATAATTAAGTAAAAATATTAATATGATGTCGATTATTGATGTAATATATTAAAGAATGAAATAAACATAAAATTAAAGAAAATATTGTTTTTATTTTTTTACATTATTTATACGCCTCTATCTGCTATCAAGCTATTAAAATTAGTTATTTACAAAAATAAGTTTTCAAGAATTTTTTCATATTTACAAAATTAAGTAAGGTTACTCACCTAAGTGTTCATGAACTTTACTATACATTACTTACACGCGTCTGTGTGCTATAACGCTATTAAAACAAGTTGTTTACAAAATTAATTCCAAGAAAATTATTTTTATATGGTAATTTTTTTTTATTGCATTTTTGGATCGCTCGCGAAAATGAGGGGGGGAGTGGACCTATGGTTGAAAAAAAAGGGGAGGGTGGGGGGGGAAGGTCCGGAGGAGGCGGTGGGTGGTGGGTGGGGGGGGGATGGTGGGGGGGGCCCAAACACAGCTCAAATCCGAGTAGGTTCCGAGATAATCGACTTTTTTTGTTTTTTTGTGTTTTTCGGTTAGTAAAGAAAAAACAAAAATTGGAGGGGAAATTACCCCCCCTCCAAAAAAAATGCGTTAAGAGAATCAAAATTGAGTACAACAAATAAAAAAAAATATAGAGAACAAAATGGAATGCGGAGGGGTAAGATCGGAACTTTAGAATAACAAAAAATGTTACCTTTTCCAAAAAAAAAATTTCTGTTGTTTTTTTCACATGTTCACATCTACCACATCTAAAAAATGGCAACTAAATTTAAAATCCTTCACAAATTGTGTAAACAACTTATTAACAGCACTATTACACTTAAATAAAACACCTTATTACATTTCATGTGCACTGTACAAACTCTCAACAGTAACTAATTTAAAAATGTTATTAGCAGACAGACATAAATAATAAAAAACCGTAACCTTCACAAATTATGTAAGCAACTTATTAATAGCAGACAGACGTATAAAAACCTTTAACCTTTCATTTCTTCTGTAAACAACTAAATTATCCATATTAAGTAACAGACGTATAAAAAATTGTTTTTCAAGAACGTGACGTATTCTAACATAGGTATTTTAAATTGTGTAAGCAACTTATTAATAGCAGACAGACGTATAAAAACCTTTAACCTTTCATTTCTTCTGTAAACAACTAAAATTTCCATATTAAGTAACAGACGTATAAAAAATTGTTTTTCAACGTTTGACGTATTCTAACATAGGTATTTTTGATATATATACAGCCTGTATTTATCTTAAAAATCATTCAAATAATAAACATAATGGTGAGTACACTAAATTAATTTTTCTTTTAATACTGTAAATAATAAAAATAAATTAAAATATATATTTATTTTTAAATAATATTAACACATATTTGTATTTTATTCTAAAATAATGTATACAGTTCAAATTAAATGCTTACATCCACTAGATTCTTGCGTTTACTCTTTTATAATAATATGAAAGTGCACACAAATTCAAATATTGTTAATATATTATTGGTAATATCACTATTATGTAAAAAAAACACCAAAATTTAAAATAAATTAAAAATAAAATAAAAAAACATTAACCTTCACAAATTGTGTAAAAAACTTATTTTCCATAATAGCAGACATACGTATAAAACATTGTTATTCTTAAAGCGTGACGTGTTTTGACCTAGAGATTTTAATATATATACTTCCTTTATTCATCTTATAATCATTCACATCGTTTATCTTGCAGTGTAATGGTGAGTATACTTACATTCTATTTCTTGTATATGCTTTTTACTTATTATTATCCAATATGTATTTATTCTTTTATCATAATATAACTGCACACAAATTCAATCATTTGCCTATTATTAATGTCAAAAGAACATTAAAATTACAGCTACAATTGACTTTGAGTTTTGTATTATGTTCCGATTATACGGAATGATGTATGGTTAATACATTAAGCATTGAAATAATTTTCTGGGTGTGAGTAATTATTTATTGCAGTGAGAAAATAATTTAAATAGTTTTTGTAATTGCATAGAGAATATAATTTAAATTTACAAATTCTTCACATTCATTTGTCATAGTTAATTATCTTTTTTATTTTAGACTAATAACGATGATTTGTATAATTATTTAGAAAATGTTGAAAATGTTGTAAATGTTGAAAATGTAGACTTCGAATGGATGTTGTCACAGGAAAGACGACTGGGTGAATCATCCCTTCAGACAGACGTTAGACGACAATCGGAGTCAGTTGAATTACCTTCTGCAGTTCCATCTACTTCTGCGGTACGACCCCTACCGCATACTGTTGAAGTAGGTGTTGCGGCAGAAGTTAATCCACCTGCTTTCGTGTCACAATTAACTACCGTTCCACCTTTGCAACCTCCTCCTTATTTGTCGAAGGACGAGTACTACAAATTGGATAGGGTACAACGACGCGAACTGACTGCCCAACGACGTATGTACAGACACTCTACAATCTCTACCACAGGACAAGAACACACTACGAGGACCAAAATACGACGAGGGCAAAATACAAAGAACTATATACCTTTACCCTATACAACTTGTAGTCCTAGTGTTCGAGCGGTTCGAGCGCCGAATCTGCGAACACTGCTCACGGACGATACAGTAGGAAGAAGGCAAAGGTGTGATGATGTAAATGTGACACGAGGGGTGGCAAGAATACCACAGATTGTGGAGACGATTAATCTAACCACAGAATCTGTAGTAATCTTGTCTCAGTCTCAGACTACTCATTTTTCAGCGTCCCAACCTCAAATGAATGTTTCCGGCTCTTTTACTGAACCACCTGCAATTCCTCAAGCAGCTCCAGAAATAACTGATCTTCCTCAGTCCCCCACACCTTCTCCCAACGCAAATATTCCTGAACACTTTTCTTCCAATGCTTCTCCAGTTCCTCCTTCAAATGAATCTCCAGCTCCACCTTCCAATGCTTCTGGGTCGTTGTTTGCCTCACAATTCCACTGTGGGCAACAACAACCATCCGAACTCGCAACTTTCTCTGCGGATTGTAAACAGTTTTCTAACACATGTGTTAGATATTTGGCGGGCAATTCGTTAGCGGATAGTTTCCTTCAGCAGGTGATCTCGCTAAAGGGGCAGGCTAACGGTTATTCGTTAGAGCAAGACAAGGTTCTTCATTTCCTAACTAATGTCGTCAGTCCATCCGATGACTCATATGTAACCCGCCAAAGGGAAAGGAAGGATCTGCTGAATCGACTTGGAAGCTTGATTGAAGACATGATTGATTATCAAAAATCATTTCCACCACAATGATTTGTATTTTCGATAATTAATTGTTTCATTGGTCAAGTTTCATGAGCGAGACTACACTGATACGATACGAACCATCGGACAACCTATTTTCAACATTTTCAACATTTTCAACATTTTCAAAATTTTCAACCATCTAATACATAAACTTGTCATCACATTCGATTGTAAACAATTCTGCACCGACCTGGTTAACACCCACATTGCACGATACTAATGTACTAGTTCCTACAAAACTATCCAGACAAGGTAGGGGCTGCAAAATTACACCTATAACAGTTTTGCAATAGTTTACATGATATGTAATAACTTCAATGCTTTACTTTTTACAGGAAGTTGAGATCAAAATTACAAAAATTGAAGGTCCGCTGACCATTACAATAACAACACCGACTGACCCCCTGCTGGATGTCGACTCCCCCGACCTGCCACCTGAATACGAGGAGTCGCATCGCCCAATGACACCTCTGGCGGTGCCACAAAGGAGAACCCTGCAGGAACGATTCGCCGAATCGTTCAAACAGGGTTCCCGTATCCCAGCGTCCCAAGATACGGACAATTGATCGGGGGTCTGCGGACAGGAAGGCGCCGCCACCTTCCCCAACCAAAAAAATTGGCGGCAAAAAGAAAATAAAAAAATAAAAAAATAATTATATTTCTTGTTTTATTTCTAATATTAAGTTAATCCTAAACAGATAATATAACGCACACGAAGATATCATAATTCAGTCGTTATTGTTAAGTCGAATCGATTATGTCGATGGAATCGAGTGGAGCTGAACCAAATATTGTACAATTGGAACCGCAAGAATTATCCTTACAAGTGCACAACTATGATTCCACATCAATTACGAAGAGTTTTATACGACACAGTAGCCTCTTCAGTGGCTCATGTAAGCGAGGATTAATTGTGGGGCCTTCTGGGTGTGGCAAAACAAATGTCCTTTTAACCCTATTACTTCATCCGAACGGGTTACGCTTCAAAAATATTTACATCTGCAGTAGATCTCTTCATCAGCAAAAGTATGAATACTTAAGAAATATATTGAAAAATGTTCCTGAAATTGGTTACCACGAGTATACTGATGTTAATCACATGCCTACTCCTAACCAAATGGCGGATTATTCTGTCGTTATCTTTGATGATATACCACCTGCCGACTTGAATATCGTAAAAGATTTTTTCTCTTATGGTAGACACCGAAATTTAGATTGTTTTTATTTAATGCAAACATACAGTGCGGTCCCAAAGCAACTTATCAGAGATAATACCAATTTGTTAATACTATTTCGACAAGACGGTACAAATTTGAAACATATCTATAATGATCACATTCATGATTTAAGCTATGAACAATTTCTATACATCTGTAGAATGTGTTGGAAGAAATCGTTTGGTATGCTGTTTATTGATAATGATTCTGTATATAATGATGGAAGATATCGTTTAGGTTTTGATACTTACATACACCTATAAACAGATTAATGAGGCTGTGAAGAGTTGACATATTTCTCCCCATCGTATACAATTTGATGTGCTTTAAGTTTATAAGTTTTAATTAAGAGGAGTTTGTAACGTACATTAGGGTTTAAACCATGTATTACTGGAATATTTATATCAGTCTACAGGTATTCGTTATAGAGTGTACATGGAAAATAAAATCATAAGAGATTTAATACAAGCTCGCGAAGCTCTTAAACAAAAGTTAAGAACATTACGGGCTGACATTGCACAATCTCAGAGAGAAACAAATATTCTGTATGCGCCCATAGCAAAACCGCTACTTGAAATCGCTAGCAAATTAGCTCCCAGTAATATAACTCGAGGACGAACTGATTCTGCGGACGCTTCTAAAGAAGTAGAAGAATCTTGGTCAGACATCATATCAGAAAAATCTTATGTGGCAATACCAGGAACGTCAATTTTACGACAACAAAGTACACCGCGTAAACGACAGCAGCGACACGTGTCATGGTTCAGCCCATCCACTCATTCATCTCCGACAAAACAACGAAGTGTGTATCTCGCCGGAACACCTCCACGAGAAACCAGTCTTACAAATTCATCAGATTTGAAAAAAAAGATTCGAATGTCTGAGACATTCAGCCAGCCCTCATTTCTAGAAGATGAATATATCGGGAAACAATTGCCAGAGACTCCAAAGGGTGGTGATGAAGGAGAGGACCGAAGTGATGAATTAGATTCTAGTGAAAGCCTTGAGTTAGATAAGTCAAGGGCTCACGCTCTATCGCTTTTGAAAACGCGTCCGTCAAAGTCAATAATTACTAATAAGTCGTTAAATAAGACTCTGTTAGAGACGGATGTAGTTAAGGCAGCGCTAAAAGATCATGACCCCGCTATACGACCTTACCTTATGGGGTTAATGACGGATGAGAAAGAAGAATTCGATGAGAAGTATGGTGTACGCGAAGTTGATGGTGACCTGATGATTGGAAACGCAAATATTAGGTTTGATGGACCCAACATTATCATCGGTGAATTTACTTATAGGGCTACTAAGGGATTACTAGAGCTACTGTTTATGAAGAGACCGGGAAAGTTTCAATATGCTGACGCTAAGAATTATAAATTCATTTTAAATGATACTCACGCCGCTAGAGTTGATTACGATCCGGATCGGAAATATGCAGCAAGTAAATATTATAAATATACGACAATTATTAAACCTATTGTACAAGGTAAAAAACCAGAAGTTTGGTGGACCCGCACTTGGAAAACAGGATTGGGTTTATCAACAAAATTACCGTTGCGAAAGATCGTTGTTCCTAAGAGTATTGTGGAATATAAGTATTGGGATGATGTAAATGAATTGTGCGACAGATTGAAGTTACTGATGGCGTCCAAGGATGCCGGACATACTGGTCATGATAACGAAATCACTGCAATAATTGAGGAATTGCAGGAATCAAAAATAATTAAATAGGTTGAGCAGCATAGTTATAAAGCAGTTAGTATATCGACACCGATAGAGTATTACGATGACAATAGATAAATTTGGAAGGCACATACATAAACATATCGTCAGAAGACATTTAGCGGAAGAAGATGCAGTAGCAAATTTTTTAAAACACCCTAAATTCAAGAAGGAATTGGAAAAGCTTACTCGTATATTATATGTTCCTTCTCCAAAAAGGGAACCTTCAAAATATGTTTTTCAACTGCAGAGTAATGGACGTATTGGGCAGGATGCATATTACTTTATAACTCCTGCGCGTCGAAAGCAAACGCAGTTATATAAGAATAAACTATACAGTGGAAAGATTATTGCAGTTAATTATTCCGACGATGAATTAGTGAGACTGTCCGTTAACGCTCACAGCATCGTTCTTAACCATCCTGTAGTATCAATAGACATCAACGCGGAATTGCGATTGAAGTACATTGGTCCATATCCTGTACCGAAAGAAACAGAGCCAGTGTTTGCAGAAGTAGTCGTCGAAGGAAATGTCATCACTTAAAAGGGATGTCGTTAATGAACTACACGCGCCTGCGCGACGAAATTTTAGACGACGGAGAGTCATAATAAAAGGACTACGAGACTTATTCCAGATCGATCTGGTTGAGATGATACCTTATGCTCGAGAAAACGATAATTTCAAATATCTTTTCGTATGCATAAATACATTTTCAAAGTTTGCGTGGGTGATTCCAATAAAAAATAAAACAGCAGCAGAAGTGTCAGCGGCTATGGAATCCATACTCTCCTCAGGAAAGAAAAACATTCCAAGGAATATTCAGAGCGATCAAGGGAAAGAATTTTTTAACAGGCTGTTTAAGAAGATCATGGATAAGTATAACATTAATCACTACACCACTTACTCCAATTTAAAAAGTTCTATTGTTGAGCGTTTTAATAGAACGATTAAAAATAAAATGTGGAAGGAGTTCAGCTTCAACGGTAACTACCGGTGGGTTGGTATGTTGCAAAAGTTGGTCAACATTTACAACAATACAGTTCACAGAACAACGGGATACAAACCTGTTGCAGTAAACCAAAGGAATGCCAAAGCAATTCAAAAATCGGTGTACAGTCACATAAAAATTGGTGACCCTAGAATTGGTAAATTTGAAGTGGGAGATCATGTGCGTATCAGTAAGCATAGACACGTTTTTTCTAAAATGTATACTCCGAACTGGACCTATGAAGTATTCACGATAAGCAAAGTCCAGAATACATATCCGAGAACGTATATATTGCAAGATTCTCAAAAGCAGAATGTTCTCGGAGGTTTTTATGAAGAAGAATTAAAAAAGGTTCGACATCCAGATGTTTATCTGGTTGAGAAAGTTATACGTCGAAAAAAGAATCAAGTCCTTGTCAAATGGTTGGGTATGCCTGCATCACACAACTCCTGGATATCTAAGGATAATGTATTGTAGAACGTAATTTTCGAATGAAATTAGGGAAATAATAAAAAAATAAATAAATTATAGTGTTTTATTTTACAAGAAGTAGTAATACAGTTCAGAGTACACATGAAACAGTTATGAGAGCTAATTACAAAAAAATTAAATACAGTATTATATTTCTTATAAGTTATGATACAGTTCATAGTATGCATGTTATGAGGTAGAACAGTTTAAGAAGCATACATATGAGAGAACTAATTAGAAAAATAAATCAAATACAGTGTTTTATTTTACATAAGTAATAAGTTCAAAGTACACATAATGGAAAAAGTATAGATAGGAAAGCAAATTAGGAGCTAAAGTCAATTGTAGGTTGGTAATCCATCAATTCGGTAATCAATTTCTGCAAATTTGCTTCACGTTCTAATTCTTCTATTCTATAATGTCCCCACGCTAAGGTGGAAGCTCTATCTGGGAGAATATATCGTTTATCATCTTTTGATGTGAGCGCTACTTTATTTCGCAATTCGGTGTAAATCGTGTGAAAATCCGATCGAAATACGTACATCTTCCGCATAAGAGTTTCATTTTCTTCAACAACACTTCTATAATCTGCAACGGACAATTTCTTATCAATAACATATTTTTTGACTCCTTTCGCCGTCTTCACCGTTTTATTTTGGACTTTCAAGCAATAAGCTTTGGCCCCTGTACCATAGAAGCATTCAATAATACCTCCGCCGTATTCATCCTTCATTTTACCGAGCCTAGGTGAACTGCGTGGTATTCCGAATAAGTTCCCTTCAGTAAAAGTTGAAGTATCAAACATATCTAAATTATTTTTTATGTCATTATATACATTATAATTTCGTACACTTATAATTAGAGAATCTGTGTCTGTGTAGAGCAGTGTAATGTCCGAATCATACAAAGGCTTAAGAAAGGTATAGAAAAAGTGATACATTATCTTCTTAGCTATTTCCAGGATTGTGAATCCTACGTACACAGGCTTTACATAATCTACTCGAACTTGAGCCAATTCGATAGCTGTTAACGTGTTGCAAAATACTTTACTGGATTTAAAGTTTGGCTTTGCAATATATGCCTCCGCACCCAATCTGTTTCTAATTGTTTCCCAATGGGAAACCAATTTAATATTAACATGATTTTCAACATTTTCCATAGTTTTTCCAAATATGCTATTCACCATTAACTTGTAAAATTCTTTGTAGAATGCATTATTCGATTCACTTCGTTTCTTTGTATTAAAATCAATATATCCCTTTAACCAATTACTTTGTTTAAACTTAATTCCGCGTCGAATTCCACTTAGTTTCAAACCATTATTCAAACATTGTTTCAAAGTCGTATAGTGAATAATGTAATTCGATTTATTTGAAAGATTTGGAATCAATTTAGGATGTTTAGAATTAGGTGGTATAACGTGTTCCGGACAAAAGGGATAATCATTGTGGAGGTCGTGAAGAGCTGTTGGATATTCTAAATCAACTTCGAAAACGTACCCTCTATCCCCATTGTCTTCCAAAGTTTGAACATCCAGCATCATTAACTCCTCATTCGTTAACCATTCAAATTCACCGCTTGGTAATTTGGACGTCATAGCATAACCATACAAATTCGTCGCATCGAGGTATAATATATATTTCTTAGGTTCTGATGGATCAAATTGTGATAAGTATTCGTTATTTGCCACCTCTATTCTTTTAGAACACATACTGACACCTCCACGTATGCCCTGTTTGAAAAAATGAAACATATCCGCATCTGTTAATAATTCTAAATTTACGTCTGTCATTCGTAGCATCGCTTCCCAGCTAAGACCTGGTGCCGTAAAATAGTGTGCTGGATCTAACTTGTAATTGTCCATACAAATATTTCGAAAATTTTCGAAAACATCTGCAAGTAGCAAAACATCAGATCGTAGATATATATCACTATATTCCCCCAGAGATTGACATTCGAATAAATCCCACACTCGAACGGCTCTACTATAATCCTCATCGCTAATTTCGCTATCAGATAATATATCATAAAATTTATCTTTACTGGGCAAATCTGTCACAGATAGACTTTCAAATGATGTGACATAGTTGTATGGAAAGACACCCTTTCGTCGTAATAAATTAAATTTTTCACCCATATAATATCTTGACACTTCTCTACACTGAGAATCCTCTAAATAAGATGATAATTTATCTAAAGAAGAACTCATAAATCGAAATGAATCTAAAAATCTCAATTTATGGAAGACTTTCCTCTTCTTACCATTACAGTCAATTCTATCGCCAACATATACTTTCTTAGAAAATGATATATACTTTTCTTTATTTTGGGCAATAACATCTATTTCTTCCTTATCCAATGCTAAGGATTTTACAAATAAATGTGTATCGTAATTCGATAAATTGTGCATTATGATTGGAGTATAGCGAGGTTCTTTGTAATTTATATTACATACCATGTGTGCTGCACCTCGATATAATCCAGTCATGTGATCATGGTCGCATACTTTATCATTCACATCTAGTGCTTTTTCACAAATATGACAACTTCTCGCTTGCTCATAATTATAACACTCTTCTTCAGTTAAGGGTTTCATTTCCACAATTTTACTCAAATAGTTTTTATATAATAATTTTACATCACTTTCCAACTCTGTCATGAACGTTTTAGGTGTATTTTGTCCACGGTATGTGCGCAGTTTACACAAATTTTCATCGAACGAACATTTTATATAGTAAGCGAAAGAATGTGGCTGATGTTCGAAACATTTCACACTATAAGGTTTTACATGATCCGGTTCTACCATATCAATAGGTTTTAATATTGCCTCAAAATCAGCATACACAACAAAAGGAACTCTTAACTGCTTTTCAAATTTTTCAAATTTTAATATATTTTCCGGAACTTCTTCACCATATTTGTTCGTCTTCAGATTCATAGTTGGAAACACCGCCTTCACCTGCTTACAATCTTCATGTTCATGTCTTTGTAATTTTTCTAACGATGTAAAAAAAGTTAGACATCCTTCACAAATATATTTTTGGTGTCCACGCTGTGATTTTTGAGCCGACACAAGTCGAGACAAGTTCTTAATCCAACAATAGTGTAAATTCCCTTCTTTCGCAGAAAGAAGTAATAAATTTATATGAGTCATTTTCCTTTGTTTCGTAAAATATAAAGGTCCCACTATATCATGCACCGTCACAGCACCATCGAAATACTCCTCGATACCATATACGTTTACAGATATATTATTCTTTTCTTCAAACTTAACAATGTCTTTTAAATGGACAGGGAAATCTAAACCAGTAAAATCAGCCACGGTATCATAATGGGGATAGGAAGAAGGTCTTTGGGGAAGTCCACCTGGCACTCTTAACGCTGAAGTAATCGCCCAAGCGAAACATGCATTGTCAACATTTTGAATATTTATAATGGCCTTCTTCTTCTTTATTGATGGTGGTAAGTCCACATAACTTGATCCTCTCATAGGATTGTATTTATTTATGTTCACTTCCAAATGTATAATATTGCTCAAAGTCCAACCTGAAATATAATCAGAGATACGTAAATCACTATAATAATATAAGTTTATACAATTTTACCTGAATTACGCTCCTGGAATTCGCTCATTTTATTCTTAATTTCATCAATATACTCATTGTACAAGCTATATAATTCACTTCCTTGCGTTATGATCTTGTTCATAGTATTAAATGATTTGATTTCCACATTATCTTTTGTCAGCAAATAATACATACCATATAATTCAAAATTTATTTTAATCGAATTATGTACATGTACGACACTCTCTATTAATGTCAACACCTTTTCTCTGATGTTATTTGAAAATTCTTCAATATCAACATATATTTGAGACGAATCAGATATTTGATAACTTACTATTCTTCCTGCGAATGTGGATACACTTCTTCTTACACCATCGTCAACTATTACAAACGCTTTATTTCGATGCGTGGCACTACGAATATGTGCAGTATAACAATTCTTCTCCACGTATACATCACAGATTTCACATTTCCATAAGTCTGGATTGTTATCACTGATTTTTATTCTCTTGCCTTTGCAAGAACTTAACATGTGTCGATTTCTGTTATCTCCACGAGAAAATTGTTTACCACAATACTCACAATCAAACATCTTAGTTTCTTTAAATGAACACTTTGAAATGAACTGCTGCAATGAACTGTTGCTGGCATACACCAACTGTCTCTTTATAAACCTCTTATCGGTAAACCTGCGCTTTAGCACGATTTCGAGGGTGGGCACCTCCTCAAGCTTACTTTTAACTGTAGAACCAACTTCTGTACTACATCTACTATCCTCCGCAAATTTATTTACTACTACTGTATTTAACTAACACTAATAATAAAATAAATAAACACTAATAATTGGTCATCTTAATTATTTTCAAAATCACTGATATTATCTAGTTCTGCTAGAAGTATCACTGTCTCTATTTCAAAAATATCGTCGAAAATTACTTCATCATCATCATCGAAAATTACTTCATCATTATTTTCTTCATTATCATTATTTTCTTCATTATAATTATTTTCTTCATTATTACTTTCTTCTTCCTCACTTTCCTCATCTTCACCAATACTTTCCAATACTTGTATTATTTCATCTTCTTCCTCTTCTGTTAACTCACTCACAGAAAAAATATATTTTCTATGTAATAGTTCCATAATATTGTTAAGGATTACACTATTTGCGAATACGTTCTCCACGTTTCTTAAATAGCACCTTAAACTCCCTCCACTTGTCGTACCCTTCACCTTGTTGTGCCATTGACCTTGCCGTACCCTTGACCTTGTCGTGACCTTGACCTTGTGATATCCTTTACATAACCTTGATATAACCTTGATATAACCTTGATATAACCTTGATATAACCTTGATATAACCTTGATATAACCTTGATATAACCTTGATATAACCTTGATATAACCTTGATATAACCTTGATATAACCTTGATATAACCTTGATATAACCTTGATATAACCTTGATATAACCTTGATATAACCTTGATATAACCTTGATATAACCTTGATATAACCTTGACCTTGTCATAGCCGATTCTAGCACCTCCTCATGTAGAACCTCCTCATTGCCCTTGGGCTGTGCCACATGCAAGGTCAAGGGCAATGAGGAGGTTCAACATGAGGAGGTGCTAGAATCGGCTATGTCCCTCTACTAAAAAGAAACAACTCCTACAAAAATATTGTGATTTTTTGAAAGTATGTATTCCTCGCTAGGGTTAATTTAGTATTTCATTCTGGAAAGTCACGTATCGAGACAAGATTACCAATTGTTCTGGCTGCAGGTTTTAAATATGCGTTTACCGCCCTTCGAATGATGTACGAAGGCGGATTGATATACAGCGTGTCCTTGAAATAAAAGGATAACGTATGGAAAATGGAAAGATGCAATTATATAGAATATAAATACAAAATATTTTCCTATTATTCCCGCCCATAAGCTAGAAAAAAATGACAAAAATATTTAAAAAAATTTGTCACACCACTGTGTGATTATAAAAAGTATCAGAGACGATATCTTAAAGTTGACCGACAATAACAAAAAGAATAGTTTTATTATTGTCCATCTCATTCAGCTGTTACAGTAAACATACGCTGTAGAGTATGTGTGTCTAAGGTATTTATTATTCGTCCTCGGGGTGGTGATGTTCATGAGAACTCTTTCACTATGGTTGCGAATGTTTTAGGGCGATATCTTGTTTCTGAAGCATCCCGTACTAATGTTCAGCAGTAATCAGCAAGCAAACTAAGGCTATTCATGGTTGAAACGTCATGGTGAAATCGTTCACCATATTCGTCGTCGCTTGCGGCACCCAAATTTTCCGGAAAGAAATCGATATGCACATCCAGAAAGTGAATTCTTAAAGACATGTTACGAGGGTGGTTTGACAATTAACTTGGTTTGCTATGAAAAAAAATAATTTGAGTTTTGCAACGTAAGTACTTTATTTTTCGACATAGTCCCCTCGAAGTTCAACGCACTTGCCCCAACGTTTCTCCAGCTTCGCGATTCCTTCACGGAAATGAATTGCTTCGATGCTTTCAAAATACTGGTTTACTTTCTGTATGACATCTTCATTAGACTCAAACTTTCGTCCTGCCAGAAAAGTTTTTAGTTTCTGGAATAGATGGTAGTCCGAAGGGGCTAGATCTGACGAATACGCAATTTTTGCTGAGCGACACGACTTGAATGCACGGGGGCATTGTCATGGTGAAACAACACCTTTTTCTTGGCCATTCCCGGGCGTTTCTCTGTTATTGCCGCCTTTAATCGGTCCAAAAGTGATGCATAGTATTCGCCGGTAATGGTTCTTCCCTTTTCAAGGTAGTCAATTAGGAGAATTCCCTTTACGTCCCAAAAAACTGACGCCATGACTTTTCCAGCGGATGGAACGCATTTCGCTTTTTTCGGAGCCGATTCGCCACGGGCAATCCATTGTTTCGACTGCTGTTTAGTTTCCGGGATATAATGGTGTATCCAAGTTTCGTCCATTGTCACAAAACGGCGAAAAAACTCAACTATATTCTTCTGAAATACTTGCAAATTGTTGGCATATATTCGCATGCGAATTCGCTTTTGCTCTTGAGTGAGTAAACGCGGCACCCATCTTGCGCACAGTTTTTGCATGTGCAATTCTTTATGCAAAACGAAGTGAACTCGCTCAGTTGAGATGCCTGTGGCTTCCGCTAACTCGCGCACTTTCACTCGTCTATCGGCTAAAATCAAATCATGGACTTTATCGATGATTTCGGGTGTCACAGCTGATTTCGGAGCTGCAGGACGTGGTGTATCTTTAATGCTTGTTCTGCCACGCTTAAACTCATTTACCCAAAGTCGAACACACTCAAAAGAAGGACATGAGTCACCCAATGTAGGTGAAATTCTCTCATGAATCTCCTTCGCTGTTTTCCCTTCCAGATAAAAGAATTGAATCACACCACGAATTCCAACTTTATCCATTTTTCGCTATTGCTCGAAACACTTCTGTTTAAGTAACTGTCAAACAACGAGTTACTGTCAGAATGACTTAAGACCAGAGAATATTAACTCATAGGAATGACACTTTATGACTACATATACAGATTACATTTGCGCCCTCTATTAGTGTGTGAACCAAGTTAATTGTCAAACCACCCTCGTACATCCATCCAGTAATTCAGTCGCATGATCTTTGAGGCAAAAGTAATAATCTGTCGCATGGTCTTTCGGTTTTCTCCACACCGTTGGTACTGCTAAGCGCATTTTACATTTTGTACCTTTCAATCGGCTTGTTAATAATGTTACACAAGTCTTACAACATATTGCAGTGGATTTTTCCCCGCAACATTTTGTGAAAAATATTATTTTAATATTAAATTATATTTTATGATAACTCTGTATATTGTATGAATATTAACGTGATTTTGATTTAATTTTGACTAGGGATGTAGTTCGCCGTGTGGCCATGATATATCCTTAGACACGTCTAGATACCCGAGTAAGGTGTTTGCATAGTTGTAGATAAACTTTTTATCTCTTATTTCAATTAATTACGGTTTTCGTTTTTGAATTCATTGTGGGTGTGAATGCTTTACTCATTATCGAATTTATACGAGATTGTATACTTCGCGATTTTGATTTAATTAAATTTTACTCGAGGTGTGTGTCTCATGTATTGAGAAAAAAATATATTTTTTCTAACTCAAAGACTTTATTAAATATTTTCTCGAACAAGTTTTGAGTGGCGTCCAATATAAGAATAGTTAACTAACATTATTGTGTTTTCCACGTTTTCCATTGGAAACCCGGAGAGGAAAGCAGTCCCATTTAAAGCAAGTAACCGACTGAGTATTTAAGCTGGACAGAGTTGGTGTGAATAGTGATTCATTCAAGCACGAATTCACTATTCATAGCAATATGTAGTTTAACTCCGAAATAAAGTTTGTTAGCTCTTTATACAAGTTCGGTGAAAGTACGTTTTTGCAATTTAAAAGTTACTTGTGCCCACATAACAAAAATTTTTGACATTTACACACTGCCTAGACATTGTACTCTTGTATTCAAAAAAATCGCGTACACCATTTAAATTAAGTAAACATTTTTTTAGTTTTTTTATCGTCTAAAAACGGACTTTCTGTCATTAGACAGAAGTTATTATAAAGGTTATGTGTTTTTTTTTAGATAATTTTATTTGAATATTACATTAATATTTAGTCATGGTACCGTTTGCATCTAAAACCGCATTGAGTCTACGTGGCATAGACTGCACTAAATTCCTACACAATTCGTTGTGATTTTCATATAAATCTTCCCAAGCCTGAAGAATAATTTCCCATAACTCATTTGCGTTTTGGGCTTTGAAATTTCTTTTTACTAATAAATCCCAAAGATTTTCTATAGGGTTAACATCAGGATTATGATCTTGAAATCATTGTCTCACATCATTCGCAATAAATTAATAGTTCTTCATCTTGATTTGGAGTAGAAATTCGTTTTCGACCAGAGCCTATTTTCCTTGGGGTAGAATGTTCCTGTTCCCATCTTCTTGTAGTTCTTAAAATTGTGCTCTTATTGTAATTGAAATGAAGAGCAACATCTCTAATTGACCAACCTTTCGCTATAATAAAATATCGGAAACTTTTGGTATTTGCATTTTTGATTAACTTAATTGTCACGGTATGACGTTAATAAAGTCAGAAAAATACAAAATTAAACGGAAAAAAATAGATGTACGCGATTTTTTTGGAATACAAACGTACTTACTTTTTAATTCATAGTCAATCATAGTACAGTAACACACATAAATCAAGTATTTAGAACTTGAACATGTTAGTAATGACATGACATGACACGACATAGGAAATGCAGTAATTTAATATGCCAGTACAGCAATACCTCGCATAGTCCGGATAACTGGTTCCACAGACTTCCCGGACTGTTTGAAATCGGACTAATCGAGGAATTAGATATACATATACAAAAATTGGCAATTGGCAATTGGTTCAAAGAAATGCGTCCCTCAGTAAGTAAATCCAAATGTCTTTATTAAAAATAATTGTGTGTATAAAAAATTCATTTTGTATTGTCTAAAAATTGCAATATGGATGTCTGTACCTTTTTCTTCGATTTTTTCTCTTCATAAATTTCTCTGTAGCACCGAACTGCATTGTTTATTGTTCGGCAAACTGTAAGGCTACGCTCGATATTGGGATCAACTTCCTTAATATGCCCCGATACGTTCTCAACCATTACAATAATTTTTGATAGTTGTTCAGTTGTTAATTCCCTTGCAGGAACTTCAACACTATCGTCGTTGTCAACTTCCTCCTGTTCTTCATAAGCTCGTTGTTCATCTATGTTAATAAGTGTTTCATTATCCAATTAATTAGTGTTCGATTCAATGCACTCAATTACGTTGGCGGAATCTAATTCTTCGAAACCGAGCTGCTGTCCAATTTCCGCTATGTTATTAGTTATCTCAACAAAATGAGTTTCAAAATCAATGAAATCATTTGCACAATGTGGTATGATATGTTTCCACACTGCTCTCACATTGCTTGCTGTTAATTCATGCCATGCTTCGCTTATATTTTCGATAACGTTTCTGATGTTATAGCTTTTCCAAAATTCCGTTAAAGTAGGTGCATTTTCTCCTGTTGTAGCTTTAATGGCTTGGGAAAAAGTGCGGTGCAAATAATACGCCATAAATGTCGCAATGACACCAACGACGTCGTATTTGGCGGAAGAAAACTTATTTGTACATTTTAATTTAACTCCGAAAGACTAGTCGGATGACCTGGGGCGTTATCTAAGATCAGTAAAATCTTAAAATCTAACCCTTTTTCTTTACAATAACGTTTCGTTGCAGGGCAAAAGTAGTTGGTGAACCAATCTTCAAATAAAGTTTTTGTGACCCATGCTTTCTTATTTGAACGCCACAACACTGGGAGATCATTTTTTGCTACATTTTTAAGAGCTCTAGGATTATCTGCTCGGTACACAAGCATGGGCTTTAATTTGAAATCGCCTGCAGCATTTCCGCCTAATAACAGTGTGAGACGGTCCTTTGAAACTTTATAGCCAGGGCATGACTTTTCATTGGCTGCTATAAAAGTGAGTGACGGCAACTTTTTCCAGAATAACCCCGTTTCATCTACGTTAAATATTTGTTCATCTTTATAACCACCTTTCAGTATGATTTCACTCAATTCCTTCGGATATCTTAATGCAGCTTCTTTATCTGCACTGGCAGATTCACCAACAATGCGAACATTGTGGATACCAGTTCGTTGCTTAAAATGAAAAAACCACCCACGACTTGCTGTAAAATTTTCATTTGTTTCCTGACCTTCGCCTTCTACTTCATCAGTAGTCTTTAAGTCGTTGTAAACACTTAGTGCTTTGGTTTGAATTTCCATTTGACTAAGCGGAACTCGCTTTTGATTTAAGTCTTTGATCCATATGGATAATAGTCGTTCCATATTTACCATTCGAGCGCTTCTTGTTTTAGTCACTTTTCTTGACAAATAAGAAGCCGTAGCCATACCTTGCGATTTGTATTGATCTTTTTTTTTTGATAAGTTTTCGAACTGATGACTCATCCATTCCTTTGTCACGGCCTATTTTAGCAAAGGATGCACCTTCTTCATGAAGCTCGATTATATCGAGCTTTTGTTCTACAGTAAGCCATTTACGTTTTTTGATGGCAGAATCACTTTCACGTTTTCTTTTTGCACTCATTTTTATTTTAATGGAATTCAGATCTATCTAATTTTGTATCACAAATCAATTTTACTGTAGATTTACACATCGATTACTAATAGAACATCCACTATTTATGCGCACACTACATACAATATATGTACGACTTCATAGTTTATACATTACGGCGTTGAAAGGCAAACCACCGAAACTTTATACGGAGTTTACATTCTCATTCACCTAGGTACATACATACACAACGGGGAACCCCAGAAAAAATGAAATTTCATATCGCAATTTTAAACCGGACTATAGTGAATCCGGACTGTTCGAAGTCGGACTATGCGAGGTATTGCTGTAAATGCTTACTAATGCCTAATATCTGATTTGAGTTCGTACTTCTTGCATCTAATAGACAGGAACGAAATTGTCTTAAACACGGTATGTTCGTCACTTCTAATACATTACACAAAGTAGTGCAATATGCATATGTTGCATACCTCCAAAATCTAAATGCTTGTTGCTCATAGGCAATTTGAATTTTTAAATTCGTTTTTGGACTTAAAAATTTCCATGTAAGATTTGTGATAATTTTGCAAAATGAAAGAAGCTTACTTTGATAATATTTTCTGATTTTTAACGTTTTGTAGTTCATAGAACAGGACTAATAAATTTAGTCTACTCTTTATTAAAACGCCCTTACGTTAATAAGAAAGTTGAAATTACTAAAGATTGTTGTGAGGGCGCCCAAAACGTTGTCTGTAAATTACTTGATCATTTGCAATATTATCGTCTTCTTATTTCGAAGACACTTATAAAATATGTTTTATTTACAAAAAGAAACTTTTCTAGTACATTTATTCACTAAATATTGCATAAGATAACATTTGATTCACATCAGTACCACCTAGGATTTGGTTTATTATTTTGTCAGTTATATATTTATCTATATTTGTTTGAATTACAGCATATTTATTATGTCTTATTATTTATATTACATTATTTAAAAGTACACTTAATTTTGTGTTTTAAAGAAAAAAACTATAATTGAATCGATTCTGCCTTTACTTGATGTAAATCCATATCAAATGATAAGAACACACACAATGTTGTATTAGATTTACACTTTAATTAATAATATTTAATAATATATAACAGCTGTTTCACCGTACATATCTGAAGAAACCGTTGTACGGTGTAACATATATTATTAAATATTATTAAATAAAGTGTAAATCTAATACAACATTGTGTGTGTTTTTATCATTTAAAAAAACTATAACATTAACTAACAATTTGCCGTCAAACAACGATTATAAGTATTTTTTTCTTTAATAAAATTCAGTGTATTATAGAACTAGGAACTTGTCGGTCTTGGGTAGTGGTAGGGTAGGTAACAGAGTAATCTTTCGAATTACTTCATTATTTTTTAGTAGCTACAAATACTAATGGTTGGTATGGCCAACTGTATTTGCCGGACTCATCTAAACGAATACTAAATTCACAGGAATTCTTTATATGATCTTGAATATAATCTTCTTGCAGCTCTTTTGGTATGTAATCTATGAACGGGTGCACACTAATTAGAGACCGTATAAAGCCTAAAACAAAATTACAGACTAAGTGATCATTGTTTATTGTATTTAATTTCATTCGTATTGAAAATATGGATAATAATAACAATGTTTGTACCAGAAAGTTTTGCACGGTTTCCAAAGTTTGATTAAAATAAAACGAATAAAAAAAAAAGAATATTAATGAAAAAATGTTTTACAAACAAACAACTTTCCAAAGGTAAGTTAATCCGCCGCTAATCTGGTGTGAAGCACACAATGCAGGTTCACTATTAATATTTTTTGTGAACGTGTCCGAATATATCCTATCCCCAGAGACGTAGATACGTATTTCACCTTTCTACAGGCTCATCGGTACGCCCCTGCTGGAGAAAGGATATTCCCAGACACATTCACATCTACGTCTCTGGGGATAGGATATATTCGGACACGTTCACAAAAAATATTAATAGTGAACCTGCATTTGTGTTCTTCACACGAGATTTTTAATAATGTTTTATATTATTAAAAATACCTTTGTACAAAAACTGGTGGGGTTTACCTACTCATGTATGTTTCAATTATTCTGAAACAACTTTCCGTTAACTATTTTCTTATACTGAAATTTCGGATTATTCGTTTAATGTTACGCAACAGTTTTTGTAAGGTCTCTTCTTCTGATATTTTAGGGTTGGATACCAGTAAGTCCAGACACTTGAGCATAATGGTCTTTGAACCATCTCCAATGATCTCTCAATTCCTCTGTTAACTTCTCAGGGAAAATTTGAATATCCTCGTAGGATCTAGTAGATCTTTCTGTCTGAGCCTCTTCAGTTTTTCACAATTACATATTGCATGGGGTCTAGTTTCTTTCTGTTTTTCACATCTACACCAGCGCTTGCTAGCCAAGCCCATGCTGTACAGATGTTTCCTTAACGGACAATGTCTGATTATCAAACCAGTGATCTTAAATTGCTAACATCCACTGTACTATCAGCCTCGGACAGACATTCTACCAATCTGGCACTGACATATGTGTCTCTCTCCACATGGTCAGCTATATCCGGCTCTTCCATATTAAACATCAGTATATTTGCCTCTCTCGATTGCCGATCCAGAAGCTCACCGATTATGCCAGCAACGCCCCCCCCTCCACTATTAACAGGAACACCCATGCCGGCACCGCTGACCGAAGAAGCGAGGGCATTGATTTCCTTTTCCAACTTCCTCACTGTGCCCTCTAAATTGTTTAGTTTTTGCAAGTTGCGACTTAATCTCTGCACAAGATTCACAGAAATATGTAAGTCTGCGCTTCTTGCTCCTAAGATATTGTATTTCTAATCGTGATAACTATTACAAACGGCGGCTTTTCTGGATATCGGGATGTGGATGTGCCGTGCTAATAATAATGAAATTATTTGATAATAAAATAATTAGTGGTGCTGGTGAAGTTTCATCAAAGTTCCAGGACGTGTGTGATGATGGTTAATTAAAATAAATAGACAACAACTTACTATATAAAACACAAGAGCGTTGTCCTTAAGGTTTGTATTTATATTTACATAAAAAAGAAATTGAAGTTGATATATTTAAAAGTAATTAAACAAAGTAATATATACACGAGGAGCGGTAAATAAGTAATTGAAAATTAACACAAAATACACTGAAAACGAACGAGTAGTAAATTAGATGTTATTTAATTACGATTAATATAAAATAATCTCGTACCGAACAATACAGAGTTACCTTTGTGTGACGATGATGGTCACGTTGTCTGCGAAGGTATACTCGGACAAGTATATGTAGAGCGATGTTTGGCCGGAGGAATAAGAAATTAATTAGTTAAATTAATATGGATTCGCTTAAAAGAATAATATATATTGAACAATACAAAATTACCTTAGAAGCGAAAGAGGCCGGACGGCGTGGTGAGTTGCATCGTGTACTTGAACAGCACGAGGAGTTGTTTAACTCACGAAGGTTCTAAAGAGAAGATGTCTGATAGTTTGTGTCGATAGAACACTGGTTTTAGAAAACGGTCTGTTTTATGACCTAAGTCGAAGAGAGGGTCGATATCTTGAATAATAATTAATAAGAAGCGCGACCTGAAGAGGTGTTCTATCGATGGCATAAATATTATTAAAATAGCCCTTGTGACTTAAGCTTGTTAATGATATGAAACACAACATATAAAAGAAGATGTATATAATTAAAACAATTTAAAATGAAATGTATATAGAAATTCCACAGTAAAATTCCACGTTATCGGGTCAGGTAGCCAAAACCCTTGGTTTTTGGTTAAGAATATAACAAAAGAAATGCTTTCTCTTTGAACACGAATATATACAAGAAAAATGTCTTAAATTAAATATTTTAAATTGAGATATTTAAAGAAGAAATATATTATTTAAAAATAAATTAAAAATATTTTTATATGCGGAGCGTAACATAACGAACTACAGGTAGAATGAATAAACTGTCTGCACAAATCACATGCGACTTCCATATCATGTATTAGCCCGTTATTACATTTCACATACTTCGAAGGCATACCGAAGTATATATAGGAGAAGCAACAGAGGGATACCGAAAACTGGGACACACAGTTCACACCAACGCCATGGTGACTAACACTCAGACTAACAAGAAACAGGTAACGGTTAGGTGACAAGTAGGCAACAAATAGAGGAAGGAATTAAATATATAATAAGTCACTTATAAAAATAAGTATTATTAACGTTACCCTTGTATATAGGTAGACAGTTAAAACAAAGTTTACAGCAAGAAAAATCATAGAAAGAAGTATTTTTCAAAAGAAAAAAGCGTTCTGAAATTTGAATTAAAAATTTCATTATTATAAATAGAAATTATAATGTTGTTGCAATAATTGTAATGTTATTGAAAAACAGTAAGTAATAGTTAGAAAACTACCAGAATAGCTAATAATATTTAATAATATTTAATATTTATTTTAACATTTAGTCAGAAATGCGTCTCATCGCCGAACAATGCGATTACGAAATAGATTTGCATCTAGCTGCTTTAATATCCAAGCAGCGAAACCACGACAAAAGCGATGATCTGCTAGCTTCAATTCTTAAACCAGTTGGATTTTATATGGATGCAAACCTATTCCAACCCTTCCATAAAAACCTCAAAGTTGATCCATATGTTAGGTCCAATTGGTGAGCACGACGTTTGATAGACAGATTTGAATTATCAAGAACACATTGTCTTACAGTTTCAACATTGTCTGCATTCCTCACATTTCTTCTTGTTTTATCCAGCAACGTAAATTCACGTTCAAATGTATACACTACATTACGTATTGTTTGTTCACTTGGTCGATGATGTGCACATAGAGTGCACGTAATCTACACCAAGTTTCCTATACAGAGCGTTGTCTGATAATAAATTTTAATAATTCCGCAATGTTCGCAGGGTGTTAAATGTTCCATGTTGTTTTGTAATGATCTAACCTACAAAGACAAATACATGAAGATTGTCACTGTATAGGTTTGCTAATATTGCACTTTGAAATTCTAAAACATTAATTGGATCAGCCTTTATAAATCCTTATACTTTCTTACTGTTTATAATATATAGTTTGTTGTGTTTTTATATAATGTAGTAAAGGTCTATTATTATTAGAGAACGGACGCAATTTCCATAAAACGCAATCGGCAATTGGAATTGTGTATAACGTCGCTCAGTACATCCCGGCGTAATTCAATGAAGTATTTGTTTGACTTACTCGGACACCTGGTCTCGCCGCGATAACAATGGACAAGCCAGCTATTGTATTCGGAGAATATAGTGTTTTTTAAAGTGTTTTCATGAGCGTAGATAGAAGCGGGGTTTTTATAATGTATTTTATTTATTAGTTTATATTTCGTAAGATAAATAAAGTTCTGTGAGTAAGTTTCTTGTTTTCATAGTTTTAACTGTTAATTACATCGTAATTTTTGTGATAGATCCTGTTTAATATCGTTTGATTGAATCTATTTCTACCAATTATTTCGACGTAAGAGTGTGCATTGAATTTCGTTCAGTCGCACACATTTTTAGTTTTCATTTATTTAGATCTAGAGCATTGTTTAAGTTACTTTTTCAGACATGATATGGAAGAATGTCGAGAACGGCATCGTAAAACAATGGCGAGTTGGATTGACGGTCATACTGATTGTATGTCCATTGTCAGTGATTCCGAAATTTATTTCAAAATCCGTAAAATTTCGTCAAAAATTCGTCACTTAGGATCGCAAACACATCTGAACTCTGTAAAACTTTTATGGCGGCTAATATTCCATTAAATAAACTTAGCAATCCCACTTTAAAAATATTTCCTCAAAAATATACTGGTCGAAATGTTCCTGATGAATCAACTTTACGCAAATATTATGTTTCTAGGTGCTATACGAGAAATCAATACATATGAATAAGCGCCGACGAAACGGTGGATATGTTAGGACGCTGTGTGGTAAATGTTGTAGCTGGTGTACTACATCCAACTATTCCCTATAACTCATATGTAATAGCAACAAGTGTTATAAATAGAGTTGATGCGGAAACAGTTGCTGAAACCATTAAGGAGAATATGCAAAAAATGCTTCATTCGGACGCCACGTACAAAGAAAAAATACTTTTATTTGTCAGTGATAGTGCTGCCTGCGTATATGTTAAAAACAGGCAGACTATTGAAGAAAACATATCCTAATATGCTGCATATTACTTGTGTAGCACATGCTCTCCACAGAATCTGTGAATATATCAGAGACACTTCCGGAAGTTGATAGACTTGTATCAGCTTTTAAAAAAGTTTTCAGAAAAGCACCATTGAGAGTAGCTCTTTTCAGGGAAAAATTTCCACCTCTGTCACTGCCTCCCACTCCAGTAATAACTAGATGGGGAACATGGCTGGAAGCTACTAGTTATTATGCTGAGAATTTCGATAGTCTAAAACATTTCGTAACACTGCTAAAGGAGGATGCTAGAAGTATTGGTGAGTGCAAGGAGCTGACACAAATCCCAAATTTAAAAAATCAGTTGTACTTTCTTCACGAACGCTTTGGAAAATTGCCAGAACTAATCACTTATTTTAAAAATCGAAATCTCAAATTAAATGACGGATTAACCACATTAGATGTGGCTGTTAAGAATTTGAAAAGTATTCCAAGTGACTTCGGATGTGGCCTTCGGCAAAAGTTTGAAGCAATTCTTAATAGAAATCCAGATTTAATTACATTGCAGCAATTATGTATGGAGCCAATTCCACAAAATCTATCGGCTAAATATGAAGAAATAAAAGAATATTTCCAGTATGCACCTATAACCAGTTGCGATGTAGAAAGGGCGTTTTCTATTTATAAGGATGTACTTAATTCAAAGAGAACAAAATTGACAGAAGAAAACCTTGAGAAACTATTGCTAGTCAATATTAATACTCCTTTACTCAACTTGAACGACAAAATGAACAAATAAAAATGTTCCAATTATAGAAATAAAATTAAAAACTTTAAAAATACAACTTTTCAACAAATACATATGTATTTCGTAATTTTATAGATCACCACCCGTTTGTTTTCCAATTATATAAATAAAATTAAAAACTTTATAAATACAATTTTTCAACAAATAAATATGTATTTCGTATTTTATAGATCACCACCCGTTCGTTTTCCAATTATATAAATAAAATTAAATATTTTAGAAATACAGCCTTTCGCCAGTACTGCACTGGGTGGTAAGCGTGTCCGTTCTCTAATTATTATTCTTATTTATTTATTTCGAACGAGATGCGATGTAAATACAGAAAAAATATATCCAAGGTAACTTTAAAGTAGGATTGTCTCAATTGATCTACCTTGGAAACGTGGGTCTCCTGCAGAAAGAGGACAACTAGTTCTTTGTCAGGCGATGTACGAATATATAAACATCGTGCAAGCCACTTAGTATTTGTGGATTTGGCAGGAATGTTGCTCTGTATATCACAATATCGCATCTTTCTATATGTAGATTTTTTGCAGTTGAGTTAACTCAACGTTGCCCAGGGTGTACCGCGAGGAGGTAACTCGCACACATTATTCTGACTTATAGGCTTGCACGGCCCGGCCATTGTTTATAATTGCTTCTGGGGTTCTGGGTTGGAACTGCATCTTTGACACTGCTTCGATCTTGGCCAAGATGGAAGCAGTACCAAGGACGCAATTGCAGCCTGGAATCTCAGAGGCAACCTATTATTTAGGTTTTCAGCTATAATTAAATCCTAAAATTAAGTCATGATATTCTTTTATAATTAGAATCGGCAAAGAGGGGCAATTTCCAGTGCAGTGCCGAGAGCAACGTAGAGAGAAGAAGCGCGCGGCGCGGAAACTCAAGCGTCCGTATCAAAGCACACTTGTTCAGTATAATTCCACTGGTCGTTGTGAGTGTATGTCAGTACACACATACTTAGAAAATGTCGCATTTAGGTCACGTTTCGGAAGCGGCGTATATCGAAGAAACTAGAAAACGTAATAGCGAGTATGCCGAAATTAGAATACGAAGGCGATAGAATTAAATGTGTAAGCTGCGATGACTATTTGACGTGTACTAGCAGGTGGAAGTGTGAACGCCACCTACAAAGTATAAAACACTGTTCTGCAATCCGTGGCAAACGATACAGCGAACAATTAATATTTGATATAGGTGTTTGTTTTATTCTATGTAATCTACCGTTCACTTTACTAGACCAAAAAGCATTTGTCTCCTTCTGGAGCAAGTATTCGGATTATGCATTACCAAGTCGGACATCGATAAGAAACGTTATACCATCTACTCGTGACTATATTGAAAGAAGAATTAAAGCAGAATTGAAACATACAAAATTGTGGTTTTGTGTGGACGAAACAACCGATCGGTAAAAAAATTCTGTGGTGAATGTGATGGTACGTACAATGGAAGAATTTGAATCGTCATCCTCTATCTTACTTGCTTCCAAATGAGTTTCAAAATGTACTAGCGATGAAATTTTAATAGTTGAGCGCCTTTAACAAATTTCAAGTTTCAAAAAAATTACTTTTAATGTTTTGGTGTGACGGTGCCGCTAACATGCTTTCATTAAGCCGATCTCTTAAAGAAGAGAGTGGCAATCTGTTACATGTAACATGTAAAATCCATGCTTTAAACCTTGTGGCGTAATGGATACCTAAATGTTATCCACGAGTAAATGCTTTAATAGCTCATAGGAAGGCAGTGCTTCTAAAGCCCACAAAACGTACAACAAATTTCACGAGCTGTGTCCCAAAGTGCCCGAACCACCACAGCCGATTACTACGTTGGGGAACATGGTTAGAGGCTGCGTTTTACCACTGAATATTTTGATGATGTAAAGAACGTAGTTTTACAATTCAATCCGAGACACGCCGAAGCTATCAAGAAAAGCCAGAAAATGTTTCAAGATAGTCAGATAAAAAGTGATTTAGAAACTATTTGCAAGAACTACTAAGGACTAGCCGAGGGAATTGAAAAATTACAAAATGATTCTATGTCGTTTGCGGATTCTGTTCAAATTGTGGATGATGTTCACTCACACCTATGTGCGACGGAAGGCGAAAAAAATGAGTGTGTAATACGAAAATTTGAAAGTGTTACACACAGAGACAAGGATTCAGATTTTCTTATGCTAAAACAAATTTGTGAAGATCCGTCGAAAGATCCCATTAAGTTGTCACAAGGATTACTTTAAATATGCAAATATAACATCACTCGATGTGGAACGGTCGTTTTCATAATTGAAAAATATTTATTCCGCACGCCGTACTCATTTGACTGAAACAAATATGACAACATATTTAATGATTCAAATATTTAATAGATGCCCCCAGTTTGTGATTTAATGGAAGCTTTTTAAAACAGTAAGTGTTTCAGCACGTTATATAATATATTTTTTATAATTATATATAATATATTTTATGTGAGTCATGAAAGTCACGAACATAAATGATGCGAGTACGTAAACGTTACTGACGCTCGCCTTGATACGGCCGTTAGGCCCCTCCGCGTTGTTCTCCGCACTGCCCTAAAGCTTGCCCCTCTTTGCCGACTCTATTTATAATGAATACAACTTAACAACCTAACTTAATTGATATACCTTTGAAATCATCGAAAGGTCCAGTTTTTTTCTCCGTGATGCATAATTCCACACTAAAACCAGTTTTTTCTAAAAGATCGCGCATAAATTTCGCGGGATCATCACTGTAATCTGTAAAACCGCTAGTATTTGGTAGATATTTTGACCAGGTACCTTCTTTTAGGTGCTTATTAAATGTATTATGGATCGATGTATCAGCTAAAGTCGTAATAAAAATTTGTCCACCAGGATTTAGAATGTTATAAAAGCGTTCCATTAGTGACCTAAAAAAATAATTTCATCATTAATTTTTCATAACTCAACTAATATCATTACTTTTGATCCAATATCCAATGGATACAATAAAACGAAAATATATGATCGAATTTTGTAGTTAATGTCTTGACGTCTTCATGGCTACCCAAGTCCATAGTTTTAAAGTGTATTTTATCCATGTTGTAGTTAGCTTTAGCGTATTCTATCATGGCTTCTGATAAATCAACAGCTTCTATTTGTTTAGCGTGCTTTTCGATGTAAGGATAAAGCACTTCTTTCGTAACGGATCCATCTCCACATCCAACATCTAAAATATTCTCCTCGTTGTTTCTCCATTTTAATAGATGTGCATACCTGCTTAGATAAAGTATAGCGTCGTTCCTTGGAACTGAAGATGTTTTAGAATATAAAGCACCAAAACACATTTCGATATTTGTTTTCACAGGTTGTTTTAATTGTGACTTATTTTAAATATTTTATCTTTTGATATTAGTATTTATATCTACACTAGAAGATGCAGTATGCCAGTTATGTTCGTTAATAAATTAAGCAACGCTAATTTATACTAAATAAGAGATAAACCAATGATATACAAATATTGCGTAAATGCAAATACTTTACATCAGCCAATACTTATTTATGTTGTGCAAATGTTTTATGGCAAATTTCATATTGGAGTGATTAATAATGTTTGGAAGATATATGTATATACACTGACATCTAAAAGTTTGTAAGCAATGAACATTTTATTTATTTTAAATAAAATGTATTTATAAAAGGAAGTTAATTTTGAAGGTAACTTGTGAAGCGTAAACTCGAACACTAAACAAAAGAAGTTTATTACAAAATAAAAATAAACTACGAATTTAACGAGGGCGGATTGATAACCTGTATACACAAACCTGTGTCACAAATGTATACAGTGTACTCTCTCCTTACGGACACTTTTTGCAGTACCAAAAGATTACTTAGGGATTTTTAAAATTTTTCTCTCTTGAGCGGACAACCCTCCCATAACCGGACGCGGACACTTTTTTCCCACACCAAAGTGATTTTAGAGTGATTTTAGTTCTCCATAACCGGACAGCTTACAACACTGTAACACTGTTTTTCCGTTTACTCTTCTTCATATTCGTACAGATGTTGCTTATTGAGTAATACGTGTATGTACAAAGGGGAATTCCCTAAATACGCACAGCTTGTTGTTTTGAATGTAGTACGTAAATACATACATAGTACATTTATAGATTCTTATTGTATACATACTTGAATCGCTATGCCTAAAGCAGTGTTGACTATTAAAGACAAAGTTAATGTAATTGAAATTCAAAAAAATGAGAAACTTAGTGTACGCGAGTTAGCAAAGAAATGTAAGATCAGTAAAACTCAAGCTGCTTCTATCATCAAAAACAGAGACCAAATTTTAAGATTGTGGGACACCGATGTCAATCCGGATAGAAAAAGGAGTATGCTGAACGTCAAAGGCGTTAACATTGATAAATTGTGCTACGAATGGTTTGTGAAGGCTCGAAATAAATGTATTCCTCTCTCGGGCACACTTATCAGGAGCAAGGCCAAAGAAATTGCAGATAAATTGAATTACGCAGATTTTAGTGCATCATCTGCCTGGCTAGAAAGGTTCAAAAAACGGCATAACATAACCTTCCGTGCCATTTCTGGAGAAGCCGCTGGTGTAAACCAAGATGATGTCAAAAGTTTTACTGAAAAAGTGCCATCTTTGATTCAAGGATATGATTCACGAGATATTTATAATGCGGATGAGACTGGATTGTTTTTTCGGGCATTACCCGATAAAACATTTGCATTAAAAGGTGAAAAATGCACTGGTGAAAAAATGGCTAAGGATAGGCTAACGATTTTGCACTGCGTCAATATGGCTGGAGAAAAGGAACCCCTTTTTGTTATTGGGAAAGCTGCAAAACCTCGGGCGCTTCGCAATATTAATTTGAACAATTTACCAGTTACGTGGCGATCAAACAAAAAGGATTGGATGACGTCTGATTTGATGACTGATTTTCTAGCGCAGTTCGATAGAAAAATGCAACTTCAAGAACGGAACGTCCTGCTATTTTTAGACAATGCGGCCTCTCATCCTCGCGATCTTAAATTGAAAAATGTTAAAGTTATTTTTCTTCCAGCAAACACAACAGCATTTTGTCAGCCCCTGGATCAAGGCGTTATAAAAAAACTTTCAGTTTTCGTACAAATCGTTATTTTTCAAAAATATTTTGCTGCAGATGGAAGACGCAAATTCTGCTTTGGATTTATCAATATCAATAAATTTGTTAGATGTCGTTTATTTCATACACAAAGCGTGGGAGCAAGTGGGTCCCCAGATAATAAAACATTGTTTCAGGAAAGCTGGTTTTGAGAAAACAGATATCCTAAATGACGATAGCGGTTGGACCGCAGAAGATGAGCTTCCACTATCAGCACTTGCTCAGTTCTCCAATATTATTAATCAAGTTCAGAGCCAAATCCAAATTGACGTCGAAGACTATATTAATTTAGATAATGAAGTCTTCATTAATGATGAAGATGTGGAAAACATTAATACTGAAATGTTAATTGCTTCCTAAGAAACGCTCGCCAACTCGTCTGAAGATGAGCTAGAAAGTCAAATTGAAGACAAGTTAACTTCCTATAAAGAGGCTTATTTAGCTATAAGAAAACTAAAGGCTTTTTCTTTGTATCACAGCGACCTTAAAGGTGTTCAATTGCTTACTGATCTTCAAATACATCTCCAAGATAATGAAATTAAAGGAAAAACGCGCCAAGCTAAACTTTTTGACTTTTTTAAATCTATTTGAATACCTTGCATAACAAATTTTGTTTTTTTTACTTCTCCCTTTGTCAAGGGAATAAAAAATATTGAAGGGAATATTTTTTATTACCTTGACAAAGGCATCATTGCAGAAACATGTAGGGTTGTTTTAAATATATATACTTTGAAGTAATGAACCAGACCTTTAATCGCCGACTTATTAAGTTTACCTTATATATATATATATATATACATATATATATACCGATAGGACCAGATCGGAACGGGCCATAACAAGCAATAAGTGGCAACAGCGATTCCCCTCTACGCGCAGTAGCTTAAATTGCCGCACATTGCAGTTATGAATTTAGTAAGACTTAAACCGCGCAAGGATATAGTCGTTTGCATATTCGTTCTGTATACGTAATTTGCCCATTTACTTCAGACATAACAAGGTCCAATTTATTATTATTATTGTATTCTTAGCTGCTACGGAAAAGTAATTTTAAGTAATAAAAAAACAATAACGTTTTCTAAAAGATAAAAGTAAAAAAAATCAATAATTCTGCAAAATAAATTTAAATTTTAAGAAAGTCACTCAATATAGGATATTTCGTCTGCAATTTGCCGTGTACACTTAAGGTGCCCATTTCAACTAACGAACAAACCCTCACGTCTCTCTCCTCCCGATCGGCAGGTATTAGAGGGATATGAGGGTGTTCGTCAATTTGTTGGCATTTACGGCAATTTCCGACTACACAGCCATATTTCCTAAACGCATTTACGATCCTTTCAATCATCGAATGCGAAGGAATAGGCCGATTTACGTACTCTACAGCAAATAAATCAGCGGTTGTTCGACAGGAATTGCCGGCAAGATACCACGAAACTATTTGTACCTTCTCTGCGGTTGTATACACTGACATGATAACTACCTTTACGTTTGCACAGCTAAATACGAATAACGGGCAATCTGTTGCTCTCGATCATCGGATTTATGTATGCGCACGCGGAGTGGCATCGTACACACGTCGCATTACGTTCCATACGTATATTGTTGCGTATGGCCCGTGGCGGGCTGAACCTATCGGTATACATGAGTGTTTAGATAATTTCTTAGCCGTTTATTAAATATAACACTTGATAAATTATTGGAGTTTTTCGGCTTTTATATGAAATATTTACAAATACCAAATTAGAATGTATGTAATTGCAGAGTAAGTGGGATGTAAACATTGCTGTCTACAAATTACAAAGCAAATCATACGAAATTTAAAATTGAAATTGAAAAATATTGTCTATCTTGGGACTTGAACTCTTTGCAGTTTACCGGACTGTCGCTTTTACCACTTAGCCACAATAGACCTAGGTTCAAGCTATTTAGAAATGCATTATAAAGTAACAGTGTTAATGAATCAGATGTCAGTTATTGAATATAGATGTCAAGTTGAAAGCAGAAGTCAGTTTTGAAAGCTGATGTCAGTTTTTGATAGCAGATGTCAGTTAGTGAAAGCAAATGCGAGTTATTGAAAGCAGATGTCTGTTTTGAAAGCAGGTGTCAGTTATGAAAGCAAACGTCAGATTTGAAAGCAGATGCCTATTTTGAAAGTAGATGTCAGTTATTGAAAGCAGATGTCAGTATTTTGAGAGCAGATGTCAGATTTGAATGTTTGAAAGTGCTAATTATTACTCCATAGCTATATGAGTGTTTAGATAATTTCTTAGCCGTTTATTAAATATAACAATTGATAAATTATTGGAGTTTTTCGGCTTTTATATGAAATATTTACAAATATCAAATTAGAATGTATGTAATTGCAGAGTAAGTGGGGATGTAAACATTGCTGTCTACAAATTACAAAGCAAATTATACGAAATTTTTAATTGAAAAATATTGTCTATGTTGGGACTCGAACCCAAGTCTGCAGTTTGCCGGACTGTCGCTTTTACCATTTAGAAATTACATAAACACTCATATAGCTATGGAGTAATAATTTGCATTTTCAAACACTCAAATCTGACATCTGCTCTCAAAATACAGACATCTGCTTTCAATAACTGACATCTACTTTCAAAATAGGCATCTGCTTTCAAATCTGACGTTTGCTTTCATAACTGACATCTGCTTTCAAGACAGACATCTGCTTTCAATAACTGACATTTGCTTTCACTAACTGACATCTGCTATCAAAAACTGACATCAGCTTTCAAAACTTTTGCTTTCAACTTGACATCTACATTTATAACTGACAGAACGAAAAAGACTTTTCGTTCTAGAACGTAAAAGTATTTCGCAGCTAGGTGACAAAAAAGACTCACTTTGTCAATTGAAAATTTAACGAAAATGTCAACTTTTAATGACAGTTTTCGAAAAAAATTATTTATACATTAATATCTAATTTTAACTTTTTTTTTCGCTTCTAATACGAATTAAATGATGATAATTATTATTAAATCTTTCTAAATATAGTGTATCGTATTTATATGATTTAAATGCTTTTTATATTGTGCAAGTGTTTGAAATACACAAAAATATATACATACACTGTATTTTTGACTGTTGGCAGATGTATTAAATTTGGTATTTAATCGTTACACATATTTCTTAACCTTGTTATCGTTCATCGACTTTAAATGTTTTATAAATAAGATGACATAACAACTATATTTATAGTTAAATATTATAATATGTACGGGACAATTCAAATTTAACTTGCATTTTACTTTTTTCTAAAAATAATTGAAGAGATACTGTAAGCGGTTTTATATTAATCGAAGTAGGCATGTTAGCTAACGCTGCAAACAAATGCAACTTGATTGTGTGTCTAGAATGACCTTGTGTTGTAGGTCGCTGAATTCGTCTTAAAATCTGTAATAATGTTATTGAAAAGAAAACACATGGTTCCACTTAAAAAATTGGAGTTGAAATTGACGTAGCTTCTACGCCTACACCGATCAAAAAACTGGGTAGCCCAGTATGACCGCCTTCCCGAACACTGAAACTTTTGCCTGAAACATTTTTCGATATGATTAATCGTTTGAGTGCTATTGCTCTGTAACACTTTATGTGCCCCACCCGGTATATATGACACTGGTAGAATGTGTATAATACAATATATATTAAAAAAAAAACATTATTTTGTGTGATACGGTTCGAAGCAATCCACGTACAATTCATCTTCGTTGTTTATCTCTTCCTCTTATCTAATGGTTGTTTCCGTCTTATTTTATATCAGCTGGTAGCTCCTGTATACCCAAGTTTTAACTAATCTGTCGCAAACATTTCGTTGAAAATCTAAGCAAGATACTAGATCCGTGAAATTTTTTGTACAAAATCCATACATTTGTAATTGACATATCGATCGTTCTACTAATTAGAGGCCAATACAATTTTTTGCCCCTAATTCTAATAGCGTACTTCTCCACCAATCAATCATGGTGACCGACACCTTCCATGTGTTAATTGTACGTTTTGATTGCATTGGGTTGCGGAATGAAAATTCTATGTTGTTGAGATTTACACCACCTTGAAGCTTTACTCAGTAGTTAATTGGTGTCAAAATTTGTGCCCATCGTAACACACTTGTCATTCCATGTCAAAATCAGAATTTCACTATTTCGATCAAATCTATTATAATCATATTCACCACCATTTTTCTTGGACAGTTCAAACTCAAAAGAGTTCATCAGTGGACAATTATCTGTCCTATTCTTACGCATGAGGCAAACTTAATAATGCCATAATGTCAGGAGTTTCTCCCTGTTCAAGAAAAAGGTCTTAAAAAAACACATTATGTTCAACGAAAGTTAGCTGACAGTCAAATAATAACCAATACTTTTGCAAACAAATAATTTTTTAGTATGCATTTGTCTGGAAATATGACATTTGAAAGTATCACGTTGATAATATATACCAACGGCTCACAAAAAAATTTCTGATCTTTTTAATAAGTTCGTTCGAGGTATTGTAAATTCTGTGTCCCTGATCATATGTTAACATTCGTTGAAAATATTAATGCCGTGGTTCCAGCCGCATATACGATGTATGGCTTTGTATACAGAAATTTAAAAAAATGTTAGATGCTTGTTGAGGCTGTATGATAACTAGAGCTGGGGATGTTTGCGGTGTGTCAGGATAGTATTCAGTTAAACGCACGAATATAATGACCTTGTTTCGATCGGCGATGCATGCGTGATTTTATTGCTTTACATGCATTCGCTATTTATATCACTTAGGTATGTCAGTTATGTGTACTGTATATAAATAACACACTTACCTTATTTACGATTATTATAGCATAGCGCCAAGTGGATAAGACTTGCAGTAAGTTTGTAGCATTAGATACGTTTCCATATTTGTAGCGGTGAGCGATGTACGCCGTGATGAATAAATTTTTTTATATTTTGAGAAAGACCGCTCGACATCTACGGATGTAACACACGCACAATTAAAATAATCTTTATAGATAGAAACCGAATCTACACTTGCACCATTACTAATTTGTTTTAATCTGGTAAAATCAAAATCATTGTTTATCACACTCTCGAACGTTTCTATTACATTAACATTTTTGTTGTCATTTACTGCGCATAGCTGGGCGTGTACATCGTCCAGTATTTGCAGTGACTCCGCTAACGATAATGCAGTATTTTGAAATTTCTCGATTGCGTTAAACAATCCTATATGATTGTTATAAATAGTTTGTAAATCTGCATCAAGGGAAGGGTTTTGAAAGAGTCTCTGGCTTTCCTTAATGGCTACAGCTTCGGCAGGATTGAATTGTAGAACCACAGATTTTATTTGTTGGAAATACTTGGCATAATAAAATGCCGCCTTTAACCAACTTCCCCAACGTGTAAGGATTGGCCCTGGTGGTTCGGGAATACCAGGGCACCGACTGTGAAACTCTCGAATTCGTTTGGGAGATTTTAGAAACACTTTTTTTGTGGTTGCTATTAATGCATCCACCTCTGGATAACATTGCCGAATAGTTTGTGCCACAAGGTGTAAAGCATGAACTTTACATGTCACATGCAAAAGTCTCTCACAATCTGCTTTAAGAGAACGGCCTACAGAACGCATTGTCGCAGCACCATCGCTCATAAACATCAGGAGTTGATTAGTTAAAACTTGAAATTTTGTAGCGTATCGAGCACTACCTTCGTAATTACTTCGCTAGTGCACTTTTCCAATCTTTTGCTGGCTAATAAAATGGGAAATGTTGATTTGACAGGATCTAGTACACGCTTTATATATTCACAATAGAATGTTTTTTTCGATCTGTCGTTTCGTCGACACATACCCATAACTGTTTATCATTTACTACTGCTTTTATTCTGTTTTTAATGTCCTCACGCACAATTGGTAAATAGGTGAGTAGCGTTCTCCGTGACGGTAGCTTTATGTTGGAATTGTATTTATTCAAAAAGTCGTGAAAGGCTTTTTTATCTAGCAGGTGAACTGGCACATCGCAGACGAGTAGCATTGTCAATAAATCGAAATTGAATTGCGTTTTAGACAGCACATTATTTTTTTTGTCTTTGTGGTGTACACTTTCAACATGTCTTTTACAGTCATATTTGTCCCAGCAAAGTAACTGTTTATCGCATAATTTACAAACCACTTTTGCTCCATTATAATACAAATCGGGAAAGTCTCGGATAAATTTCTTCACGTCGTTATACAATGGGCGCTTTCTTGGCTTGGGCACGTCCGTCATACTTATTAAATAGAGCTCAAGACAACACACGATCACGTTGCCAGTTCACGACTAACTAAAGTGTTTCGCTGCATCGTGTTTATACGCTGGTGGGGATGCACTACATACGGTCCTGCCGTACCGCAAACATCCTCAGCTCTACTTATAACTTCTAACTTCATTCACCTAGTTCAAGTAGGTAGTATATATAAAGTATATGCAAAATATGTGCTGCCAGGCTTTGAAAGGCTGTGTGACAAGATTTTAATAAATCGAGGTTTCTTTTGTTTTCGTAGCTTTTATTGCATTTGGTTATAAAAATAATATAATAAATAGTAATAAACACAGCTTCTAATCTAGTAATATATTATCAGAATGTGTTTTTCTGGATTTTAGTTAAATTTACACCTTGTTTTAGAATATTGTGAATGAACACTTTACAATTGACTACTTACAACATGGAAATTCAATGAAACTAAAACTTCAACACTAATAAAAGGCCTTTGTTGTTTATAATAATAGTTCTTAACGACAGTAATAAAATTTTCTAAGAATAGGGGCTTTACTTCAGCTCCAAAATGTCCATTTTCGATCAATTATGGAAGTTATTCGTAGAGTTGCACACTTTGTCTCGAATGCATGTATTGTAAGGACGGCTTGTCGTTAAAATATTACGATTCGTTTTAAGTTTAAATTGAATTCACAACCAAATACAAATACATGCGTATTATTATTTATGATCCATAAATACAAATGGCTATTATGATTTTGTATAATAACAATATCCAGTGCATACTAAAATATCACTCTATTAATTTATGAGATCCGGCAAATCATTTCAGAGAATATTTAGATAAATAGTTAAATGTGGGGATGCACTACATACGGTCCTGCCGTACCGCAAAGATCCTCAGCTCTAGTTATAACTTATAACTTCTAACTTCATTCACCTAGTTCAAGTAGGTAGTATATATAAAATATATGCAAAATATGTGCTGCCAGGCTTTGAAAGGCTGTGTGACAAGATTTTAATAAATCGAGGTTTCTTTTGTTTTCGTAGCTTTTATTGCATTTGGTTATAAAAATAATATAATAAATAGTAATAAACACAGCTTCTAATCTAGTAATATATTATCAGAATGTGTTTTTCTGGATTTTAGTTAAATTTTCACCTTGTTTTAGAATATTGTGAATGAACACTTTACAATTGACTACTTGCAACATGGAAATTCAATGAAACTAAAACTTCAACACTAATAAAAGGCCTTTGTTGTTTATAATTAAAGACGGCAGACTATGTGCCCGAACACTAAGTAAACTAACTGCCTCGGTATACGTATTTATATGATCGTCTCTTTGTTCTTTTCTGCGTTTTTTTTTTATTTTGCCAACGCCAATAAAAAATTCAAAACATTTTAATAAATACAATTTTATAAATACAATATTTTGAAAATATAAAGCATTTATTAATGCATACATATATATAACAATAACATCATGCGTTTGAAATTCGTTTACGTTAGACAACCTAAATAAACACACATATATGTATGGATGTTTTTATTAATTGTTAAATATAAAAAAAAAACGCAGAAAAGAACAAAGAGACGATCATATAAATATATATACCGAGGCAGTTAGTTTACTTAGTGTTCGGGCACATAGTCTGCCGTCTTTATTTATAATAATAGTTCTTAACGACAGTAATAAAATTTTCTAAGAATAGGGGCTTTACTTCAGCTCCAAAATGTCCATTTTCGATCAATTATGGAAGTTATTCGTATATTGTAAGGACGGCTTGTCGTTAAAATATTACGATTCGTTTTAAGTTTAAATTGAATTCACAACCAAATACAAATACATGCGTATTATTATTTATGATCCATAAATACAAATGGCTATTATGATTTTGTATAATAACAATATCCAGTGCATACTAAAATATCACTCTATTAATTTATGAGATCCGGCAAATCATTTCAGAGAATATTTAGATAAATAGTTAAATGTGGGGATGCACTTCATACGGTCCTGCCGTACCGCAAACATCCTCAGCTCTAGTGATAAATATACAATATTAACATTCTAAACAGTTTAAGATATAATCTTAATGGCATTTGTAAGAAAAAAAATATTTTTGAAGTTTTAATCGATCTCGTAACATAACCTATAACCAAAATGGCAATTATTTGCAAGATGTAAACAATAAATTTGTCAACGTTGTGTGACGCACATTGATGACGCGCGTTATCGTAAAAATACTATATATTATTTCAAATAGTTTATGTCAGATATTTTATTGATATTGGATTATTGTTAACATTACCTATTATTAGGTATAAATGGGCTATTATGAATGGGTAATTATAGTGAAAGTTTTAATTAGAACTGAATCATCAATATGTATTTGACCATTACATGTTGTAAAATAAAAAAAAATATTTTTCTGTTTACAAAATAAAATTAAAAATATTAAGTATTTATTCATAGTTTGCTTCTATTTACAATAACCCATTATACCGGGTGTCTCAGTTATGTTGTTCCAATGGCGTACCGCCGTTATCTAATAAAATTCAAAATTGAAATTCGTGGCATCTGATACACACCTAATGCTTTAAATTGAGCCTAAGATTCATATTCTTTCACTTCCGTTTTAACCGGAAACGACCCTAACTTTATTTTAAACAGCACCCTATATATTTTCATCAAAATTGAATTCTACGGAAAATTCTTTCCCATGAAGTATTACACTTTGTAGTTAGACTTTAAAACAGAGGTGAAATTGCATTTTAAATATTCAAAAATTGGGATCGTAGAAACCAAAGCGATCTATGGAAACTAATGCAAAATTTGACATTATTTGTTTGTAAACTTTGACAGTTCAGAAGGTGTTATTAAAATTTGCCTCAAAGTTGCTTCGAACGAAGTGGTATTTAAAATGAATACCGACGATTTTACAAATAAGGAAAAATTGAATATGATTCTCATTTATGGGGAATGTAGAAAAAACAGGCGTGATGCCTTCCGTGTTTACGGAGAGCGGTTTTCAAAGAAAAAAAAAACGTTTTTAAAAGAAAAAACTGCTACTGATAAAGAGCACAGTGTTGGTGTTTTGGGAAGTTTGCTTAATAATCCGCTTATTTCAATTCGAGAAATTGAAGCAGATTGCGCTATCTGTCGTTCTTCTATTCAAAGAATCTTAAAATCCGCCAAATTCAGGTCTTTCAAAATTCACCTGCATCAAGGATTAGAACCAGGAGATTATGACAGAAGACTGGCGTTTCTTGCATGGCGTGAATTATTAACTCAATATTATGAACAGATGAGAGCCGCTTTCATAATAATAGAACTAGTAACAGTAAATCAACACAATTGCCATTATTGGTCTGTAGAAAATCCTCATTGGATGAGAGACCAACTTTCATAGAATTTGGGGAAATAATGTATGGGGCGGCATGATCATGGGTACATTATTGTACGAAAGTTTTATGAAGGAACCTCAACTGGTGAGGCATATTTAGAATTTTGTCAGAAAATTTACAGGTTGACTTGAAAATATTTCGTTGGATATACGTGCCAACATGTATTTTCAGCATGATGGAGCACCCGCTCATATTTTCTAGAATTGTGACTGATTATGTTAATCGGATTTTCCCTAATAAGTGGATAGGCACACATAGACCAACAAGTTGGCCTGTAATATCACATGATCTAACAGTATCTAACGTCTAACGGGATAGGGTATACCACACGTCTCTTGCAGATTTGGAAGATTTAAAAAATAGAATTAGGAATGAATGCGCACCTCTTAATGCCGAGTTATTAGGAAGTGTTACTTCTGGTGAACTTTTGCATCGAGCCGAATGTTGCATTAAAGCAAATGGACAACATTTTGAACATTTTCTTTAGCATTATAGCCATATATATGGCATTTAGATTCATAAATACCGTTCTTGTATAAATAAAATTAATAAGTATAATATTTTTTGTGATTCATTTAACATTATTCTTCTGTTATTTGACTTTCAATAGAATGTTTGTAAATTACTCTTGTCTAAATTAATATTCTTTCTAACATAGATCTTAAAAATGCATTTTTGCGAAGTGTATTTTTGCTACTTTAAAGTTAAATACGAATTAATGAACATGCTTTTTATAATTTTCTACAATCTAAATTTTTGAATATTTAAAATGTAATTTCACATCTGTTTTTAAATATAAATACAAAGTGTAATACTTCATCATGAGAAAGAGAATGTCCGGTAGAATTCAAATTTTGAGGAAAATATACAGAGTACTAGTTAAAAAAAGTTAGGGTCGTTTCCAGTTAAACCGTAAGCGAAACAATATGAATATTAGGCTCAATTTAAAGAACGTTAGGTGTATATCAGATGCCCCAAATTTCAAATTTTTATTTTATTAGATAACGGAGGTACGCCATTGGAACAGCATAACTGAGACACCCGGTATATGTAAGAATAATATGTACAACATCGCTTATATTTGTATGGCCCAGGGTACCTGAATCTCTACATTATCCTTAGCTGATTGCACCAGAGGATGCGTACTTTCTATTTTATCAAATTAAAATAAGTTGAAACGAACTATACTAGATTATTTAAGCATTGCATTCATCATCCACCTGTTACAAGATTTGTAAATCTCATTATATTGGATATAATGCGTTTATCAAGTAAAATAATTATAAATAACTAATGTTAATGCATGCAAGTTTAATGTATATTTTATACGTATGCACCTGTATAATTTTTGGCAGTACCCTTATTCTTCTCGTATTCACATACTTCTACTTTAAATCCAACTTCTTCCATAATATTTCGAATATATTTTTCGGGGTCTTCTGTGTAATATAGCATTATAGGTTCTTCCGGCAAATACTTTGACCAAGTACCTTCTCTAAAGTGTCTGTGGAATGATTCCTGTATGGGACAAGTAACAAAATGCGTCACGAAAATTTGCACACCTTCTTTAAGCATCTTGTGGAGACCTTTGAGGAATTTCCTAGGCGATAAAAATTGTTTAAATAAAATTCGATTATTTAAATCTTTGTTTATTTTCTAAAATTCGATGAGAATAGTTTCTATTTATGTTTGTTTTAGGAACGATAAGAAGAGAACAATATAGTATATATTTTTGTCTGTTTATGCGAGACGTAAATACAAGTTTATTTCCGTTATCATAAATATTTAGACATGCCACTGTTGATATATTGATGGTGTATGGAAATTAAATATAAATTTGAAACTTACTTTGATAAGTTTATAGAACTTCTGGTTATTTTAAAATATTTACTAAACACTACAATTCCGGACAAGACAGATTTAAGAAATACAAATAATTTTAAAGTGTAACACTATGTATGATGTGAAAGCCCGCGTTGGTGAGACAAATTTCTTGCAACTTTATGACAAAAATAGCTTGACGTGCGCGGCTGCTATTATTGTTGCATTTTATAGGGTGCCTGGCAAGTTAAAGCGTTGCAATATATAAAACAATAACACAGGCCTGCATTTTTCAACTCTTTGAATGTTGATTTTAACTGTTTTCTAGTAATTGGGTAGCGCTGATTTCAAATCTGCTTTTAGGTTATTTTTCAAACCAGTAAAACAAAAAAATATAGAAAAAAACACGATTTATTTCATTTATAAGCTAGTTTTATATTATATTAAAAAAAATACAAAAATATACACATAGAAACTATTAGAAATAGTTATTTATTCTTTATGCTTCTTAAAAAAACGTTTTCGTTTTTCAGAAAAGCTTCGTTTGGTTGTTTTTCTGTCATATTCAGCTAAAGGAAGATCCGAAGGTAGTTTCTGGGGCAAGCAAATTTTTTTGTTTCAACCTAGACCCCAGTACTTCAGAAAGATCTTTTGAAAATCCCAAACCTCTTACTAAATCATTCAGTTCGGCTTGTGAAAATAGCTGAGGTTGGTTTTGACCTGAGGTTGATGGTTCAAAATCACTATCCATCTGTACGGGGCCGGAAGTTGAAGAGGTTTCAATATCTTCTTGTAGTACTTTGGGGGGTATAGGTATAGGTACATGATCACTGTGAGGAACTGGTCTGATAGCTGATTTAATATTGTTTGGGTACAAAATATGTTTCAAAGTTTTTCTATTATGCCCCTTAATATCACAAAGACAAAAGTAGCAATCTTCATGATGATTTTGCGGTTCTCTCCAAACCATCGGTATTCCAAAAGGAAGGCTTTTTCTATTCCCTTTGGTCCAAAATTTTAATTATGTTGGGTATGGGGACAGACAAAGAACGCATGCAGAAGCATGCGATTTGTTTAACCATGAACACCCTGATAGACCTCCAATTACCAGGTCTACGGTGACAAAACTAGTTGGAAAGTTTACCGTTGTTATAGTTTTCAATAAATACCTATTATTTGTTATTTATTTGTATGTATGAAACTGTCAAAATATACGACTTTGTAGGTTAAGTAGTAAATTTTAATTTACGACATACTTCAAAATGTTCTCAGTAAATCACATGCTACTAGATTGACTTTTCAAATGTACACTTGTTATATCCATTTTTATTTGTTTCAAAGTTACAGATCTATGAATGTGATTGTCAGATCATGAAAAAAAATGTAATCCCAAAGTCAATAAAAACTGATTTTACTTACAAAAGATCAATTAATAATATTTTCGAAATGTCCACCTCTTTGCTGGATGCAGGCTTGTGCCCGTAAGCCAACAGAAGAAGTACTTATCCGAATTTCATATTTGTTTTGTCGGATTTGCTCGGCAGCCAGGTGAATACGATCCAACAACTCTTCTCTTGTGTTCGAAACTTGCGCGTAGACTAAATTTTTCATGTACCCCCATAAATAAAGGTCAAGGGATTAAGATCGGGTGATCTGGGTGGCCATGCAACAGGACCACCTCGGCCAATCCATCTTGGATAATTAATGGTTAACCCAATTTCGGACAGCAATTCCGAAATGTGGTGGTGCCCCATCCATGTGAAATCACATGTCTTGTCGAACATTCAATGTGACATCCTCTAAAAGACCTGGCAGTTCGTCAATAAGAAATTGAAGGTAATAGTTCGCATTTAACCTCCCTGGAAGAATGACAGGACCAATCAACAAGCCGCCCAAGAATTATTAGAAAATTTATGTTGAAATTTAGATGGGCGTATAGCTTTGGGATTTTCTGATGACCACCTGTGCAGGTTTCTCAGATTTGTTACACCACTTCTCGTGAACGTAGATTTATCTGTCCAGAGGAGTGTTCTGCAGAAATTAAAATGAAGCCGTGACTGTCTTAATATCCAGGTAGAATAAACTAGACGAGCATAGTGGTCAGCCTCAAGCAAACCGTGTCCCTTGCGATAGTGATATAGATATAAGCCCTCACGTTTTAAAATTCGCCAAACTGTCGTTCGTGGCACTTCTAGTTGTCTAGCGATTCGACGTACACTGAGAGTTGGATCCCTTGTAACAATAGCTATTGCTTCTTTCTCTAAGTCTGCTGGCAAATTTACTCCTCGGTCGAAAAGATAATCACGCAGTCCTCATTCCCGAAATTGTCTGTGTACTTCCAGAAACGTTGTGTAATGAGGACTGCGCCTATCAGGAAACCGATGTCGGTATTCAATAACTGTTTGACGTCCACTGCCGTTACAATAGCCATACAATACAATAGCAATTACAATAGCTATAATGCATGTCCGCATACTCTTGAGAAGAAAATCGGTAAGGCATTTTTAAGAAAGAAAACGTGTCCACTCACTAATAAGCTGTTGTATGAACTGAAATGTAATGTATTCCTTTATTAAAAAATGCAACGTTAACAGTCATCTGAACATTTGTTTATTGTATGAAATTCATGGTTCAGCACTTACGAAAGAAGTAAGAACCTTCTTTATCATAAATCTATTTCCAGTACTCTTTTTTGTAGATCTCCAAGAAATTACTGTATGCACTACGACACGTGTTTATTTATTTTAGGATAACATTTTTTTCATGATCTGACAATCATATTCATAGATCTGTAACTTTGAAACAAATAAAAATGGATATACACGTTTTGCGTTTTTGTTACTTGAAATGAGGTCTCCTTTACACTCCTAAAATTTGAACATAACGATACGGGACACTTATATATATATATATATATATATATATATATATATATACTTTTATATATATATTTTTATATTTATATATTTTTTAAGTAAAATACTTTTTTTTTAAAAGTGTTAGTTTGTGAAGGTGATGATAATGTTAATAGTAATTTAAAGACGGCAGACTATGTGCCAGACAGACAAGACTCATTTCACCATGTGTACTAAATATTGTTTTGGATACTATAATATAAATATGTTTTGAAGGTGCATCTGTTATTGCCAATAATACCACTTTTTCTTTAGAATAAATGTTTCGTTCATTGTTAGAAATACAAAATAATGTTTTTTTTATTTTGATTTAGAACTGTAAAATATATGTTCAAATTCTGTTATCTCTTTGATAAATGCATGTATGGAAATATTTAGGAAACTAAATATAAACTATAACAATAACTACTACATATATGTTTTTCTGCTCCGATATGTAAACAAAGCGAGAGGAATGAAAAATAATATTTAGTACAGATGGTGAAATGATTCTTGTCACCATGCACCGGGCACATAGTCTGCCGTCTATAAAAATACATATATGCATTCCAAATTCTTGACTAAAAATGCTACAATGTCATGTAAACCATATTTTGGCAAAAATAACTTACATTGTCTGAAAAAGTAAAGATAATAGCCATTAAATATATTTTTTTTTATAACAAGGATTTATAAGGGCTTATAAGGCATTTTTCTAAATTCTGTTAATGACGAATGAAAGATTTATCATTCGCCATTAACAGAATTTAGAAAAATGCCTTATAAGCACGCAAACTAATTAAATTTCTTTATAAAATAATAAAACAGTGTTGAAATATACTAAAATCATTTTTGGTTGATTACATTTTAGTCTTGATTAAGACGTTGTGATGAATACTAACAGTAGGTTTTGATTATGTCTTCTTGGGCTTAATTACAGTTCTACTTTCGTTTTGTTATCTGAATTTACAATAATTTTGAGGTTGCTTGCCAGTAGACATCAAAGAAATTATTTTTCAAGTAAAAAATGGTCTAATAACCTGTGCCCTAAAGGGCTGGTCTGAATCGCCATATAATAATGTAGGGCCCTATGCCCTAAGGTAGGCAGAGAGCACTATGTAATAAGGTCCTTTGTGCCTGGAGGATCGGCGAGTAATGTGTGCCGTTTGGGCGGCCACATCGGGTAGCAAGTCCGAGGCGAATAAAGTATTAAATGATACACACAAAGTCGGGTAACATTCTATAATTAATTAACTCTTACAAAACTGGATAACAAAGTATTTACATGGTTCACTCTACTCGTACTGTTACTCTGACTATCACTCTGGATAAGACTGAATCTGCCTGTCTCTCTTACTTAAACTAATGTCTATATATACTTAGAGAAGATCCTTGATGTGTTTTCTAGAACATATCTACAACCCTGACACTTAGTCTTGTGTATGCAATAAACACAGAGTGAGGTCGTGTTTATATAACACGTTACCGTTTGTATTAAAAAGGCGAGGTTGTAGCCTTGCCGAAAGTGTTACGCATATACATGACTATATCGAGTTATTACACCATCCCTCTTGGGAAGCAAAGAAAAACTAACACTAATATGTTTGTTTTTCTTTCATCGGAATCTCTCTAACTATTTACTTTCCCTATTACTATTTTAAAAATATGGTAACATTGTTGGGATTACAAATTTACAATGATATTATTTAAACAATAAATTTGTTAAAATTACGATAACTACAATTCTAAAATGAAATCGTTATCAAATATCACATAATAACAAGTACATAGTAAAATGATGAATAGTCTAATATATATACAGTAATACGTAATAACTATACAATAAATAAATATATAATATAAATTGTCAAATGATAAATATTCTAATATAAACTGTAATAATAAATATATAATATAGATTGTAAAACTTTAAATGGTAAATGATAAATTTTCAAGGTACTGCTAAATAGTACGTTTTACATTGTTGAAAAAAAAATAATAATAATTAATAATAATCGGGCCTTTGTACACTGTCTCAATTTTGCTAGTCTGTTGGTTTTTTTGTATTTTATTCCTATATCATGTGCAACTTATATAGAATAATTGCCTTGTTTCGCAGTTTGCCATTCTTGTCTTTTGTTTTTCGAGTTTGGTTCTTGTTTTCCGATTCCTCATGCTTGATCTTGTGGTTTAAATTCTTGTGCATGATCGTTTGCTCCCAATTCTTATGCTCCCTTTCCAACCATAATTTAAAATAAATCGACTCTCCGTTTTTCTATCTATTTTCCTCCATGGGAAAAATTATTTTGGAAATCACTCTTTCGTGTATTTCCCTGGACAACACATATTCCGTGTCTGTCATGTTCCTGCGCAGAACTATCTTTTGAAGCTTATTCTGGCTACAGTAAGGTGGCACGTGCTGCTGATCCCTTATACTGTAAGCCTTTTCTTCAATACAGAAAAACTTGAGACCAGTTACCAAAACACACTTTTGTTATAACTGTAATCTCTAAAAAAAAAATTCTGAGAGCGTTTTTTGTCGTGTCGGACTATTCCCTGGAAGCGCATGCTTGCTTCGTCACGACCTAGGGGCGAATTGGAGTCTTCCTTGCCTTTCTTCTATTTTTGAAGTTCGTCTGATTCGGTTGGTTATCGTTTTTGCCAGTTCCACAACTCTAGGATGATCTGTCCTGGGGGTTGGTGGAAACTGTACTGTTGTTGGTGTCGTAAAGGTACAATCGATAGGTCTCTGTCATCTTATTGAGCTCCTGACGTGATTAGGATGCTATCGAATCGTCCCGTTACTAACCATTATATCATTGGAATCAACTTCTAAGGCATTTGTGACAAAATTTTCGGAATTCTTACAAATAAAATTAATATACTACTCCTCGTATATTGGTTTCTTTTTTAATTTAATATTAATTCTCTTCTATTTGCGAACTTTCTGAATGCGTCGGCAATATTTTCTTCAATGTCACCAAGCGTAATCGTTTGGAAATAAATGATGTGTTGCATTTTTATAAGTGAACTTGACTTCGAGTATTACTAAACTATACATATTTTATTTTCATTTGATGTTTACTTATTCGCGACTAGTTTAAATATACATGCTATTGTTTATCTGTTCGTTTAATAAACAATATGAACGACAACATTCATGTGTGGCGCCTAGTAAAAAATAACACGTATGTATTTCATATATACTTTGAACGTAATTGAACTTATGAGCAAAAAAATATAACATATTTTACTCTGTTTTATATATATATATATATATATATATATATAGGCGGCTTCTTAAAAAAAAATATATTTAAACTTCTGCGTTAATAACAAAATTGCGAAGTGTACGGCCAAAATGTAGCATTTCTAAATTACATTGCACATATCAGTTTTCAAATAAACTTGACCTTTAAATAAAGAAAGGTGTGCTACGCGCTTTGCGACTTTTGCATTTTTGCGTAGGTAGACATAAATAACATTGTATGTACGCATTAAATCAATATCATTGTCTCTTATAATGCAAATAAACATTTTCACTCGCGAAATGTACATAGTTTATAAATATGAAAGTCTTGCACCGTTCATTCATTATTATACACCGTAATTGTCTGTGTGTAACTTTATTTTAAAATGAATACCTGTGTTTCTTCCTTTTCTTCTCGCCGTGTGGAGCTTCTGCTTGCTCTTGGAGATGATTTCCTCCATTCTTTGTCGCGTAATTGCCCATTTCTTTTTTTCTGACCTGCCAAACTGTAGGTTTTCTCCATTGGTTCGTTCCGGGTTCCTACAAGTTCCCTGCAGTCTTAAACGACTGGCAGAATGGTCCTAAGCCGTAGGTAGGCTGGATGTAGGTAGGTAGGATCGCCATCTAATAACCTGTGCCCTAAAGGGCTGGTCTGGATCGCCATATAATAATGTAGGGCCCTATGCCCTAAGGTAGGCAGAGAGCACTATGTAATAAGGTCCTTTTTGCCTGGAGGATCGGCGAGTAATGTGTGCCGTTTGGGCGGCCACATCGGGTAGCAAGTCCGAGGCGAATAAAGTATTAAATGATACACACAAAGTCGGGTAACATTCTATAATTAATTAACTCTTACAAAACTGGATAACAAAGTATTTACATGGTTCACTCTACTCGTACTGTTACTCTGACTATCACTCTGGATAAGACTGAATCTGCCTGTCTCTCTTACTTAAACTAATGTCTATATATACTTAGAGAAGATCCTTGATGTGTTTTCTAGAACATATCTACAACCCTGACACTTAGTCTTGTGTATGCAATAAACACAGAGTGAGGTCGTGTTTATATAACACGTTACCGTTTGTATTAAAAAGGCGAGGTTGTAGCCTTGCCGAAAGTGTTACGCATATACATGACTATATCGAGTTATTACAATGGGTCTAAAGCGATAAATAGCTCCACATTTAATAGAAATATGTTTGAATAATTAAGTATAAAATTAAAATAATTACCTTATTGAAGATGTGCAATAGTGAGAACAACGGACACCGACAAAGAATTGTTATGTGTGATTAGACTTCGACCATCGCTTTTATATACTCGTATAGGAAAACGATCACAAACGAGTGCTATAAGCTACTTTATCAAAGAAATGTTTCCCTTTGCAATCTATACATAAAGATAACAATCTGAATAGGTTTAGTATTATTTGACCTTCAATCACTTGCCTTAGGTGCAACTTTTTCTAACAAAAACGGTCAATTTTTTCGATAAATAATATTAAAATAAAAATATAAATAGTTTACTTTTTTATTATTATTTAATAAAAAGTTGTAACTTACACTAAATATATGTTTTTTCGTGGTGTTGGGAATGAATTCGGTTTCCGGGGGTAATGCTTCGACTCCGGCTACTTGGATCACGACTAGAGAATACAATCCCGAGCATGTTTTTCAATCCCGGGATTACGGGATTTCTGAAGCGTAATCCCGTGATCCCGGCATTAATCCCGGGATTAGACTATGTGGTTTCTAAATCGGTTCACATGAAAAAAAACTTAAGTAATTTCTTAAAAATTATTTTTTAATATTGTTGCACAACACAATACACAATATACTAAAATAAGGAACAAAAAAGACTATACAAAAAACTATTTAAAATTTCGAAAATAGAATCGCAGAAATATCAAAGCATCCAATGTTTGACTTCCAAGCCTGCTTCGTAGTTTATTGCAAACATAAACAGCAGCTGAAAACGCTCGCTCAGGTTCTACACTGGTTGGAGGAATAGACAATAGATATTTATATGCTAATTCTAAGTGATATCCACGAACTCCTCCATTTTCGAACATGCTCATTTCACGTCTAATACTATTTACCAATCCCGATTCATTTTGTACTTCAGAATCTGGGAATTCCATGCTTTATTAATTTCCAGCTGTAACTTTTCCTTTAGTGTCAATTGGGGTTGGGAGGTTTGTTGCCTTGGCTCATCATCTGTTTGTGATCCTGACCTTTCTTCCTCTTCCGTGTCATCTCGACTATTTAGTCTTTTAACAATACTCTTTATTTGCGCCCCCACTAAAGCCTGTGTAGTAACTGGAAATAAGTCAAACCATTCCAAATCCGATAATAACTGATTTTCATCACGTTTTCGTGGATTTTGTAAATAATTCAACACACCAGTTAAATCATTATTTCGTCGTTGCTTTATATATTCCACTAAATATGTTTTCATTTTATAGGCGAGTGCTGAGTTTTTGCTAGACAATTGTTTTATAAGAAATTTTAAAGCGGCATCAGCTGTGCATAAATTAGCATCTCGTCGACAGATTGCTTCTACTGTTAATTTAATTGGGGTCAGCACATCAACAATTTTATTTACCAAGTTAAAGTCAGCATCTTCTAAACGGATTGGATGATTGCGATCTATAAGAGCTTTTTGAATGCAGGTTTTTAAAAGAGGAAATCGTTCCAGCATGGTTAAAAGACTATTCCACCTGGTTTTACAGTCCAAAAGAAGTGACAGCTCTTTTTCCTGTTCAATCTTCACATATTTTTGAAGTACTGTTTCATTTTTCAATGGTGATCTTTTGAAATACACTACAATTTTGCGGATTTTCTTTTAGCAGCTCATTAATGTTTTCAACTTTCGTTAACTCTGCTATGTGTTCTCGCGTAAGTTCATTTTGTGACATTAAGATTAAACCTGATTTTGGACAGTCTAAGTCTTCTAAATTGTCATCATCATCGCTATCGTTCATATAATCAGCAGTCACAACTGGTTCATTTATAGTATCATCTGAGTCTGAGGCAGGTCTGTCTTGTCTGGCTTGTAAATAATTCTTTATTATATAAAGCACATCACAGATGGCCAAATTGATACCATGTGCGAGACACAGTTGTTGTTCAGTGCAAACAAGCTGTCCCACCTTTATCATAACGTTCGGTCCATCGGTTACAGTAGCCACGATATCAGTTTCTAGGGAAATATCAAATTTACTTAGACGCTCTTTCAATATACGAAGACAATTTTCAGCTGTCATACTTCCATGAATAGGAACGAGTCCTAAGCTCCAATTTTTTTATATGAATGAACGTTGACGCCATGTATCGTTTATTGGGCGTTGCTGTCACTCGTCGAAAGGTTGACTGAATCTTTTACCTGCACTTTTCAAATGTTTTAATTCTGCAGTTACTTGCTTTCTGATTTTTTCACTGTAATTCATAACACGCTTTCGAATTGGGACGGCTGATTTTGGTAAATCCGTGTATTTCGCTAAGAGCAATTTTCTTAAATCGTCTGAAGTTACGAATACACTGAATGGCAATCCATCTAATGCAATCATTCTTGCCAAAACATCATCCAGGCTATCGTCGGAATTTTTAGTAAAATAATCTTCTAACTTTCGTTTAGCTGGCGGCGGTGCTGTGTTCAGATTTTCAGAATGTTGACTTGTTGAAGGTGTTGAACGATTAACGTCAGCTAAAATTTTAATGTTATGTTTTGATGACAAATGTGTATGTAATCCCTTAGTCGATCTACCCGAAGTCTTGAGAATGGCAGGGCATCGCTTACATTTAGCACTATTCCCGTCTTTCGCAACTAAAAAATAACTCCTCGCTGACGACGTATCACTGTTTTTTTTTTTATGTTGAACAAAGTCTACCGCCATTTAAAATAACTTTTTCAGATAATTTACTTTTAAATTTAAATGACGTAACCTGCGTAACTTTGTCGCTGGTAGAATAATAAATGAAGAAAGTAAATCCTAATAAGTGTATTTATACTTTCGTACAGGGAATCCCCGACGTGGAATCCCTCGCAACAATATTATGATATATCATATGAGGTAATCGGGTGATTCCCCTGTTGGCCCGTTGGGGAATTACTTTAACAGTATTGTATTGAAGTATGCCGGGCGGGGAAGTCCTTTCTAATTTACATACTATTTGGGCTGTACCTGTGTAGTTCTTTCATCGTACGGCGTACCTATGGTTGATTTTTTGTCTTTATGTAACAAGTGCCCTTAATATAATCTAGGTAAGGTTATTGTCAAAGCGCAAGTGATTACGGAATGCAAACTGGCAATCTAGAAAATCCTGAGATTAGCCAAGTACAGTCCCGGGATTTACGGGATCAAAACGGGATTCGGGATCGCGGGATTGTATTCTCTAATCACGACCCAGAGTTGCGTCACCGTGCACAGGTTGTAAAGCTTTATACACTTCAATTTCTTTAATCGTCGATGATTGTTAGTAAATGAATAAATGCACTTTAATATAAATCAATTTATTTACACTAATATTGTTCTACTCGTAATTGTTATGCAATAGAACTATGATAAGAACTTAATGTGCAGAACTCAGGCATAAAACTGTTGTTGAGACTAGTATCTCTTGTTAAGGTGTCACTGTTATGTGTTGATTGTACAAGTAGTGTAAAATAACAATTGCCCCAATAATCTCGTATTACATAATTAATGGATAACGATAAGAAAAAAGTCTTAAACTTCTAGTTTCAAATTTTCCACTACAATATTGTTTTGCCATACAATGGCTTCATCGGGTGGATGAAAAACTGAATATTTATAATACAAGTTTGAATATTTATGTAAAAATTATTGGGGAAAAATGGTGGCGGAGAAATTTTTACCATCTTAAATCCTAAATTATTATATCTATTAATTTCTAAACAATGATTTGCGAAAGTTGAATCTGTTTTCTTTTCTTTATGACTTCTCTCGTGTTCTTTTATCCTAATTTTGAACGTCCTCCCCGTTTGTGCGGCGTATATCTTATTACAATTTATTCTTTGTCAATTTTATCTTTGTTGTTTTTAATAATGTTCTGTTTAGTATTGTCTGTTTTAAATGATATATGTTCGTTATTAAGTTTTTTAATGAAAGTACCAATTTTTCCGAAATTTTTCCTAAGTAAGTAATTGAATTGTAGAAATTAGTTATATTGTTTTTTAATTTTGGGTTTTAGATTTTTGTTGACTATTCAGGATGTTATTGATAATATTTATAGAGTAACCATTGCTTAATGCTATTGTGTATATCCTGATTAGTTCGAGGTCCAAACTACTTTTACTCATAGGTACGTTAATTAATCTATATACCATTGATTGGCATGCTCTTAATTTTTGTGATATAGGATGAAATGAATTAGCGTGTGTGTTGTCTGTATGTGTTGGTTTATGGTATATAGTGAACTCGTGTTTATTAGTTTTGTGTGTTATGGTTAAGTCTAGAAAATTAATGCTTTTATTTATTTCTGTTTATATTGTAAATGTGTCTGTGCCACGTTAGAACAAGTTGCGATGTGTTAGTCGGCTTTCCGAGCCGGAAGTCTGAGTCGTGTTTATCGTCTCTGTTGCTCATCATAAATAACTTGCAAAAAGAGCCAGAAGCCCATTAAATGTTAGAATCAGTGTATGGCGATACTGTTTACAAGTGTATGAGCGATTTAAACGTGGAAATCAGTCGATCGAAGACGAGCAACGGTCCGGACGTCCTTCGATCTCAAGAACAGAAAAAAAAAGTGCGAAAAATGTAAAAAATTGTTTGTTCAAACAGGCGATTGACTATTCGAGAGCTTTCCAAAGAACTGAACATCTGGCACTCCGAATATTACAAGAGCGTACTTCAACGGTTGCGAAACGATGTACGGAGAAGGAGACCAGAAAATTGGGACAACGGTTTCCTCCTTCACCACGACAGCGCGCCATGCCATACCGCGAGTTTTTGGCCGAGAAAAAGGTTGCGGTTACATCCACCATACTCTTCGAATTTAGCACCATGCGACTTCTGGCTCTTCCCAAAAATAAAAACCATGCTAAAAGAAAAACGTTTCTACATCATTCCCGACATTGAAAGGGCAGCTAAAGGCCCATCCAAAAGAATCCTTCCAGAAATGCTTCAAACCAGCTTATTATTCGTAATAAAATTATTCACCGTATTTTTTGATGACACCTCATATTAGCCACAATTTATAAAAACGAAAATCAGTTTAAAAATAAAATTTCAGTAGGTTTTTTGAATCTTTATTATAAAATATGCATACAGAGAAATTAAAAAGAATGTATTTTTAGACGCGGAACTAAACAAAATTATTTTGGATAGTTCTACAGATATACTTAACAATTAAATCAACTTGTTTAATATTGTATATTAATGTTAAGGTGTTTACTTAGAAGCTATACAAGTTAATGTTTCACAAGACAAGCTGTAGACGTCTGGTTCTTTTACATAAGTAGCACTCTCATAACAAAATTTTAAATGATCTTGAAAGTAATCCTCTCGTAATTCAGGTGGTATTCTCTCTAAATACGGGTTCAAATGAATCAAAGATCTCGTGAAACCTGTAAAAATATTAGATTATGTAATAGTTACTACATTATAAAATGTTTGCCAAATATTGCTATCTAGATTCGAATAAATGAAATCATATGATATTAACTGTTTTACTACTTTGTTAGATTTCTCTAACATATTGCTGTGTACTTTGATTTTAAAAATGGGCGCCAATATATTAAATATGAATCGTTAATTATTAAACTTGAATCATCATACACACATATTTTGTAATTTTAGACTCTTAAAATTGCTTTCAGGGTTTTTGTTTTACAAAAAGGGCTCCTTGCAACTAGACCTAGCATCTAATGTAATAAGGAGAGAAATAATACGATAGCATGTTAAGTTTAATAAATTTATTATTCACACTTTGTCAAGACATACATTAATATTCAATTATATTAAATATCGTCAATTATTAGTAGAGAACGGACACGCTTACCACATGACGCAAAGCCCAGTGCAGTACTGGCGAAAGGCTGTATTTCTAAAATATTTAATTTTATTTATATAATTGGAAAACGAACGGGTGGTGATGTATAAAATTACGAAATACATATTTATTTGTTGAAAAGTTGTATTTATAAAGTTTTTAATTTTATTTATATAATTGGAAAACATACGGGTGGTGATCTATCTATCTAAAATTACGAAATACATATTTATTAATTAATTTTATATATATAATTGGAAAACAAACGGGTGGTGATCTATAAAATTACGATATACATATGTATTTGTTGAAAAGTAGTATTTTTAAAGTTTTTAATTTTATTTCTATAATTGGAACATTTTTATTTGTTCATTTTGTCGTTCAAGTTGAGTAGAGGAGTATTAATATTGACTAGCAATAGTTTCTCAAGGTTTTCTTCTGTCAATTTTGTTCTCTTTGAATTAAGTACATCCTTATAAATAGAAAACGTCCTTTCAACATCGCAACTGGTTATAGGTGCATACTGGAAATATTCTTTTATTTCTTCATATTTAGCCGTTAGATTTTGTGGAATTGTCTCCATACATAATTGCTGCAATGTAATTAAATCTGGATTTCTATTAAGAATTGCTTCAAACTTTTGCCGAAGGCCACATCCGAAGTCACTTGGAATACTTTTCAAATTATTAACAGCCACATCTAATGTGGTTAATCCGGCATTTAATTTGAGATTTCGATTTTCAAAATAAGTGATTAGTTTTGGCAATTTTCCAAAGTGTTCGTGAAGAATGTACAACTGATTTTTTAAATTTGGGATTTGTGTGAGCTCCTTGCACTCACCAATACTTCTAGCATCCTCCTTTAGCAGTGTTACGAAATGTTTTAGACTATCGAAATTCTCAGCATAATAACTAGTAGCTTCCAGCCATGTTCCCCATCTAGTTATTACTGGAGTGGGAGGCAGTGACAGAGATGGAAATTTTTCCCTGAAAAGAGCTACTCTCAATGGTGCTTTTCTGAAAATTTTTTAAAAGCTGATACAAGTCTATCAACTTCCGGAAAAGTGTCTCTGATATATTCACAGATTCTGTGGAGAGCATGTGCTACACAAGTAATATGCAGCATATTAGGATATGTTTTCTTCAATAGTCCGCCTGTTTTTAACATATACGCAGCACTATCACTGACAAATAAAAGAATTTTTTCTTTGTACGTGGCGTCCGAATGAAGCATTTTTTGCATATTCTCCTTAATGGTTTCAGCAACTGTTTCCGCATCAACTCTATTTATAACACTTGTTGCTATTACATATGAGTTATAGGGAATAGTTGGGTGTAGTACAACAGCTACAACATTTACCACACAGCGTCCTAACATAACCACCGTTTCGTCGGCGTTTATCCATATGTATTGATTTAAAAGATGGCTTCTAATGCGTTCTACTGTTCTCGTATAGCACCTAGAAACATAATATTTGCGTAAAGTTGATCCATCAGGAACATTTCGACCAGTATATTTTTTCAGAAATGTCTTAAAACTGGATTGCTCAATTTAAATAATGGAATATTAGCTGCCATAAAAGTTTCACAGAGTTCTTCGTTAAAATTGTCAGATTCCAACGGGTTCAATTTTTTTTCGTGCTTTAACGATCCTACGTGACGTTTACGGTTGATTTATTTCAATTTTTCAATAACGTTTCAGACACTTCAAAATAAATTTCGGAATCACTGGCAATGTACATACAATCAGTATGGCCCTCAATCCAACTCGCCATTGTTTCACGATGGCATTCTCGACGCTCTTCCATTGTCTGAAAAAATGAGAATATTCTAGATCCAAATAAACGAAATTAAATAACGAAATTTTATGCACACTTACGTGAAAATAATTGGAAGATGTTGCTTAAATGAAAAGAAAAGGAATGTATGTGCTATTTCTCTTACGAAATACGATAAACTTATTTATTTTATCTACGTACACGACACCACTGAAAAAACTATATTCTCCGAATACAATAGCTGGGTTGTCCATTGTTATCGCTAGGAGACCAGGTGGCCGAGTAAGTCAAACAAATACTTCATTGAATTACGCCGGGATGTACTGAGCGACGTTATACACAATTCTAATTGCCGATTGCGTTTTATGGAAATTGCATCCGTTCTCTAATTATTAGTAAAACATAGTACACTAATCTTATATCTAGTCAGATAATATTAATAATAATAATATGAACAAATTTCAAGTTTCAACAAACCAACTTAGTGACGGTGCCGCTAACATGCTTTCCGTAGGCTGATGTCTTAAAGAAGAGAGTGGCAATCTGTTACTTGTAACATGTAAAATCCATTCTTTAAACCTTATCAACGTTATCAAACGTTATCAACTAGTAAATGCTTTAATAGCTCATGCGAAGGCAGTATTTCTAAAGTCCCCAAAACGTACAAAAAAATTTTACGAACTGCGTCCTAAAATGTCTGAACCACCACAGCCGATTAATACGCGTTGGGGAACATGGTTAGAGGCTGCGTTTTACTATTTCGAACTTTTTAATGATGTTAAAAAGGTAGTTTTATAATTCGACCCGAGACACGCCAAAGCTATCAAGAAAAGCCAGAAAATGTTTCAAAATAGTCAGGTAAAAAGTGATTTAGAAACTATTCGCAAGAACTACTATGGACTAGCGGAGGGAATTGAAAAATTACAAAATGATTCGATGTCGTTTGTAGATTCTGTTCAAATTGTGGATGATGTTCACGCACACATGTGTGCGGCGGAAGGTGAAAAAAATTAGTGTGTAATACGAAAATTTGAAAGTGTTATTGACACGGATGCAGATTTTCTCATACTAAGACAAATTTGTGAAGGTGCGTCGGAAGCTCCATTAAGTTGTCACAAGGATTATTTTAAATTTGCAAATCTAACATTACTCGATGTGGAACGGTCGTTTTCATCATTGGAAGATATTTATTCCGCACGCCGTACTCATTTGACTGAAGCAAGTGTGGAAACATTTTTAATGATTTAAATATTAAATAGATGCCACCTAGTTTGTGATTTCATGGAAGCTTTTTAAAACAGTAAGTGTTTCAGCACGTTATATAATACAAAAAAGGTTTAAGTATATCAATACGTTAAGCACGTATTACGCATTTGTTGTCCATGTTTACAGTTACAGATGTGTATTTTACATGTCTGTTTCAACGTTATATAATATATTTTTTCTACGACAACATCGAAAAATGTTCATATCAAGAGTGTAAATTGAATCATAAGAAGCTACATTTTGTACTGAATTTCATTTTGCATCGGTTGCTAGGCAAGTTGCTAGACAACAAATGCAATTTGAAATATTTCGTGTTCGGTCTGCTGTTTTTGATAACAAAAAGTAAGGTGGCTTAGAGAATATAACGCCGAACGACAAATGTCATCAGTTTGTTACAGTTTGTGCATTACAAATAATTTCGTAGTTATTTCAAAGAAATCAGATAATTAATATGGAAAGTGATAGTGATAGTGACTTGGAATTAACACCTCCAAGTATAACAGAAGCAGCAAATTTAACAACACTAAATTTATTGCCGGAAACATCGAAGAAAATGTACAAACGGACTTATAACCTATTTTTGGAGTGGAAAGGAGATCGGAACGCCAAATCGTTTTCCGAGAACGTCTTAATGGCGTATTTTGGCGACTTGGCAAAAAAATTCAAAAGTTCCACATTATGGACACAATACTCAATGCTTCGAACGACTCTCAGTATTCATAATAATATAGATATTGCAAAATATTTAAATCTGAAAGCATTTCTTAAGCGACAGTCCGACGGCTACAAACCCAAAAAGTCGAAGATCTTTACATCAAATGACATCAATAAATTTATTAAAGAAGATCTATGAGATCTATTTAGCCACAAAAGTAAGTTTTATATAGCTCTATAATGAAATATATATTTAATCTATATTTTAGGTCGCATTAATTATGGGCATAATGCGTGCATGTAGAAGACATTAATTACATCAAATGAAAATTACTAATTTCAATGATTTGGGTTCAGCTGTTTTAATAACTATACCAGACACTAAAAACAAAACTATACGAAGTTTTACTGTAACTAGTCCTTATTATGAAATTTACAAAAAATATGCAAACCTCCGCCCTTCAAATGTAAATGGTACATGGTTCTTCATTAATTATCAAAACGGAAAATGTACCGTCCAAAGAATAGGCGTGAATAAGCTTGGAGGCATGGGAAAAGAGATTGCTAAATATTTAAATTTGCCAAACTACGAATTATACACCGGACACTGCTTTCGTCGATCTTCAGCAACAATTCTTGTTGATGCTGGTGGTGACATAACTAGTTTGAAGCGTCACGGTGGCTGGAAGTCCACGACAGTCGCCGAGGGATATATCGATAAATCGGAGAAAAATAAATTTGACACAGCTAATAAAATTGTAAATGCAATACAGAGCATTTCAAATATACCATCGACTTCAGGAATAGGAAATCGTGAAATGCCATCTACTTCGACAATGGAAAATTGTCAATATCAAGAAAATTTTAGTATCCAGCATTCCACAAGTTCTCCAAAAATGATTTTCAATAATTGCACATTTAACTTTAGCAATAAATAAAATACGTAAGTAGGAAGTTATTTCATAGTTCTTCTTCTTAAATGGCTGGGCACTGTCCAGGCTCTGCTAATGAATAGGTAATTTCGTATTTTCATGGATCCAAAGCAATAAATAAAATATTTTCATATTTATTTGTATCTATTTTTATAATTGTCGTTGTCGTAGAAAAAGTATAGTATGCAACGCGCACAAAATAGCAATTTTGCACTCGTTTCAATTGCAACACTCGCCTTCGGCTCGTGTTGCAAACTTTGAAACTCGTGCAAAATGTGCATCATTTTGTGCTTGTTGCATAATATATTAATCTTATCATTACTTTATGTGTAAAAGCATTCATGCGTCCGCATCGACTATGCTCACTCATGAAAGTCACCAACATAAATGTCGCGAGTACGTAAACGTTACTGAACGCTCGCCTTGATACGGGTGCTAGGCTCCTACACGTTGTTCTCCGCACTACACTGAAACTTACCCCTCTTTGCTGACTCTAGTAATAATAATCTGGCCGCGCCCTTCGTTTGTATAAGATCTTTTTTTGTTTGTTTTGCCGAAAAATGTTGTGTTTTGGCAGAACAACGAATTGTTGTAAAATTTAATTTAGTCGGGGGCAATATTCAGCTACCGAGTAAACAAGGCTAAGTGCTGACGTTCTAAGAGTGAATGCGTTCGCACACCAAGCAGTACCGCAGAGCTTGTAGATTGTGTTATTTCTAGTGAGTCTTCGATCCATTGTCACTCCCAGATATTTTGGGTAAGGATTATAACGTAACAAGTTGTTTTTGAAACACACTTGCGACTCTAGACGTGCCTGTTTATTATTGAGGTGAACGCATGACACTTCTGTTTTATTCATATTCCGGATTGGTCTCCAGTCGGCGAAGTATTTTCCCAGCACGGACAGGTCCTCTGAAAGTATATTATTAGTTCCCTTTACTCCGGCACGCAAGAGCCAGGTCATCGACATATCCAAACTTTTTTGACATTGTGTGTGGAGTATCAGAAATATACAGTTTAAACAGGACAGGTGCAAGTACCGACCCTTGAGGCAATCCATTATTAAGATGTCTCATTTTACTCTCTCCTGTTATTATTTAAGGGCTTGTCGCAAGGCATGTTGTTTAATAAAGATGCTATTCGGCTGCATGGTACAACGTTGAGAAATTTGTAGAGAAGGTCTTCTCTCCAGACCGTATCATATGCCGCAGTCAGTTCAACATACACCACAGTTGTCTTCAGCCGTTTCTGAAACCTTGACTCAATATGTGTTGTTAAGCTGAGCACCTGGTCAGTACAACTGCGCTTCGGTCTGAAACAAGCCTGTTCATGGGAACATGCTTCAATATCAATGTGCTAAGTCGGTTTAATAGCAATTTTTCAGTAGCTTATAACATGAACTTAATAAAGCTATCGGACGAAAGCTTTCAGGAAGGTTCTTGGGTTTGTTCGGTTTCAAGACTGCAACTATTTTGGATTTCTTGAGCTCTGTACGGATATGTCCTGTAAATAGGATGTCTGAGTAGAATTTACTCATCCAAATCCTTGTGTGTTTCCTACAGTTTTTGAGGAATTCGTGATGGGTTCAGTCAAATCCGGTTGCTTTACCAGATTTAGTATCAGTATTCAGTGCCTTATCTACCTCCTCCGTGAATGACCTGGAGTATTCAGGCATTTGAGTGGTTTAAGCTTTTCCAAGATGGCTGAAAAGACGTTGAAGATGACGCACATCCGGGGCACCCTTCCACGTCAGAAACGAATGAAAATATTGAAAAAATTGGTAAACGGTAATCAGCAATACTACCTTAAGGTTTTTACCAACTCCTTTAGAAAATTAAAAAGCGATATCTGAACTGTGGAAAAAGTATGGATTCTTCATTAGGACAACAACGTGCACACTGCCACGGTCTGCATAAAACATTATCGGATGAATCTCTTAGTTTGCAAAGTAACCACAGAATAAATTAGACAAGAGGTTAACATGTTCATTATCTATTTAGACGTCTTTTATACCTCTTGAAACTTGTTTTGTGTCTGTTCATTACATGTTCCAACCAGATATAAAATGGGTGTGAACAGATAATGAACAAATCAACCTATTTACCACCTGTCCATACCTAATTTGTGTTATTCAACTGTGACTTCACAGCTCAAATGACTTTGAATTACAAAATGAAGCTCCATAAGGAAATATATGGAATTTTTGGCGAGAAACCTTATCGCTTATCTACTTCAGTAAATTCTTAGAAGTGAAGAGTTAGACTGCAACTAGTCTAACTCTTCACTTCTAAGAATTTACTGAAGTAGATAAGCGATAAGGCTTCTCGCCAAAAATTCCATGTATTTCCTTATGGAGCTTCATTTTGTAATTCAAAGTCATTTGAGCTGGGAAGTCACAGTTGAATGTTTTTGGTTTATTATGCACTGGTCTGCGATTCAGCTTCAATCTCCTCTATCGTGTCAAATCTTGGCCCCTTCAACTTTATTTTCATTGTTGGAAAGAGGAAAAAGTTGCGTTGAGTCAAGTCCACATTGGATGATGAACAACCAGTGGCGTGGCGTGGGGTTTGAGTTTGGAGGGGCGCACCAGAAATCAAATACCAAATGACATATAGGCAAATTACGCGAAAAAGTAACCATTTTATAACATTATTTAACATTATTTAAGTTGAATAAATACATAGGAATTAAAAAATATTAATACCGACAATAACGACAAAAACAATAATAATTGTAAATCAAAACGGAAAAAATCCAAAATAAGGGGCTCATTTTAAACAAAAATCCACATACCTTAAAATTAAAGTTTGCAGAAACGAAGAGCTGGAACAGCGGAATAGTTTTTATAATGTCATAAAAGATCACTTCACAAAGTAGGTAGCCACGGTTTATAAGTAGGAAAAAGAAAGAACAACGTGTTTACACAGATTAAACTAAACAAAATGGGTGGGTATGTCATTTTTTAAAAATGAAATCCGCTCTGCTGTCCTTTATGGAAATGAATTTTTCCATGACTTTATCATCAAAATTGTTTATTTCGTGGACTAAATTTCGATTTATGGACATCATAGCTAAAGCATTTAGTCTGTCATTAAGCATGGTATTTCGCCAAAATGTTCTTTATGTGTTTAAGCGTTGAAAAAGTGCGTTCTGCTTCGGCTGTTGTCATTGGAGTCGTCACAATAATTTTTAATATTTTCGATGTTTCGATAAATGTTTCACTAAGGTTATTTTCCATAATAAATAAAAGAAGATTCATTGCTCCAACAAATTCTTTTAAATCTTCTCTCGAGTAAATTACCTCCAACTCAGTTCTTAATCTTGATTTGTTCAACATCGGATAAAATGAACATACATCGTTTAAAACAGTCACAGGGAAATTTTTTGAAAACTCTGAATATTTATCTTTGTTAAAAAGATCAGCCGCTTGTAAATGACCCCGGTAAGAAAAGCGTTCCTTCATTTGACTGTAATTATACCACAAACTTCTTTGGCAATAACACTTCCAAAATTATCATCCATTTGCCTTCTTTTATATTATACGATACGGTACACTGGCCGCTAGATAACTGCGCCGTAAAATATCCTAAATGTTTTTATGGAATCGTGTACTATCGGCCAATATCGGGTCACATTCACCAGGAATCTATAATGATTTATGCAGGCCGCGGCAAATTTGCGCCTTAATATAATTCTGTGGGTTCTAACAACGGTAGATAATGAAAACGGAGTTCAGTTTTTTAAAATTTAGAAATTTTAACTACTTGTATGAATAATAATAAAATGAATAGTAATAATAAATATTTAAATAAACATTTAAATTGTGTGTTATATTAAAAATTCTAGGAGGGGCGCGCGGCTTCGGGGCCTTATACAGCTACCGCCACTGTGAAAACAGCCATGTTATTTTCCGCCAAAAACTGCTGCTGTATGAGGAAAGCGGTATGTAGCCTCACGTTCTCATGGTGTGGAAGTCAGTCGTTCCTGTTCAATTCTTCCGATAAAATCAGTCGTAAAATAATCCCACAATACTACGGATGCCTTAGATGGTTTGCCTTCGATCATTCAAACTGTATTCCGAATAACAACGACATGTTCTGGTGTAATGCCGGTTGGCCGATCGGAACATTCATCATCATCAACTGATGTTCGGGCATTTTGAAAATTTAAACCAGTCAGTATTTGACACAAAGCGTGGTCCCCAAATGCCTCCTTTAACATTGTGCGTGCTTTTACGGCAATATTACCAAGGTTAAAACATAAGTCGTCACAGATACTCTGTTTATTTAAATCGAAATATGAAAAATCGTAAGTATGCGCTGACGAAAATGCGCTGAAAATTTCTACTTACAATGACGTCGTTTGGCCTACTAACTTACAGGGTGTAAACCGCTCCACCTACTAGCGTTTGACTGTAACTACTTCCGTTTATGCGCATAGGTCAAATTTCGGGAAATTTTTTTGTTTGTAAATACTTGGAAAACTTCTTATATTGGATTTAATGTGTTTATCAAGTAAAATAATTTAAATAACTAATGGCTAATACATGCAATCTGAATGGATACTTTATGTGTACGCACCTGTATAATTTTCAGTAGAGAACTTTTTCTTCTCGTGGTCACATACTTCCACTTTAAACCCTACTTCTTCTACAATCTTTCGAATATATTTTTCGGGTTCTTCAGTGTAATATAGTATTATCGGTTCTTTCGGTAAATACTTGGACCAAGTACCTTCTCTGAGGTGTCTTTGGAATGATTCATGTACGGGACAGTTAACAATATGCGTCAAGAAAATTTGCCCGTCTTCCTTAAGCATCTTATGCAGCCCTTTTAGGAATGTCCTGGGTGATAACAATTGTTTAGATAATTTTGTTTATTTTTCCGAAATTCAAAAATATCATCAATAGTTTTTATTTATGATTGCTTCAGGAACGATAAGAAAAAATTAGATTTATTTTAACTTTCCATTTGTTTATGCTAGACGTAAATACAAGTTTATTTACTTTATCATAAATACTTGACATGCGATTAATGGTGTATGGAAACTAGTTTGTTACGTTTAAAGAACCTCTACGTATCTATAAATATTTACTGTCTGACTTAAATATTACTATTCTAGACATACAAATTCAAATAATGCAGATGATTTAAATTACACTACTTATGATGTTGGTGAGACAAAAATTTTTTCACGTTTTCGGCTGCTATTTATTGTTGCATTTGATGGGGTACCTGGCTAGCTACAGCGTTACAATAAATAAAAAAATAATATCAACAAAGAAAATATTAATAAAAGGAAAAATGTCCTTAGAGCTTAAAACGAAATAATAAAGTGGCGAATAGTTTAAAATCAATATATGGAAAAACCAAACGATAACACGTAACTAATTGCGGGAGTAGATTGTATAAGAAATAGTTAAACGAGATATACAGTGTGTATAAGCCAAATGGAATAAATTCATTAGTTCGGTTACTGTACATATTTATAAAAAATCCCGAAACATGTCTTATTTAATTTATAAATTAACATTCTTCAACGTGAAAATGCGATCCCTACCTTCAACCCCCTTCGAATGACAGGTACAACCCCCATTTTTTTAAATGGGAAGTATAGGCTTGTGATATATCGTTGTAAAGGTATCTTTATTCTCTATTCAAAAATGCTATAATTTTCATGTTTGTTGCAACAATTAAGATAGAATAAAATAAAATCATGTTGTTATCGAAATTCGCTACAATATACTCAAAAAATAAAATTTAATGCAAAATGTAAAGAAAAATTTAAAACGCCAGAAAAAAATATGAATGTCAATGAAGTAGATGCTCATTTGCGTTTATAAAGATTTAATACATACATCAAAGGCATCATTGCATTACTTACTTCCCGTTTAGGTCTTCATAATAAGAAAGTTTGTAAAAACCATACCAATGTGCTTTTTAGATGGTATCCATTAAAAATACTTTAAAAAGTTTCCTTGGCAACATTAGTTTGTTTAAAACGCCTTAGTAAATTGTTTTGTATTTAAAAGTTGTCATTTAAATTGACAGTTTGATAATTTTAGTTTGAATTTCGTAAAATACAATTCTGGGAAATGGTTAGATTAACGGAAATGCATAAAATAACAGTCATACAAATGATTGGTTACGGAGATAGAACCCGAACACAACAAGAAGTAACCCGCCTATTTCATGAGAAATTTCCTGATTTACCGCCTATAGCTCAAGGAACAATAAGTAAGATAGAGAAGCAGTTTCGAGAGTTTGGTCATGTAAGGCAGATAAAAAAACCAGCTGCCAATGCACTGAGTGATGAAATCAAAGTAGATGTGATGCTTGAGTTTATGGAAAACCCACATACATCGAGTAGACATGCATCCACTACATTAAATGTTAGCCATACATCGATAGTAAACATATTAAAAGAAAATAAAATGCATCCCTATAAAATGATATCTACTCAGGACAGGAGCTTATGGAAGACGATTTTGATAGAAGAACTTATTTTTGTGAGCGAATGATGGACATGCTGGATAACAATATTATCAATTTAGAAGACGTTATGTTTTCTGATGAGTGCACTTTTTCTCTTAGCAGTCATGCTAATCGGCAAAATTGCCGCTACTGGTCTACGTAAAATGCTCACTGGATGAGGGAAGAACACACACAATACCCAGTAAAAGTTAATGTTTGGGCAGGTATTGTTGGAAACCATATCATTGGTCCCTTTTTCATTGAGTGCAATTTGAATGGCGATCGTTATTTGGCACTACTTCAAAATGATGTCATTCCAACTTTGGCAAATTTATATCCTGATCCAGGAAACCCTCAAGTTCCAATGAATACGATATGGTTTCAGCAGGATGGAGCACCACCACATTACCAACGCAATGTCCGGCAGTACCTCGATGCAATATTTCCCAATCGGTGGATAGGAAGGCGAGGATCGATAGAATGGCCAGCGCGATCACCTGATCTGACCCTACTTGATTTTTTTTTATGGGGATATTTGAAGAGCATTGTGTGCAAAACTAAACCTTTGGATTTAAATGACTTAAGAGACCGAATAACGCTTGCGATTAGGTCGATCACGCCTGATATGTTAAATAATGTTAGAAGACAGTTTTATTTAAGATTAGGATGTTGCCAAGACGTTCATGGTGAACATTTTGAACATCTACTTCATTGACATTCATATTTTTTTTTGGCGTTTTAAATTTTTCTTTACATTTTGCATTAAATTTTATTTTTTGAGTATATTGTAGCGAATTTCGATAACAACATGATTTTATTTTATTCTATCTTAATTGTTGCAACAAACATGAAAATTATAACATTTTTGAATAGAGAATACAGAGACCTTTACAACGATATATCACAAGCCTATACTTCCCATTTAAAAAAATGGGGGTTGTACCTGTCATTCGAAGGGGTTGAAGGTAGGGATCGCATTTTCACGTTGAAGAATGTTAATTTATAAATTAAATAATTTTTTTTCGTACTAAAAAGTAATAATTTTGGATGTACTGTCAGTAGCATTGCATTAATAAATATTTAAACAACCTAATGAACATTTTGGGAACGGGTAATCGCATTTTCAATTTTGAATAAAAATAAAATAAAGCTATGGAATTTTCAAGAAAAAGCTTGTGTATCTAAGTTTAAATTAAATAACATACAGCTTACTTTTTCATTTATTATTAAGAGGTTTCATATAAAAGATACTTCACGTAACATTATTTTGGAAAAAAATCAATGGAAGTTGAAGAAGTTAGAGTTCATAATAGTGTTATCTTGAGGATTACAGAAATATTATACAATGGTAAGTACAACAATTTCTAAAGTATGTGTTGGTCGTTGATGTTGATAACAAAATTATTTTAGAGTCACGTGAAATATCGTGATGATCCTACCAGACCGTTGACTTTGAAAGAATTTGAGGAAATTGTTGAAGATCTTGATCGGAACGAGGAAATTGATGTTTGATATATACCACCCGAGGTCGATGATATAACGGACGAGGAGGATGGTATACATCATGAGGCAGCTTTATCTACACCAAGCAAAACGGCAAGAATTGAAGACATTATTTGGTGTAAAGCGCCCGTTGACTACGAGGAAGATGCTACGTCAAATGAGGAATGGAATGTACAGAATATTGTTGAGGCGCTACATGGAAAGTCTGTGCTTGATTTCTTTATGCAAATGTTTGATAAAAATGTTGGCCAGCTTATTATTTCAAACTCCATAAAATATGCGAGAGATAATAACCGTACTCAATTCGCCTTAGATCAAAATGATCTAGAAATTTTTTTGGGAATATTGATTTTGAGTGGGTATCACACTCTTCCACAGGTAAAACTTTGCTGGTCATCTGATGAAGATAAAGGTGTTCAATTTGTGAAAAATGCGATGTCTCGAAACAGATTTCTCGACATAAAGCAGAACATTAATCTTGCAGATAACAATCAATTAGACAAGGCAGACAAATTTGCGAAAGTAAGACCGCTGGTTGATCTCTTGAACAGCAATTTCTTGAAGTATGGTGTTTTTAGACATCACTTATCAATTAATGAGCAAATGGTACCCTACTTCGGCCGCCATTCAGCGAAAATGTTTTTGAAAGGGAAGCCGGTACGTTTCGGGTTCAAAATGTGGTGTCTGGCATCTAGCGATGGGTATTTATATCAATTTATACCTTATGCTGAACAAACTGGTAAAAATGCCAAAGAGAATTTGGTTTAGGTGAAACAGTGGTCATCAATATTTTGAACGTTTTAGAAATTAAGTTGACTCATAAGGTATAATTTGATAACTTTTTTACGAGCTACAAGCTATTAGTTCATCTGAAACGTCAAGGATACCTTGCTACTGGAATTGTACGTGAGAACAGAATGCTGAAATGCCCTTTAGAGACTTGTAAGTCTATAGGAAAAAACCTCGTGATACAATGTATTCTCGTTACGATCACGTAAATGCCTTTAACAGAAGCCTTTAACAACAACAAAAAAAATTATCATATCCTGAAATAAGCGTGGTCCGTTGGAATGACAATTCTGTGGTTACAGTAGCAACCAATTGTGAGTCTGCATTGCCTAATGTGTTTGTGAAGCGGTACAATCGTAGAGAAAAAAAAGACATCTCTATACCACAACCAAATATAATTGCCAAATATAACAAATATATGGCAGGCGTTGATCTACACGATAACGCACTTGCAAATTACCGAATAAATATTCGTGGAGACAAACGGTGGTGGCCGTTATTTATAAATATGTTAGATTCTACTGTGGTGAATGTTTGGAAGCTACACAGACTTATATACACAGAGAAACCCATTTTGCAGCTGGATTTCAGGTCTAAGTTCCATTACATTCACACTGCTTCAAAGACTACCATAATTAATAATTGTAATATTTTTTTGTGCATATAGTCAGTCCCATTGTTGCGTTAACGCAACGCAAAAAAAATATAAGAATCAATGGTGTTTTTTTTTTTTTACTTTAAAGGATGTTTATAAATTCCTAAATAAAAGTTTATTCCTTAAAGAATTTGCGTTTTCCTTGATTTGTCTAATAGTGGTCTTAAATGGGTTAAGAGCACAGCTTAACTTATTCGCGCGATTGCCTAGAGTAAGCCGTGAAATAAAAAAATACACTTGACAAGCGAAGGTGTAGGTTTCCACGGTCGTTTTCTAAATGTAGATCTCGGTTTCCGGGTTGGAACCGCGTGGAATGAGGCGTAATTGCCAACGTTTCGTCCACTGTTACAAGGGTCATCTTCAGAGCTGCACGTAGATGTTCGTCGATTCGCAGTGGTCCCAAGTTGGAACCTTGTGGCACATCAGATTTCGTAATGAATTCAAATGAGCGAAAACCGTTTTAAGATATATAACAAATTCGATTTCTTAAATACGAATTCATGAAATTTAAAGTAGATGGCGCACAGCCAAAGGAGTAAAGTTTAGAAAGTAAGGCTTCGTGACTTATAGTGTTAAATGCATGCGAAAAGTCAGTATAAATAACATCTACCTGACTGCGCTTATCCAGAACCTCACTCAAGACTACAGAGACAGTACACAAATTAGTCAATGTGGAACGCCCAGGAAGAAAGCCATGCTGGTTGTGGGATAAGTACTGATTAATATTTCCATAGATTTTAGTATACCGATAGGTCCAACCCGATACGGGACATACGCAGCAATATACGTATGGAACGTAATGCGATGTGGCAACGTATGTACGATGCCACTCCGCGTGCGCATACATAAGTCCGATGATCGAGATCAATAGATTGCCCGTCATTCGTATCTAGCTGTGCAAACGTTAAGGTAGCTACTAGTTATCATGTCAGTGTATACAACCGCAGAGAAGGTACAAATAGTTTCGTGGTATCTTGCCGGTAATTCCTTTCGAACAACCGCTGATTTATTTGCTGTAGAGTACTTAAATCGGCCTATTCCTTCGCATTCGACGATTGAAAGGATCGTAAATGCGTTTAGGAAATATGGCTGTGTCGTCGGAAATTGCCGCAAATCCCAACAAATTGACGAACAGCCTCATATCCCTCTAATACCTGCCGATCGGGAGGAGAGAGACGTGAGGGTTTGTTCGTTAGTTGAAATGGGCGACCTTAAGTGTACACGGCAAATTGCAGACGAAATCGGTGTTAGTAGAACTACAGTAAAGCGGATTCTAAAACGCAACAAATATAAAAGTTACGAAGTTCGAAAGTGCCAGGAGATTTTTCCTGAGGACAATTTTGCAAGAATGGAGTTTTGTGAGTCCGTGATGGAAAAGGCTAACGGGGACGAATATTTTATAAAAAATATTCTGTTTACCGACGAGTCTTCTTTTCCACGTCATGGCAAGCATAATCCCTCAGTCGTGCGATATTGGTCTCGAGAAAATAAACATCTAGCTCGTAATGTTAAAACTCAATACCCCGAAAAACTTAACGTTTTGGCGGGTATCTTGGGTGATAACATTATAGGGCCATTTGTTATCGACGGCAATTTGAATGCAGTAAAATATTTAGATTTGCTGCGAACACGAATTATTCCTGCTGTCCGTCAACTAAACGTCGATTTTGATGCAATTTGGTTTATGCAAGACGGTTGTCCCGCGCATAACAGCAGATTAGCAAGAGAGTTTCTACAAAACACTTTTCCTAATCGTGTTATTTCCGGGAGGGGTACGATAATATGGCCACCTCGATCCCCCGACCTCAATCCCTGCGATTTTTTTCTGTGGGGTCATGTCAAAGAAAATCTTTACGGTCTTCTAACAATACCGAACTTGCAACAGTTGCAAGTTCAACTGTTTAGAATTTTCGAGACAGTAACCCCTAGAAATCTCAAGGGAGTGAGGCGGGAGTTTTACAATAGGCTCGGCTGTTGTTTTGGGAGAGAGGGCGGTATTTTCGAATCCTATATTTAGTGACTTTCTTAGAATTAAAATTTATTTTTCAGAATTATTGATTTTTTTACTTTTATCTTTTAGAAAACGTTATTGTTTTTTTATTACTTAAAATTACTTTTCCGTAGCAGCTAAGAATACAATAATAATAACTTGGAGATATAACGACCTTATTATATCTGAAACAAATGGGCAAATTACGTATACAGAACGAATATGCAAACGACTATATCCTTGCGCGGTTTAAGTTTTACTAAATTCATAACTCTGCACTGTATGGTAATGTAAGCTACCGCGCGTAGAGGGGATATTCGCTGTTGCCACTTATTGCCGGGTATGGCCCGTTGAGAGCTTGTCTTATGTGTATACCTGTTCAAAGCTCTTCGCAAAATTGGATAGAATGGAAATAGGGCGATAGTTTGACAACAATGACTTATCTCGTTTTTTATGAACGGGGCAAACAACTGCTCGCTTTCATAGATCAGGAGAGGTTTCTGTTTTTATGGAAAGATTTGATTATGAATTTTTCCAGCTAAAGGGGAAGCAAATACAAATCTGCAGTCACGTACTAAAAAGCTTGGTAGAAGGTCACAACCAGCAGTAAACTTATTATTAAGATTGGACATACATTTAACCAACTCATCCACAGTAATCGCAGGAAAGGTGACAGATGGAAAATACGCAAAGGATTCAGGATAATTTGAATTGTCATTTTGTAAGTTTACGTTTGAAAATGCATTGATTATGTCTCAAGGTTCGGAAAATTTAATATCGTTGTCAAAGAGAATACCAGGAATTCTAGTGGATTTAAGTTTATTGTTAAGAAATTTCTACAAATCTTTAGGGTTTGATTTTGGATTATTTGATTATTGGTCACAGGTTATTTCGATTGAGAATTTTCGAAAGTTATTAAAATCGATTCTTGTTAAGAGGCTATAAGAACTCGTATTTATATATATGAAGCTTATCAGGCCGTACTTCAGTTCATTTAAAATAAGGAATTTCCGTAAAAATTAAATTAATTGAGATTGTTGTTTTACCTGTGATCTGGTATCCAATGGGCAACATAAAATGAAAATATGTAGTCAAATTTGCCCGTCATTTCTTCTATTTGCTCATCATTTATCGCATCCATTACCTGAAAATCTATATTTGGGTCTAGGTTTTGTTTCCTTGCTTGGTTTATAAAGTCTTGTGATATATCTATTGCTGTAATTTTTTGTATATGATCTTTTATATGCGGATACAAAACCTTAGTTGTGATAAGACCATCTGCACAACCCACTTCCATCACATGCCCACTATGCTTTTTCCAATTCAAAATGTGTCCATATTTACGTAAAACATCGGAAACTAAGTTTATAGTTATTTTACTCCAAAAAGTATCGCTAGACATGGTTCGATGAAGATGTTAACTGAAAATAATTTCTTCTATTAATAATAATAATAATAATAATAATAATAATAATAATAATAATAATAATAATAATAATAATAAAACCCGCACAGGGTCGCCTAGATATAGGTTACTGGGGACTAGCGACCCCACGGGTTCCTGAGCTAACCGTTGGGTTGGGTTAGGAGCCCCAATAAGGTACACTTGCTCCAAACACTGGATGAAAAGGATACTGTGGTGGGTCGAAGGAGCAGGATCCAGGTAGGATTAACCAGCAAAGACCGAAACAGCAAATTGGAAATGAAACACAAACATGGCATGCTTCAGTAGAAACAAAGAACGCAGGCGAGGATGTTGTTGAGATACCTTCATCTCAACCCACTTCGTCAACATAACAACTAAAGCGCCGGACCCTATGGGCCGTGAAAATTGTATCCAATTTTAATGAAATAGATGATGTTGCATTTAAAAATCGTTTATTAATTATAGATGCCGATGTACCGTTTTGGTCGTCGCCGTTTTCGGGCGTTCCGAAAATTGAGAAGGAAAATGAACCGGTCGCGTTTGAGATTTCGTCGGAAGAGGAATCATAGAGTTCGTAGATATCGTAGAAGTTTTCGTAATGCTAGAAGAAATAACATTGTACATGGTGGGAGGTGTTATTATCTGCTTACTAAGAATGAAGCATGCCATATGGAGGAGAGCTGCATAGTTAGATTACGGAAAAATACTTGGAAATAAGAAATAATAAACAACAATAATAATAATATTATGATAATTATGCCAGCCATCTTGTTCTCACGAACCGATGGGTTAACACACTGGAAACCAAGGACAAATTAAATGTTCTTGTGAATGGAGGAAATAATAATAATAATAATAATAGTAAGAATAAATCAATTTATTTCTAGCTAAGATTGAGTAGAACCAATCTGAAATTACGTGCGAAGGATATTTTCTAAATAAAGTCTGTTTTTGAATAAGAAGGAAAATATCCAAAATATCATTAAAATACATTTATTTACATATTCTACATACTTTCATCTACTGTTCTACATAATTCTTATTTTCGTTCAAACATTTCTAATACCGTTACATACGTACAACAAGTTTTTGAATTCCGAAGTCCTTCGTCGTCCTCGCTGTTGACCCTTGATGGTCAACAGCGACGATGGCGAAGAAGTGAAAACTCCTTTATGTATCGAAACAAGTGCAAATCACTGGGTGGAAGGTCTGGACTGTAAGGTGGATGTTCCAGTTGTTACCATTCAAAAGACCTGATTAGACCTTGTGTTTGTGCAGAAACATGTGGCCTTGCATTGTCATGGAGCAAGATAATACCGGAAGACAATAGAACACGCCTCCTGTTTTGTACGGCACGTCGGATTTTTGTCAACCTCTCACAATATGCATTAGAATCGATTATTGTGCCTCTCAGCATTAAATCCATTAATAAAATCACTTTCCTGTACCAAAACACAGTTGCCATAATCTTTGTGTTGCCATCAAATCTTGATGTGTCGGCATTCCATTGTTGTTGTTTGGATTCAGGAGTCATGTGAAACACCCAAGTCTCATCTTCTGTAATGCCGTGGTCCAAAAATTAATCTCCTTCATGATCGTATCGAGCCAAAAACGATACACAGCCTAATCTTTTGTGATCGTCAGAAAGCAGTTTCGGAACCCATCGACAACACAATTTTCGATATTTCAGTTTCTCCGAAACAATTGTGTACAAAACTGTCCTTTAAACCTGTGAAAAATCAATTGATTACTTTGAAATCGTGAATCGTCGGTTCTCTCTAATGTTGTTGTAAACTTCACGAACCAAATATTCAGAAATCAGAGAAGGTCTTGGCTCATCATGCACATTAACCCATCCGTCCTTGAATATTCTCATCTACTTTCGAACTATAATTATTGTCACTGATACCGTTATTACCGTAAACTTCACAAATCTTACGGTTTACCGATGAGTCTAGGTTCTTTCTCCATTCACCAGGCGGACGGCAACGAGTATGTAGACGAACGGGGGGCGATTCGTAGACTGTGTTTTCAGTCCCAGGCTTAGTCATATCAGAGTTTAAGTAATGGTGTGGGCAGGCATTAGGGTGGCCCACGCTTGTATGGAAAAGTAAAAGTATAGTCCAATACTTTCTCCACAAGCTTGATTTTGTTTCTTTTACTAAAATATATGTGTATACCAAAAATTGGCTCAAAGGGACAATATTTAGAGGTCGCGATGAATGGCGACTTTTATGTTTCACATCTTTTATTGCATGCATTTACTACTGGCTTATCATTATTGTACTTGTTTATGTATTGGAGATACTTTTTCACACTTTTCTTTGATCTTTACTAGATTTACATTCGTTAAAATTCAAATATATTGATCCCTTTATATAATTATTTAACTTATTTTGAATGCAGAATTACAAGAAACGAGTTTATGTTAGCAAATTTTAGAATTTCTTATTTTTCTTTCATGCACTTACTTTCCTCGTATCAAAACACAATACTGTATTAAAAAGGGGCATCCCCTGATTGTTGTTTCAAAAGTAAAAAAAAAGAAAGGAGTTCATTGATAATAAATACATTAAACGAGAAGGTTGTGCGCGAAGGTTGTGCCTGATTGTTGGTTGTGCGCGATTTTTTTTTCAAAGTACAAGCCATTTTGAATGTAAGTTTTGTAAAATTTCAGTGATTTCTAATAATGTAAGTAGTGCAAAACAATAATAATTTTTTAAATCGTTTATTCACTTTCGTGCTATATTGGTTTAGCTAACATAAGAAATGTCTGCCACTAAATCCTCGAGATTAATGAGAAACTCACCAGGAACGTGGCTAATTGGGAATCAAATTGAACGTTTTTGTCCGGCAAGACTTCCATCAAAAAGCGATGTGCTTAAACTGTTCAATTTTTATCACTTGGGAAAAAAGAGAACTGAAACGATTAGTATTCGAGAAACGGCAAATGCAGTGACCGAGATTTGGGAACGAGCAAGACTTCCTACTCAAAGAATTGATTCGATCGTAAGAATAATTCGTAAGCTTTTAGGTCGATATAACATTTTGAAGAAGAGTCGGAAAAACAATCACAAAAGCAGTCGGGCAAGAGAAGTCATGTTCAAAGCAGATTTAAATAAAATATTAGACGTAGCCACAAAAGATGCATTAAACAAAATCAAACATGAGGAGGACAAATTGTTTCTTATAATGCAGAGGGAAAATAATATGAGTTGCAGCATGCCGGGAATAGACAAAAAGTCAAAGGAGAAAGAAGATCGCAAGCGAAAGAAAGAAGTGGAATTAGAGGCAAGGAAATTGCGTAACATTGAAAGTCAAAGAGCTATTGAAAAAGTGGCTGGATTATCAACGCTGAAGGATTATGTTGAAATTTCCGGCAGTGAGTCAGATTCATCGCACGAAGAAGTTAAGTTTCGCGAAAAAAAAATACAACTAAACCAATAAAAATGAAATCTGTTTTTACAAACGACTTTATTGGATCTATTGACCGTGTAAATCTTTCTGATCGGAATACCATGTATGTTGTTGGAGCTGCAGTTCAAGCGTTAGGTATACCTGTATCCGAAATTGCCTTATCACGTACCACAATACAACGCCAAGGAACGATATCCGAAAACTCATTCTCTTTACAATATCCAGTCGTATTGCACTGGGACAGCAAATTATTGCCCGATATTTCTGATGAAAACAAAAAAGTCGATAGAGTTGCTATACTCATCAGTGGCAATGGAAAAGAAAAACTTTTAGCAGTTCCGAAGATCACAAAAGGAACCAAATTCGAGGACACTACCGCCTCCAATACTGGTTTAAAGCTAGGTGCATGTACTTTTATTGAAAAAGGATTAAATAAATACCTAATATGGATTGCTTGTCGCCATCATATGTTTGAGGTCATGCTTTCTAATGTTTTTAAAGAGTATTTTGGCCCAAGCGGAGGACCCCAAGTGCAACTATTTAAAAGATTTAAAAATCAATGGCCAAATATTGATAAAGAAAACTTCAAAGTCGGAGATGATACTCTATTCCATACAAGTGACTTGCTTCAACTCCAACAGCAAATGTATGAATATTATACCGATGCCATCAAAAGTCAACAGCCAGGGGACGATTACCGTGAACTCCTTACGCTTTGTCTAAATTTTCTTGCTGGTGCAAATAAAGCAGGAACAATGAAAGTTAAATTTTATGCACCAGGCGCGTGTCATCTTGCTCGTTGGATGACGAAGGCGATCTATTGCATAAAAATATGTATGTTTCAAAATCAATTTGATCTCACAGACGAGGAAAAGAAAGCAGTTACCGAATTAAGTTTGTTTGTAAGTCTTATATATGGCCGATACTGGAATGAAGCTCCTTTAGCAATAAATGCTCCTCTTAATGACCAAAACCTCCTTAAACAACTCGAAAACTATCCCAATCTAAAAATTGTTAAAGCTGCTGTAAAAGCATTTCATCGACATTTATGGTACTTTTCTGAATATTTAATCGGGCTTGCCTTTTTCGATTCCAGAGTTACATATGAAACTAAAAAAACAATGGTGAACAATCTCCAGCTACCACCAAAAGCAAAAGCCTTAAGGAGACTGGACGGAAAAGTATTTAACCATAGAAATCCACTTGAGTCCTATGTTACCAAAAGGTCAACAATGTTTTTTAATTTACTATGCGATGATGGACAAGAAAAGGCACAGTTATTTCTTTCAAAGGATCCTACAGAGTGGAAAGACGACGCAATTTTTATTTCGATGAAAGAAAATGCTAGACTTTTAAAAGTTGTAAATGACTGTGCAGAACGAGGTGTTGCTTTGGTGACCCAATTTAACAGCTCAATTACGAAAAATGAGGAGCAAAAGCAATATTTGCTTAGATTAGTTGATCACCATAGAAAAAAATTTCCCGGGGTTTGTAAAGCTAATATTGCAAAAGTGGCTATCGATAATTTAAAAAAATAATAAAATATATGATAATTTGTACTTAATATACAGTTTTATTAATTCTTTATTTATTTGTTTTATTAAATATTTCTATTTTTAAATAAACAATGAATATCACCATAAAAAATCATTGTATGTTATATTTCTATCTAACCCCGAAAAATCATTAAACTATCGCAACCTCTAAATATTGACCGATTGTGCTCAAATTTGGACTGAACATTTTTAAGCACTATTCGAATAGGATCAGCGTTGTGGAGCGCGAATATTCGATGCTTTTGTATTTTGGGCCACCCTAGCAGGCATATCAATGAAGGCGACTGCAGAATTAGTGTTCATCGATGGAGGCTTACTGACTGCACAACGGTACATTGAGAAAGTTTTGGCATATCACGCGGTTCCATTCGCTCTATTTATTGGTGATGACTTTGTCCTGATGCAGGATAACAGGAGACCACATTCAACAAGATGCATCAGTGAATACTTGGCAGAAGATGGTATTCGAAAAATTAACTGTATAATATGTTTGGGACATGTTAGGTAAACGTGTTAGATCTCGTGCAATAAACGAGCTTTATGTAGCTCTTCAAGAAGAATATTCTGCAGAATGCAATTAGTGAACTCATTAGTGGTATATCACGTCGTATGCAAGCAGTAATTAGGTTTAGAGAAGGCAACACAAATATTGAAGTCTATTTTAAGTGTTAATTTTCGTTTTCTGTACCTCTAAAATGTATTGTGGCTAACATAAATTTTGCTAAGTATACACATACTTTTTATTTGTTTGTACTATTGTTTATTAGGACTAGAATAATTAACATTGTTTTTAAATAGTCCAGGAGGAAGTCCTTTGTCGATAAAAAATCATGAGTATAAACCAAAAGCCAAAATAACAAAAAATAATTATAGGTGGCCCGCTTTTCTTGCACCTGAGTACTAAAATCATTTTCGATTAATTATATTTTGTTTTCATTAATAAGTTGTTTTCATGAAATTTAACAGTAGCTTCTTATACAACGTGTTTCAAAAAGAATTATATCTAGTTGTCTACGAATGTTCTGCATTCTTGAGGTGCGGATATAGATTAAATGGTATGTAGGTTATCTACCTGTCACTGTTAAATCTGATCATCGAGAGATATGGTGATGAAATTAATAACAAGTACAATTAGATTATTAATTCATTTAATAAGATAACTTTAAAATGGGATATTAATCAAATAACCTTTAATTATTATAATTTATAACAAGTGTTCAAAATGATCACCATTCTGTTGAATGCATAATAACTATTATCAGGATAAAATAAAACAAAACAAAATAATACAATACGACGTTTTATGTTGTCTAACGGAGTAAGATCTGGTGACCTTGTTGGCCAAATATCTTTGCTTATAACTCGATGAGCGAAGTAATATTATAAAAGCCCTAAATCTTCACGAGTTGTATGTGCAGTACCCCCATCTTGGTGAAAGTAACCTCCATTGAATAACTGTTCTCGACATCGTTGGCTCTATTAATGTTATTGTGAAAAAATATTGGACCTATTTTTCTACGATGAGATACAGCTGATCATACTCCAACTTTAACAAGATGTAAAGGAACTTCGATGTGATTGTTTGGATTGTTTATAGACCATGTTCTGTAATTTTGTTTATTTACAAGCCCGTTTAAATGAAACCATGTTTCATCAGTAAAAAACTTAGATCAAGAATTTCGTCATTATTTAAATTTTCTTGAAAGAAGTTGCAATAATTAAGCCTACTAGCATGATTTCTCGGTAAGATCTGTTGAATAATAATCAATACTTTGTATGGATACATATTGCTGTGGATTTTTGCTTAAATAATATTTAAAATTTAATTAAAAATAAATGTACATAATTTTTGGGTATCTGTGTATATCCGATATATTATTTCATGTGTGTGACAAAAACTTGATTTTTGGAGGTCGACTTTATGTGAAAGCGACAGCGACCGAGATATTGAGGGGGAGACGTAGTTTTGCCCTAAGACAAGAACGTTCTGGATAATTACGGTGATAGGGCGAGGTGGTTTTTTTCTGTGAATGTGTCTGGAAATATCCTTTCTCCAGCAGGGGCGTACCGATGAGCTTGTAGAAAAGCGAAATACGTATCTACGTCTCTGGGGATAGGATATATTCGGACACGTTCACAGAAAATATTAATAGTGAACCTGCATTTGTGTTCTTCACACCAGATTTTTAATAATATTTTATATTATTAAAAATACCTTTGTATTATACAAAACTGGTGGGGTTTACCTACTCATGTATGTTTCAATTATTCTGAAAATCGATAAGGCATTTTGAACAAAGAAATCGTGTCCACTCACTAATAAGCGGTTGTATGAACTGAAACGTAATGTAATTCTTTATTAAAAAATGCAACGTTAACAGTCATCTGAACATTTGTTTATTGTATGATATTCATGGTTCAGCACTTACGAAATAAGTAAGAATCTCCTTTATCATAAATCAATTTCCAGTACTATTACTGTATGCACTACGACACGTGTTTATTTATTTTAAGATAATATTTTATTATGCGACGTTAACAATCACACGCCTGAATTATTATTATTGCTATTGAATTATTGTGATTATATAACTCATTTGAAATTTAGCCAATAGCAATTACAAATTTTACATAGTTACCATGTATTGATAAGTGAATATACTCTTGACGACGTGATATAACCGTTTTGGTGTTTCGCTTCCTCCTCAATATGAATTTTGTCATGGTAACAAGTATTTTGAAGTTTGTTGATAAACGTCAAAAATATATTCAGCAATTTCCATAAGGTTTTTTTTAAATTTTTTCGACATGGAACGCTTTGGTATAAGCTGGGGGACCGAAATAGATAAAGAAATTGAAAATTTGACACCGCAAAATACCGTTAAAACAAATAAATATGTTTGGAAACAGTTCACCGAATTTTGTGAACAGCGAAATTATAAACTTTGTGCTCAAACTTCTGACGAACAATTAGCAAGTATTTTGAAAGATTGGGCATTCAACATGAAACGTGCAGACGGCACCGAGAAATAAACAAGATTCTGCCTACTCTACCATCACCAGCACCTCAAATTCAACTTCTAAAGATAATACAACAAATATTTATTATAATAATTGTACTTTTAATTTCAACCAATAAAAAAATTTCATTAGTTAATTCGTTATATAATCGTAACGAATACCACTCGAGCAAACGAAAATAATCGATTACCTATATAACCTCTTCACTCGACGTATATCCTTAAAACACCCCTCGAGCTACGCTCTCGTGGTGTTTCGCAGAATACGTCTCGTGACTCGGATATATAATCGATTATTTTCTATGCTCTTGTGATATTATAACTGATTATATAGTTATTGAATCGTGTAACTTTTTTTAAATAAAATCAGTTTGTATTGACTTATTGACTTTAGGATTACATTTTGTTTATGATCTGACAATCACATTCATAGATCCTGTAACTTTGAAACAAATAAAAATGGATATACAAGTTTTGCGTTTTTGTTACTTGAAATGAAGTCTACTTTACACTCCTAAAATTTGAACATAACGATAGGGACACTTGTATATGGCTTGTCGGACTTCGATTGCCATTTTACATTTGTTTTATTATCTGCATTTAAAATAATGTAGAGGTTGCTTGCCAATAGGCATTAGAGATATTATTTTTAAAGTCTAAGGAGATAACAGTTACACATTTAATTGAAATATACATCAATCATTACGTATAAAATTAAAGTCGTTACCTTAATAGAAATGTACCATGTGGGAGCAACGCACACCGACACAGAATTATTATGCGTGACTGAACTTAAAACCACCGCTTTTATATGTATCAAAAGTGATCACGAATACGAATGAATGTAATCAGCTAATTCTTTCATTGTTTTGACCTTTTCTTGATGTAAATGCATGTCACATATATGCTCGTATATAGATGCTCGACTTAATGTAAGTGAACGCACTCTGTAGGAAGGGGCGTGGGCCTATATGCAGGATTTATTTATGTTATGTAACCGAAGTAACAATAAATTATTCACGCATATTAGATATTAGTAACCTGTTGATATGCAATACTGTACATTTTGTATATATTTTTTAACAGCAATAACTGAACTTCAATTACTGCAGCTAAAAATACACACAAAAACCACAATAAGATATGTCGATAGTTCACTCAAATTCTTTATCATTTATGTTTATTTTTTACGGATTTTTACGCAATTTTTGCGTTTTTCAGAACATACTAAAACTTTTGAGGAAAAAGAAATTAAAAATACACAAAAGGAGGAAAAGAAATTAAACCAAGGAGTGTTTAAGAAAACTTTATAATTATAAGACATGCTAGTTATAATATAACGGGTGTTCAGAAACATTCGAAGTCAAAGTAGTCCTTGAAAATATGAAGTCATGTCTGAGATAGTTTGATACATTTACTTAATACAATTTTATAGGTTATCAAATTAGTATCTTCGATATTAGATTCTGACAATTTTTGACAGATAACAGTTGACATTTAATAATTATTAGAAATCAGATACTTAAGTAAAGATATACGATTTTTTGTTCAGAGCCCACTTGACTTCGAATGTTTCTGAATACCCGTTACATATAAAACATTACATTTGTGGGTTTCTTCTGTTGATACATTTTTCATACTTATTAGGTTTGTTCTAGCACAGAGTCCGTGATAGTTTGATGTACTTTTGTAGTGCGCATGTGCAAGTAAATTATTAATTTGAAATTAGTTTTCAATTGCGTATGCTAGAACAAGCGAAACATTCTGCGCGACATCTGTCCCAAATGTGTGATACTAAATAGCAAAAGTATATAACGGGTGTTCAGAAACATTCGAAGTCAAGTGGGCTCTGAACAAAAAATCGTATATCTTTACTTAAGTACATTTGCTTGTATGATAACCTATAAAATTGTATTAAGTAAATGTATCAATCTATATCAGACATGACATCATATTTTCAAGGACTACTTCGACTTCGAATGTTTCTGAACACCCGTTAGCTCCCATTCCCGATTATTAGGTATTCTGAAACCATAACCAATTATACAGGGTAAGTCGTGAGGAATCGACCAAACTCAAGGAGTGTATTCTACTGGTGAAAGTAATGTAAAAAAACTCAAATGTTGTTATCCGATTTTTATTTGTTTTCGAGTTATAGCGTAATTAAAAATGTAGATTTAGTATACCATGTTTATGTATGTATTCGTAAAAACAGTGAAACCCCGGCAGCAATTCATTATAGGGAAGTCTTCCTAGCTGAACTAGCGGTAGTGACGTTGAATGCAGTCGAGAAATAGTATAGAGTGATTTGTATGCCTAATGCGTCTAATGTCACTACCTCTAGTTCATCGTTGATATAGTGAGGGCGCTGCCATCATAAAACATGTTCCCTATACCTTGGAGTAAATTATAATATTGTGTTCGGGTATTGTGACATTGACTTAACGTTTGTACGACTATAGTGTAACAAACTAAAATGCCACACACTTATTCCAATTTAGAATATGCTAATATGGTGTTTGTTTATGGATTTTGTGATGGGAAGGCTACAGCTGCTGCTAATGAATATCGTCAACGGTTTCCACATCACAGACATCCTAATAAAACTGTATTTATTAGTGTATTCACCACATTGTGCGCGACCGGAATGCTTCCCAGTGTAAACATAATATCTGAACGGGGCAGTCGACAACAATTACAAGAAGTAGAAGATATTCTGGATGTAGTAGAAGAAGACGCAACTACCAGCTCACGGAGAATTAGTATTCAATTGAGCATTCCACAAACAAGGGTGATAAAACACTGCACGAGCATGGCTTACGTCCGTACCATGTACAAAGAGTACAGCACCTACAACGAGATAATAATCGTAGGCGTATGGAATTTTGTCGATGGATAAATGATAATCCTCGTTTTGTATCGCGTATACTGTTTACGGATGAAGCGACATTCACCCGTGACGGTATTAATAATTGTCATAACCAGCATGTATGGTCAGGCGAAAATCCACACGCAATAGTCGAAAGTAACTTTCAACATAAATTTTCGGTAAACGTGTTGTGTGGTATGATCGATGGTTTTTTAATTGGTCCTTACATTTTTGAGAATCGCCTCACGAGAGACACCTATTTACATTTTTTAGAAAATGAACTGCACGGACTGCTAGAGGATGTTCCCATAAACATCAGAATCTAAATCTTCTACCAGCACGATGGAGCGCCTGCACATTACGCTCGTGCAGTCAGGCAACATTTGGCTGAAAGGTTTCCAGGGAGTTGGATTGGACGTGGTAGTCACATTGGTTGGCCTCCAAGGTCTCCAGACGTCACGCCACTCGATTATTGTTTATGGGGCTGGTTAAAAAATGAAGTGTATCAAGTAAAAGTGGACACTCGTGATGCACTAATTCAACGGATTATGAATGCTGCTGACAATATCAAACATCAACCTGACGCAATCAGGAACGCAACCAGCGCCCTTGGTAGACGATGTAAAAAATGTTTTGAAAATATATTATAAAGAACGATAATACCAATAAAATACAAAAACTTCAATGTATGAAATTTTGTTTATTCTTAATTACGCTATAACTCGAAAACAAATAAAAATCGGATAGCAACATTTGAGTTTTTTTACATTACTTTCACCTGTAGAATACACTCCTACAGTTTGGTCGATTCCTCACGACTCACCCTGTATATGTTATAAATATTATCATATTTTTTTTTTAATTCGTAATTAATTTAAACCACTATTCCCTTTAAAAAGAAAGTGAACATAAGTTGAAATAGACCTGCTTTGTCTATTTTTTCTCTTATAATGAGTATTTGTGTAAACAATCAGTGCTTTATTTATTACCTAGTAATTTCCTGCTTCTACGAGAAATATACAAGTTAAATATACAGTGGTTAACACAATGCATATCTCGTATTATATTAGGAAAAGACAGTAATAAAGAAACATTTCGTCTTACCAAATATAATATAATATAAATGCTACCATTTGAAAGTGTCCAATCTTAATCAATGTCCACTATGGTAATGTTTGCTTGAAATTAATTTTTTGTGTATAGTTAGTGGATAATGATCGCTATATTTTTCTAATTTTCCTAGATAAGGATTTTAAAGTAAAGATAGTTTTTTTGTAAAGTTGTACTTAGGACCTATAGATTTTCTATACCAGTCTAATCGAAGGACTACGAAAGCTAGTCTAATCAAGGATGCGCAACGCCGATTGCCACACATTAGGCGACAATTAATAATTATTAAATTCTTATTTGCAGTATATTGAATATCTTAACTATATATACAAGTAGTGATGTAATTGTAAGTCATGTCTGTCTCCAGGATACCATGCATTGACAACTTCCAATAAGAACGAAATGCGTCTGCACTTTCCGCGATGGGTGTGACTTACACGAATTTTCAATTATCCTAACAAACAGGAAGGTTTACGTCGTAACGTGTTGCGTTCTGCCTGCTAGTGCAAACCTAGTTTGGCGAATTGTAGAATTAGCGCGACACATTAGGCAATATTTACATGTAAATTGAGATTTTAATAATTATTAAATTCTTATTTGCAGTATATTCAATATCTTAACTATATATACAAGTAGTGATGTAAGTGTAAGCCATGTCTGTCTCCAGGATACCATGCATTGACAAGTTCCAATAAGAATGAAATGCGTCTGCACTTTCCGCGATGGGTGTGACTTACACGAATTTTCAATTATCCTAACAAACAGAAAGAAGGTTGGCGTCGTGATGTGTTGCGTTCTGCATGCTAGTGCAAACCTAGTTTGGCGAATTGTAGAATTAGCGCGACACATTAGGCGATATTTACATGTAAATTGAGATTTTAATAATTATTAAATTCTTATTTGCAGTATATTCAATATCTTAACTATATGTAAAAATAGTGAAGGAAGTGGAAGCCATGTCTGTCTCCAGGATAGCGTGCATTGAAAAGTTCCAATAAGAAGGAAATGCATTTGCACGTTCCGGGATGGGTGTGGTTTACACGAATTTTTAGTGATCTTCGTTGGATGTTTAAAATATCTTGGCATCACTCTTTCACCAGACACGTCAGAATTTTGAGATATTTGCTTTAATAGTTTTTTCTAAAAATATATCATCATAGCAGAGTAAATATTAATAAATTTTTAGTCAAAAGTACTCCAGGGTATTGTTTGCAAGTTACTTCACTATTGTGCGCGAAATATTAAAATTTATTATTATGTCAATTTTAATACGGGATCAGTATCATTTTGACATGTTGACAAAATAGCTCAGTACTAAATAAAATTAATAATTAAGATGTAATTAGAATAGAAGTTGTGTCTAATTAATAACTCAATTAAAATGATATATAAAACTCTAATTGTAAGTAACATTCGAGAACTGTTAGATATGACCGTTAGGTGGATAGATTCTTGAAATGCTCTCGTTTATGACCAGTGCGATGCAAAAGAAATGTTTTCTCTTGAAAATATGAATTAAAATACCACAAAAAGTCTGAGGAATTTTTTAACATTTTTAAATTTGATTCATTTGTGAATAATACAATTTAAAAGGGGATTAAATTAATGTTATATACGAAGTGCAACAATACATATACAGGGTTAGTTTTGTATAAAGTACCGAAATATAAAAAAGTAGAATGTTGTAATAATACTGAATACAAATTTGAAAATGCTATATGAGTATATGCTATCATAACGCATTCGAAAAAAAAATTCTGATACGAGGATGTATTGAAAATTTCTTAGCCTACTATAGAAGCAAACAAAATTTGAAAGTCATAATATTTTATTATTGAACATACCCTCCTCCTAAATTAATACACTTAATACAGCGATCCTGCAACGCCTCTAGACCTCTCAAAAATAAATTTTTATCTTGCTTTGCAAACCAGGCCTCCACAGCTTCTATCACCTCTTCGTTGGAAGAAAATTTACGACCTTTTAAACTTTTTTCAGATGAGGAAAGACATGATATGATAGTCGGACGGAGCCAGATCTGGTGAATAAGGCGGGTGTTCGAGTAATTCGAACCTTAAATCACGAATTGTTTGCATGGCAACATGCGATTTGTGTGCAGGGGCATTGTCCTGAGAAACAAAACACCTTTGGATAACTTTCCGCGTCTTCTCTCCATAATTTTTTCTCGTAGAGTGGTCAGTAACGTCGAATAATAATTCCCAGTTATTGTTCTACCCTTATCCAGAAAATCAATCATGATTACTCCATGGCAATCCCAAAAAATACTGAAGCAAGAACTTTTCCAGCAGATTTTTGAACGCGAAAATTCTTAGGCCTTTGAGAACCAGAGTGTCTCCACCCATCGATTGTTGCTTTGTTTCTGGGTCGTAGAAATGTATTCAAGTTTCATCTATAGTAACAATAAGGCTTGAAAAGTCTGCATCACTTTCAAACCGAGCACAGATTGAAAGCGATGCTTCCACCCTTGCACGCGTCCGGTCAACATTCAAACATTTGGGGATCCGTTTGCCAGAAATTTTTATCATGTCCATATCGACGTGAACTATATATGATGGACGCGTTCATATGAAATATTCAGTGCCTCAGATATTCGTTTTTGCCCGATTCGACGGTCTGACAAAATCATGTCATGAACTGCATCAACATTTTGGGGGATGGACACAGAAACTGGCCTTCGCGATCGGTGTTTTTCTTCAATGGAAAATTTACCCCTTTTGAATCTCGCAGTCCAATTTTTCACGGTCGTATACGAAGGACATTGATCGCCAAGGATCTTCGTAAATCTGCTTACCTCTTAACCTCTTCAAATATAGGTACTTGATGATGGCTCGATACTCCAATTTTTCGATGTTCACAATTTCGGTCGACATCTTTTTTTTCAAATTTTATTTGCGCAACTTTGGTTTGATTTTTTGACGTGATGCTTTACACTGACACTGCTAATATGTTAATTTTCGTTGCTATGGTATCGCAATATTCTTTTTATCCACGGAACCGGTCTAGGCTAACTAGATATCAGTACCCCCTCGTATTTCGTCAAAACTCGCGCCGAACCTGTCAAATGCTATAATAGTATATTAAAAAACAAGTTTAATAAGGCACCATTTTGCCGCACGAGATCAGTTTAGAAAACGAGCCGCGATAGCGGGGAGTTTTCTAAAGAGCGAGTGCGGCAAAAGGCCTTATGAAACGAGTTTTTTATACTATTTTTTCTATTTTGCGTTTCTTACATTAATAAATTGCTTAAATTGGAATTATTTAATTTGAAAGTTCAGAGTTTAATTTTTATATAAAGCATGCAGTTGGTCACATTGATACTTGACATTTTCAAATTTAAATCTTGCTATCCGCGAAGTATATTATATTACATATTATTTATTAATTTTCGTTAACTTTACTTGATATTTCATTTAAAAATATAAACATGAGTGACATTGAAACATATATATGTTGTTGTCAATTGTATACAACATACGTTGTTTGTGTAAAATACGGACATATATCATATCTGTCAAATGTACATAAATTCTTAAAATCAAATGACAGGAATGATATTTATTTCTGTATTCGAACAACGCCAACATTGAAAAAAAGCGTATCGAAATGAAGCTCATTTCGATACTGTTTTCGGTTTCATAATGAGTTCATTTCGAACGCAAAATAGAAAAAATATATAAATTTAAATTTGAATGAGTAATGGGAGGGAGCAGAGCGAAGTTTAACGCAACTTCGATAAAGTCTTGCAAAATTGGTTTTACTGCTCTTGAACGAATTATGGGATGTTATTGTAGCAAGACAAGCAGGGGTGAGTTAATCAACTGTTTGTCGTATTCTGAGAAAGAATTTGCTTCGTCCATACCACATACAGTGGGTACAAGAACTAATTGAGAATGATGCTTCTGCACGCATGGTAGTTTGCACCTGGTTTCAATGAAAATTGATACGACACTACGCACGTATTATTTACTGATAAGTGATCTTTTGTCAGAGATTGGATTTTAAACATTCATCACGCCCGTCACAGGGCTGACGCTAATCCGCACATCGTACACGAAGGTAAATTTCAGCACCGTTTTGCAGTGAACGTATGGACAGGAATTGTGGGAGATAACCTTCTTAGACCTTGTGTGCTCGCTATAGGTTTAAACAGAGTATCTTACTTACAATTCCTGGAAAATACATTACCGGAGTTATTAGAAGACGTGTTGCTGGAAATAAGAAGACACATGTGGTTTATGCATGACGGAGCACCACCATATATCAAGAGCAGTACGGAATTTATTTTTTAAATATCAGCTATCCACGGTGGTCGTGTTCTGCGGCCTCCTCGAAGTTCCGCCTTAAATCCGCTAAATTTTTTTTATGGGGATACATGTGTATTAATCTACGAACCGATTCACAACGAAGATCTTCGACGGCGTATTTTTGCTGCGTTAGCACGAATTATAGACGAAGCACCTTTTGCTAGAGTACGAGATAATTTCAGCCGTCGCGACGGCTGAAATTATCGTCGTATGGAAGCCTGTCTACATGCTGAAGGACTACGTTTTGAACATTTTCTGTAACATCGAATATCCCACCTGTTTCCGAAATCGATTCTTTTCAATCAATCAACAATTCATCTAAAAGAAATTAACTTAGTTACGATGTTAAATTTGATGTTGAAAATGTTTTAAATACACTCATGGACAAAATTATCGAATATTTTTTGTTATCTCTATTAGTCAAATATAATTTTAAATTATCGCCGTAAAGTTATATATGTGCTGATGCTACTGATCTAGTAGGTGAATATATTCAATTGCTTTAAAATACTTTGACGTTTAATTAATTTTAATAATTTTAATGGCGTATATTGTCTATCGGGCGTTGCGTCATTTAAAAATTCTTCACATAATTTAAGAATTAACGTGAATTAACTTATTTGTGGTGATTTTCGTTTGTTGCTTCCTCTTAAAAACAAGCATTATGCCACCAGTTAGCTACTGAAATGAAGCTGAAGCGGCACAAATTGTAACTCTGTATGACGAAGGATATAGACAAAAACATATCGCACGAGGTCTCAGGAGAGGTCAATCTACAGTATCGGATATTTTAAAAAAGTATCAAGAGACTGGAAATTTCGTACGAAGACCCGGCCAAGGGTGCAAAAGGTGCACAACAGCAATTGATGATCGCACATTGACATACACATATCTCAAAAATGAGTTGCTAAATGTAAGACATATTAATATTAGTTTGAGAACGGTTAGACTAAAAGAAGTTGGTTTAAAGCCAAGACTGCCTGCCGAAGTTCCACGTCTTCTCCAAATCACAAAACTCGTCTATTACAATTTGTCAGAACACATGCTCAGTGGAATATCGAGAATTGGAAGAATTTTCTATTCACTGATGAGACTAGAATCAAATTATGGAAGCCAGATAGGCGAAATCATGTCTACAGATTGGCCGGGCGAATGCTTAGGGATAAGTAGTGACCCGAAGAGTGCGAGTGAATAGAGCGTACATATGTGTGGATATTAAACAGACGAGGACGGGAAAGAACGATCACCAGCGTTGATGCCAATAGCGCGCTCGCTGTTCAAAGATATCCGTCTAACAGTCACTCTAGAAGCATACGCCGGCTTGTACAGACTGTTCGTTGTTGTCGCTTTTGAACTAAATAATGCGTAAAGGAAGTAAAATTATTAGAAAATAATAAATCATGTTCAAGAAATATTGATATACCTATAGCTATTAATTTTTTTACAAAACAAAACTAATTCTGATAAAGAATCAAATTAAAATTGTAAAAATAAAATAAAATTTTTCGATTCTACATAATTTTTAAGTGAAAATAAATTCTAAAAAATTTTCAAGAAAAGGGAAAAAGAAAAAATATTGTTTTTCTATTTTTTCAAATTGGTTTTTTTATTTTTTCAAATTAAATATAAATGAAACTTTGTTGTATAAATACAAAAAATGAAATTATTTAATCAACGATTCAAAGAGTCCTCCATGCTGCAATTCGCAATAACCTAACCGGTTATAAAATGATGTCCGCACATTAGCCAGCATTTCAACTGGAATGCTATTGCATGCCTGTTCTATTTTATTGCGCAGCTCGTCTAAAGTTTGGGGCCTTTCGTGCGGATGTCTAAAGATTGTCTCTTTTAAATAACCCCACAAGAAGAATTCTGTCGGCGCTAAATCGGGGGATCGAGGTGGCCAAAGTATGTTACCCCACGTACTAATGACATGTTCAGGGTAATTATCCATTAGACATTGTTTAACTACCCTTGAGTTGTGAGCCGGACACCCATCTTGCTGAAACCAAATATCCTCCAGATGATCAGTTATGTTACGTACAGCAGGGATAACGTCATTTTCAAGAAGTTGTAGGTACCTTTCGCCATTTAGGTTGCCGTTTAGAAAAAATGGTCCTACAATCTGATCACCCAGAATACCTGCCCAGACGTTCAGTTTTCTAGGATACTGTGTTTTGGTGGCTACAGTTAGGTGTTTGTTTTCTTGGGACCAATATCGGACGACAGAAGGATTATGGTGACTGTGAAGTGCAAACGATGATTCGTCCGTAAACAAAATATTCTGCAAAAGAATTTCGTTTCTGTTAAAATTTTCTCTCATAGTTTCACAAAATTCCAGACGTCTTGCATAATCCCCTATGAGAAGTTCTTGACTTTTATTTAATCTAAAACATTTATATTTATTTCTTCTTAAAATATCCCTAACTGTAGTCTTTGGAATGTGTACAACTTCAGAAATTTGACGGCTCGAACATGGTTCATTAGCTTCAACAAAAGCACATACTTTGAGTTCTCGTCGATTGCCTTTATTACATTGTGAACAACCTGCAATACAACCTGTATTTTCAAACTTATGTACAGTATTTAATATTGTTTGATTAGTAGGGACTGGTCGATTAGGGAAAGAAAAGATAAAACGCCCAACAACCTCATCGGTACTACTAAATGAATAATACCATTTAATCATGTTAATACGCTCCTCTTTTGTATAACTCGACATTTTCAATATTTTCATAAAGATAATATCTTCATTAGGAATTAGAAATTGAAAACAAGAAACACAGAAAAAAACACTAACAATAATAACAAAAATAAACGAAATTCTAACAGATCAATCGACGCTACCTCTTCCGAATCTCTGAGAGAACTGATATACTGATACATTCCACTGTGCACTATAGTTATATTAATCCTCGCATCCCCACCAGTTATTGATTTGGCAACGTTAGTACTGGTAGGACCCTAAGGTTCTGTTCGTTCAATCTGTATACAAGAGTTAGGGAACGGTACAGCAGCTGCAATCTCATACAAACTGCTAGTTTTGGAGGTTGTAGCATAACGCTTTGGGAGGCATAAGTTGGGATGGATGCACCGAATTTTTGGAAACCAATGGAAGTGTAACTGGTATATCGAAAACATCCTCCAAGATCATATTTTGCCATATGTACGCCACATTGGATACGACAGATTCGTACTTATGCACAATAACGCTCGATCACACGCAGCTGGCGTAGTGATTAATTACCTTAATGCAGCTCAGATTCAAAGATTAGATTAACCACCGTATAGCTTAGACGTGAATCCCGTTGAACACGTGTCGAATCAGCTAAAACTCCGCTTACGACAAAGAAATCCTGTTCCAAATACAATGGAAGAACTTCTGTTTAGAACACAATATGAATGAAACGCAATTCCTCAAGAATATATTCAAACTTTAATTGGTAGCATGTTGAGAAGGATGCAAAGCAGTAATTAAGGCTCGAGGTGGAAATACCGTTATTAACTATGCTCTTATTTCAATCAAAAGACTAGGTTTGGCTTAACCGAGTTGCATTTAAGTTTAAAATAATTATCCTAAATTTTCATAAAATTTATCGTTATTTTTTTTAATGATTTTCTGCTAATAAAAAATTAGTATTCCTTAAGTAAACAGTAAAAAATAAACTATTTTTTCTTGTATAATATTTTCTTTCAAAAAATTGAAAGTTTAAAATATTCGATAATTTTGTCCATGAGTGTAATAAATGTGAATGCATTTTTAATTAAGTATGGAAAATTAATAAATACAGACCGGACACGAGAGGTTGATGAACCATCGCCCACGAACGTACTATTGAACATTTGTATTTTTAAAGTTTTTAATTTTATTTATATAATTATACTTATAATAATAAAACGGGTATATATACGGCTACAAAATACGGAATACAATTTAATTTGTTCATTTTGTAGTTCAAGTTGAGTAAAGGAGTATTAATATTTACCAGCAATACTTTCTCCAGGTTCTCTTCCGTAAAATTCTCTTTGAATGAAAGACATCCTTGTAAAAAAAAACGTCCTTTCCACATCCCAACTGGTTATAGGTGCATACTGGAAATATTCTTTTATTTCCGCGTATTTTACAGTTAGATGTTGTAGCATTGCTCCATATGCAATTGCCGCAATGTTATTAAATCTGGATTTTTATTAAACACTGCGGCCGAAGGCCACATCCGAGGTCACTTGGAATACTTTTAACTATTAATAACCACATCTAATGTCGTTAAACCATCATTTAATTTGAGATTTCTATTTTCAAAATAAGTGGTTAGTTTTGGAAAATTTCCAAAGTGTTCCTGAAGAAAGTACAACTGATTTTTTAAATGTGAAATTTGTGTTAGTTCCTTGCACTTAGAAGTACTCCGTGCATCGTCATTTAAACCAGCAACGAAATTTTGTAAACTATCCAAATTCCCTGCAAAACTAGTAGCTTCCAACCACGTCCCCCATCTAGTTATTACTGGAGCGGGAGGCAGTGACAAAAATGGCAGTTTTTCCCTGTAAAGAGCTACTCTCAATGGTGCTATTCTGAAAACTTTTTTAAATGCGGATGTAAGTCTATCAACTTCTGGAAAGGTGTCTCTGATATATTCACAGATTCTATGGAGAGCATGTGCTACACAAGTAATATGCTGCATATTAGGATATGTTTCCTTTAATAGTCTCCCTGTTTCTAACATATATGCAGCAGTCACTGACAAATAAAAGTATATTTTCTTTGTACCTGTCGTCCGAATGAAGTATTTTTTGAATAGTTTCGTTAATGGTTTTAGCATCTGTTTCCGCATCAACTGTATTTATAACTTTGGTTGCTATTACTATGCGTTATATGGAATAGTTGGATGTAGTACGCCAGCTACAACATTTACCACACAGTGTCCTAATATATCGACAGTTTCGTCGGCACTTATCCAGAGGTACTGATTTGAAAGATGACTTCTAATGCGTTCTACTGCTTTCATGTAGCACTTAGAAACATATTATTTGCGTAAGGTGGATTCATCAGGAACATTTCGACCAGTATATTTTTGGAGAAATATTTTTAAAGTGGGATTGTTAAGTTTAATTAATGGAATATTAGCCGCCATAAAAGTTTCACAGAGTTCTTCCTCTCTTCCTTTGCCGCACTCGCCCTTTACTCGCTTTCTAAACTGATCTCGTGCGGCAAAATGGTGCCTTATGAAACTTGTTTTTTAATATACTATTATTTATTAGTTTATATTTCGTAAGATAAATAAAGTGCTGTGAGTAAGTTTCTTGTTTTTATAGTTTTAACTGTTAATTACATCGTAATTTTTGTGATAGATCCTGTTTAATATCGTTTGATTATCTACTTCTCCCAATTATTTAGATGTAAGTGTGCATTGAATTTCGTTCAATTTCAATAACTTACGCGTACATTAGTTTTCATTTATTTAGACCTAGAGCATTGTTTAAGTTACTTTTTCAGATATGATACGGAAGAACGTCGAGAACGGCATCGTAAAACAATGGCGAGTTGGATTGACGGTCATACTGATTGTATGTCCATTGTCAGTGATTCCGAAATTTATTACAAAATCCGTAAAATATCGTCAAAAATTCGTCACTTAGGATCGCAAACACATCTGAACTCTGTAAAACTTTTATGGCGGCTAATATTCCATTAAATAAACTTAGCAATCCCACTTTAAAAATATTTCTGAAAAAATATACTGGTCGAAATGTTCCTGATGAATCAACTTTACGCAAATATTATGTTTCTAGGTGCTATACGAGAACAGTAGAACGCATTAGAAGCCATCATTTAAATCAATACATATGGATAAGCGCCGACGAAACGGTGGATATGTTAGGACGCTGTGTGGTAAATGTTATAGCTGGTGTACTACACCCAACTATTCCATATAACGCATATGTAATAGCAACAAAAGTTATACATACAGTTGATGCGGAAACAGTTGCTAAAACGATTAATGAGAATATTCAAAATATACTTCATTCCGACGACAGGTACAAAGAAAAAGTACTTTTATTTGTAAGTGACAGAGCTGCATATATATTAAAGGAAACATATCCTAATTTGCTGCATATTACTTGTGTAGCACATGTTCTCCGCAGAATCTGTGAATATATCAGAGCACCTTTCCAGAAGTTGATAGACTTGTATCCGCTTTTAAAAAATTTTCAGAAAAGCACCATTGAGAGTAGCTCTTTTCAGGGAAAAATTTCCATCTCTGTCACTGCCTCCCACTCCAGTAATAACTAGATGGCGAACATGGCTGGAAGCTACTAGTTATTATGATGAGAATTTCGATAGTCTAAAACATTTCGTAACACTGCTAAAGGAGGATGCTAGAAGTATTGGTGAGTGCTAGGAGCTCACACAAATCCCAAATTTAAAAAATCAGTTGTACTTTCTTCACGAACACTTTGGAAAATTGCCAAAACTAATCACTTATTTTGAAAATCGAAATCTCAAATTAAATGACGGATTAACCACATTAGATGTGGCTGTTAATAATTTGAAAAGTATTCCAAGTGACTTCGGATGTGGCCTTCGGCAAAAGTTTGGAGCAATTCTTAATAGAAATCCAGATTTAATTACATTGCAGCAATTATGTATGGAGACAATTCCACAAAATCTAACGGCTAAATATGAAGAAATAAAAGAATATTTCCAGTATGCACCTATAACCAATTGCGATGTAGACAGGACGTTTTCTATTTATAAGGATGTACTTAATTCAAAGAGAACAAAATTGACAGAAGAAAACCTTGAGAAACTATTGCTAGTCAATATTAATACTCCTTTACTCAACTTGAACGACAAAATGAACAAATAAAAATGTTCCAATTATAGAAATAAAATTAAAAACTTTAAAAATACAACTTTTCAACAAATACATATGTATTTCGTAATTTTATAGATCACCACCCGTTTGTTTTCCAATTATATAAATAAAATTAAAAACTTTATAAATACAACTTTTGAACAAATAAATACATATGTATTTCGTAATTTTATAGATCACCACCCGTTCGTTTTCCAATTATATAAATAAAATTAAATATTTTAGAAATACAGCCTTTCTGCACTGGGTGGTAAGCGTGTCCGTTCTCTACTCATCATATTTGAGATTTATATTCGGTATAATTGCAGCATTATACACTTTTTATATTGTCGTACTTCAAGCAAGATTGGCCCAGATAGAATCTCCAAGGTTAGTAAAACATTTTTTAGGTAAAATTTTCTTTAATTTAAACGTTTTAAGTATTATTCACACTAAATATTTGCAATTAAATCTTGGTAGCGATGCAAGTTAATACTTCATAAGGACATTCAAATGTGTCTGGTTCCTTTAAATAAGTACTATCCCTAGTACAGTATTTTAAATGATCTTGAATATAAGTTTCTCGTAATTCAGTTGTCAGTCCTTTTAAATGGGGATTCAAAGATACTACATCTCTGACGAAACCTGAAAATCGGATTAAATAATAAATATATCATCAATCTCTTTCGTTAATTAATAAAGACCGCCATTCTCAGTCGGTTCACAGAGGCGTGGACAAGTGAGACGGTCGGAAGGATTACATGAACAGCTATCATAGTGTGAAGTTGTTTATAGACGTATTTACGAATACGCGTTGGTGTATTACGAATGGATAGCGTTTTTATAAATAACGCGCACTTTTATTTCAGTAAAACCAACGCAGTGACGTCACTGCTTGCCTATTTAAATTGGGGGGGGGGGTCTCTACTAATTAAGTTTCGATATTTTATAAAATTAACTATGCACTTTACCTCGATAATTTGGAATGACAATTTTAGTTTTTTTATTTTCACATATTTCTACATTAAATCCTACTTCCATCACGATCTTTCGGATATATCCGACGGGATCGTCAGTGTAATACAGCATGATTCTTTTTTGCGGTAAATACTTTGACCAGGTGCCTTCTTCAAAGTGTTTATTAAAAGAGTCATTTATTGAACTACCTGAAAAATGTGTTACGAAAATTTGACCATCAGGTTTAAGCAATTTTCGAAGTCCACTAACGAAAGTCCTGAAAAATACAAATTCTTTTGTCAAGATTTATGCTGTCAAATTTGTGGGTATTTCATACGAGGGGCAAGCTATAATTATTGAGAATAGAAAGATTGATACAAGTTTGATACACTTAACCATTCTATCCTTCCATAGTTCAAAAAAACATTTAACGGCGATATCAATCTCTTCTTGTGACTGAAACCTTTCCTTCGGCTGTCTGACAACAGGCAGTGCTGAATTTACTTCTACGGTCGGTCTGGATAATTTCTGTGATATGGCGATATGGTTTTTTTTTTTTGAATGTGCCTGAAGATATCCTTTCTCCAGCAGGGGCGTACCGATGAGCCTGTAGAAAGGCGAAATACGTATCTACATCTCTGTTCGGACACGTTCACAAAAAATATTAGTAGTGAACCTGTATTTGTGTTCTTCACACCAGATTTTGAATAATAATTTATATTATTAAAAATACCTTTGTATGAAACCTTTCTCTTTCAAATGTTTTTTGAGCTCCAAAAATAGCCAGAAGTCACATATCGCCAAATCCGATGAGTAAGGAGGATGTTCTATAACTTTGATTTTGTTTTCAGCTAAATACTGAACAGTTATCCCTGCTCTATGGGACACTTTACTGAACACAGTAGGCAAACGATTTTCAACATACCATTTAGCGGTAACTGTCTTCTGATCTAATTTAATTGCGGCCACCAAACCCGTACTTCTAAAAAATACTGCGTATATTACTTTTTTCATTGCTCGCTGTTTTTTCACCATCGTAGGGGTTTCCTCATTTTCATGTGTCCAGATTCGGCTTTCTTGGCGAGTGGGAACATCAAAAAACGATATGAACGTTTCATCGCTAGTTACAATTATTAGAAATAATTTGAATCAATATCTCTAAAGTTTGTTCACAAATTCTAATACGTTCTGCTTTTTGTAAATCTGTCAGATGATGGGGTACAAACCTAGCTACAACCTTTCTCAAATGTAAATGTTCGTGCAATATTGATCTCACTTGCGAGGATCCAATCTTCAGTTTGGACTCTCTATCATTGCATAGGTAATGCGGTTGTCCTCTTCCACCATCTTCTACGCTGCAGCAATATTTTTGGGATTAACAACAGTTGAAGGAGGGCCAGCTCCTCTTCTATGTACAACCGAGTTACAACTTCGTTCAAATTCTTTATGCCATCCATAAACAGTAGCCAATGATGATGCGAGATCCCCAAATGCCGATTTTAAACATTCCTCGCACTCATACGCGCTCGAGCCTTTCTTGAAATCATAGTAAATCTTTATACGAAAGTTCTCTCGTGATAATTCCATTTTTTCGATAACAAAAGCGTATTCTAGAAGTTATTTCTCAGACACTATTCAACCGAATTGCACCAACTAAACTGTATTTGACAGATAAAATAAGGCACTATTTAGTAAACAACAATTTGTTTTTCATAGGTAACAAGATTTTTTTATTCTCAATCATTGTAGCTTATCCCTCGTGTAACTCTAAAGGTCAGTTGTACAAATCGAGTTTAGTAACACGTTAAACTCTAACGGCACTTAACGTAAGTTTCGTAGTAGTTGTTCGTTATACATACGAAGGCCGTTCAAATTTAAACGAGAATTTAAGGTAGTCAGTTTTGGAAGAAGTACGATTGCTTTGGGTACTGATGGGAACTGTAGGATGTGGTTATATGAGGGAAGAAATATCACTAACGCTGCTGTAAGATCGTTAGTGTGGCAGTAGCAAAGATGAGCGAGAGCAAAGTACACCCGTCTATAGGCAACGGATTATAATTAAGTTTTTGACTCGGGACAGGGGAGGGGGGTCTGTCCAGCCGAAATTTTGCGAAGATTGCGAGAACAGTTTTTTGAAAACGTTGTGTTTTAGGGAGAGAAAGTCGATAATGAATCCCTCGATAGCTGCCCAGGATAAGTTTTTTATCAGCACAACACATTCAAGCGGTTCGCGAACTATTGCAAATGATCACCATCTCACCATCGCTCAAATTGCGTCTAAGGTAAACATCAGCATTGGGAATATCTATTCGATCATTTGGGATGAGTTCGGTTTGAGCAAGATTTCGGCTCGTTGGATAACGCGCCTTTTTTCAGAAGAACAAAATTTAAAGTTCTACGCATATGGAATGATGTTACTCTAAGTTTTTATATGAGTTTTATTATCTCATTAAATTATGTCAACGTATGGAATTTCAGCAAAATCGCGTCAGCCGTTCCATATTTATAATAAAAAAAACATTTCAGAATTGTAGCTTCAGCACCATCTAGCGCCCAAACTAAGCAACTTTGTACTTAGATAAATTGTCTTCAATTGGTGTAAGGAATATGTGGTAGGTTTATGTAAAAACAGTTTAGAGACACCGTGTATATTCAACAAAAATATCATTTTAAGAAAAATCAAAATTTAATAGATATTGTATTACCTGTGATCTGGTATCCATTGGGCAGCGTAAAATGAAAATATTTGGTCAAATTTTTCCTTCATTTCTTCAACTTGCGTACCGTTATTGGTATCTGTCACTTGAAAGTCTATTTTCGGTATTTCGTTGTACTTCTTTGCGTAGTTTATAAGATTTTCGGATATATCAGTTGCTATCAGTTTTTCTATACGATCTTTCACGAAGGGATATAAAATCTTCCTCGTTACAGTACCTTCACCACAGCCTACATCCAACACTTTCCCATTGGAATTTCTCCATTTTAGAAAATGTCTGTTTTTACGTAAAAGCTCCCCAACTAATTTTGGAGTAATTGTATTCCATAAGTTACTGCTGTTCATTGTTCAATATGACGTTTACTGAAATTTATTATATTTTATTATTTTCGTATTTGCTTAGATAAGAAAATATTTAATAGAAATGGAAGCTGGAGTTCTCTAACTTTTCTGCTAACCATCGTGTTGTAAATACATGCAAATATGGTGCCTAACTAATAATTATTATCATTATAAACTAAATATAGAAATTGCTTACACATTTTGAAATTGATCAGTGATGAGACCTTCAATTAATGCAAAATTGTGTTAAAAGAAAAGTGAACCATCGAGTTAATAATGATAATAATAGCTGTATTAAAAATATTACATTGTGTATCTAGTAGTAAAAAGATACATTCCCGGACAACAATGTAAATTGTTGGCCGAGGCGTTAAGCTGTGGCCAACAAGCATTGAATTTTCTTCCAAACTTTATCACCTAGAGACCGGACGCATCAGGCCGAAAGTACGATGGACCATATAAATAGTCTATAACATCGCTAAGTACAACACGTAGTTATTGAATAGCACTATTCATTCGGTTAACCGCACATCTGTTTTTTGTCGTTGAATTGTGATGCAATTACTTTAATATTATAGTTAAATTCCTTTCTTTATGGGCGTAGATAGAATTAATTTATTTTATTTATTAGTTTATATTTCGCAAGATAAATAAAGTACTGTAAGTTAGCTTCTTTTTTTCATTGTTTTAACTGTTAATTTGAAAACAAACGGGTGGTGATCTATAAAATACGAAATACATTTTTATTCGTTCATTTTGTAGTTCAAGTTGAGTAAAGGAGTATTAATATTAACTAGTAATACTTTCTCAATGTTCTCTCTTGTAAAATTTGTTCCCTTTGAATGAAATACATCCTTGTAGATAGAAAACGTCCTTTCTATATCGCATCTGGTTATAGGTGCATACTTTAAATATTATTTTATTTCGGCGTATTTAGCAGTTAGATTTTGAGGCATTATCCCCATACACAATTGCCGCAATGCTATTGAATCTGTATTTCTATTAAAACTTGCATCTAACTTTTGCCGAAGGCCACAGCCGAAGTTACTTGGAATATTTTTCAAATTATTAATAGCCACATCTTTTAAAGAAGTTTTCAGAGAAACATCACTGAAAGTTGCTCCTTACAGGGAAAACCTTTCATCTTTGTCACTGCCTCACTCTTCAGTGATAACTATATGATGAACATGGTTGGGAGTTTATGCAGAGATTTTCGATAGATTACAAAATTTCGTTACATGCTTAAATGACGATGCTCGAAGAAGTGCATGGAACTAATACAAATTTCAAATTTAAAAAATCAGTCCTACTTTCTTCAGGAACACTTTGGAAATTTGCCAAAACTAATCACAATCTCAAATTGAATAATGGATTAACCACATAGATGTGGCTGTTAATAATTTGAAAAATATTCCAAGTGACTTCGGATGTGGCCTTCGGCAAAAGTTAGACGCAGTTTTTAATAGAAATCCAGATTTAACACTGCGACAATTGTGTATGGAGACAATGTCTCAAAATCTAACTGCTAAATACGCTGAAATCAAAGAATATTTTCACTGTTCACCTATAACCAGTTGCGATGTAGAAAGGACGTTTTCTATTTACAAGGATGTATTTCATTCAAAGAGAACACATTTTACAGAAGAGAACCTTGAGAAAGTATTGCTAGTTAATATTAATACTACTTTACTCAACTTGAACTACAAAATGAAGAAATAAAAATATATTTCGTATTTTATAGATCACCACCCGTTTGTTTTTATTATTATTATTATTAGAGAACGGACGCAATTTCCATAAAACGCAATCGGCAATTGGAATTGTGTATAGCGTCGCTCAGTACATCCCGGCGTAATTCAATGAAGTATTTATTTGACTTACTCGGACACCTGGTCTCGCCGCGATAACAATGGACAAGGCAGCTATTGTATTCCGAGAATATAGTGCTTTTTAAAGTGTTTTCATGAGCGTAGATAGAAGCGGGGTTCTTATAATGTATTTTATTTATTAGTTTATATTTCGTAAGATAAATAAAGTGCTGTGAGTAAGTTTCTTGTTTTCATAGTTTTAACTGTTAATTACATCGTAATTTTTGTGATAGATCCTGTTTAATATCGTTTGATTGAATCTATTTCTACCAATTATATCGACGTAAGTGTGCATTGAATTTCGTTCAGTTTCAATAACTTACGCACACATTTTTAGTTTTCATTTATTTAGATCTAGAGCAGTGTTTAAGTTACTTTTTCAGACATGATATGGAAGAATGTCGAGAACGGCATTGTAAAACAATGGCGAGTTGGATTGACGGTCATACTGATTGTATGTCCATTGTCAGTGATTCCGAAATTTATTACAAAATCCGTAAAATATCGTCAAAAATTCGTCACTTAGGATCGCAAACACATCTGAACTCTGTAAAACTTTTATGGCGGCTAATATTCCATTAAATAAACTTAGCAATCCCACTTTAAAAATATTTCTGAAAAAATATACTGGTCGAAATGTTCCTGATGAATCAACTTTACGCAAATATTATGTTTCTAGGTGCTATACGAGAACAGTGGAACGCATTAGAAGCCATCTTTTAAATCAATACATATGGATAAGCGCCGACGAAACGGTGGATATGTTAGGACGCTGTGTGGTAAATGTGGTAGCTGGTGTACTACATCCAACTATTCCCTATAACTCATATGTAATAGCAACAAGTGTTATAAATAGAGTTGATGCGGAAACAGTTGCTGAAACCATTAAGGAGAATATGCAAAAAATGCTTCATTCGGACGCCACGTACAAAGAAAAAATACTTTTATTTGTCAGTGATAGTGCTGCGTATATGTTAAAAACAGGCAGACTATTGAAGAAAACATATCCTAATATGTGGCATATTACTTGTGTAGCACATGCTCTCCACAGAATCTGTGAATATATCAGAGACACTTTTCCAGAAGTTGATGACTTGTATCAGCTTTTAAAAAAGTTTTCAGAAATGCACCATTGAGAGTAGCTCTTTTCAGGGAAAAATTTCCATCTCTGTCACTGCCTCCCACTCCAGTAATAACTAGATGGGGAACATGGCTGGAAGCTACTAGTTATTATGCTGAGAATTTCGATAGTCTAAAACATTTCGTAACACTGCTAAAGGAGGATGCTAGAAGTATTGGTGAGTGCAAGGAGCTCACACAAATCCCAAATTTAAAAAATCGGTTGTACTTTCTTCACGAACACTTTGGAAAATTGCCAAAACTAATCACTTATTTTGAAAATTGAAATCTCAAATTAAATGACGTATTAACCACATTAAATGTGGCTGTTAATAATTTGAAAAGTATTCCAAGTGACTTCGGATGTGGCCTTCGGCAGAAGTTTGAAGCAATTCTTAATAGAAATCCAGATTTAATTACATTGCAGCAATTATGTATGGAGACAATTCCACAAAATCTAACGGCTAAATATGAAGAAATAAAAGAATATTTCCAGTATGCACCTATAACCAGTTGCGATGTAGAAAGGACGTTTTCTATTTATAATATGTACTTAATTCAAAGAGAACAAAATTGACAGAAGAAAACCTTGAGAAACTATTGCTAGTCAATATTAATACTCCTTTACTCAACTTGAACGACAAAATGAACAAATAAGAATGTTCCAATTATAGAAATAAAATTAAAAACTTAAAAAAAAAAACTTTTCAACAAATATATATGTATTTCGTAATTTTATAGATCACCACCCGTTCGTTTTCCAATTATATAAATAAAATTAAATATTTTAGAAATACAGGCCTTTCGCCAGTACTGCACTGGGTGGTAAGCGTGTCCGTTCTCTAATTATTATATAAATAAAATTTAAAACTCTTTAAAAATACAAATTTTCAATAGTACACCCGGAGGCGATGAGTCATCGGCCTCTCGTGTCCGGTCGCTAATTATGAATAAATTGTTTCATATATTTTTTTTTTTTTGGTGCATTTTAGAAATAAATTATAAAATATAAACGATTGTGCAATTTTATATGAAATATTCTCAAAGCAGTATTTATATGCAAGATATGCAAAACAAAACTAGTGGCAAATGTTTTCTTTTTACATGATCCGTATAGATTTGCAATAATATGGTAAACATATCATAAATAAAGCAGTCATTATTATTACATTATGCCAGTTTTATTTATAACGCCTGCATATGCATATAAATGGAATAACTTTCAAGAAAAAAAGAAATTATTACTTACTTTGAATAGTCAAAATTATAATAAACCCTGACGAACAAACACACCGATCTACCAAAACTAAATTAAAACTCTTCGATCTACTTACATATTTTTAAACTATTTTCGATAATATTCAGGTCAGAATACAAGTTTTTCAAGATGCACGTTGCTACATGTGAATGATTTTTTCCTCCTTTCCCTGTTTTTATTTATTTTTTCTCTTGCACTCTTAATTGTTTTATTATTCCACCACTAATTCTTTGTCTCTTTTTCTCAATTTATTGGGTTAATCAAATTAAAATTAAAATGTACAAGTGACTTGCATTTTCTTTGCATATACACCTGGTCGTGTTTGGCCTGCAGTCATAATGTTAATAGAGGAACAGAGGAAAAAATAATGCAGGAACAATATACAAACTTATTTTTGCTAGTTTATTGCAAATGCGAATTTAGGTTTTTACCTATTTATTAATTTTGACTTAATATAAATGTTAGACACCATGCGATATATTTATGACAAATTATTTTTGTTTAGAAGCTATACAAGTCAATAATTCGTAAGCCATATCGTAAACGTTTGATTTCCCTAAGTAAGTACTATTTTCAATACAATATTTTAAGTGATCTTGGAAGTAGTCCTCTCGTAGCTCAGGTGGGATTCTATCCAAATACGGATTCAAAGAAATCAAAGCTCTTAAGAAATCTGAAAGAAAATGTTCGATAGTTTCATAGTTACATTAAATATTATTAGATAGAAAAATTAAAAATTCGCGAAAAGTCACTATCTATCCCGGAACGTGTGGATGCATTTCGCTCTTATTAGAGTTCATCAGCACAACGATACCCTGGAGACAGACATGACTTTTCACTACTATTTTAGTAGACCTATGGAAAGTGGTCGATTAACTATAGGACAACACCTCCATCCAGTTGTGCTCAACAGATGAGTGTGAATTACTTGCTAAAACTTGCAAAAATTATATATTTGCTAATACTAAATTCAATTTAGATTTAGATGTAAATCACTTTATATTTGACAATAATTGCCCTACGTATGAAAGGCAAGTGAGAATAGAAAAACAAAAAATAAATATGCTACTAATGAATAGCAATTAAAGTACATAAATTGTAAGCTTACCTATCAAGAACTGTCTATATTCCATCAGAATATACAATTTTTGGGAAACAAGGTTAGCTCATTAGAGATTATATTATAAAATAAAAGCATAGATGTAGTTTGCCTGTCTGAGCGTTGGTTAAAGCAATATGAAATTTGTAATATTAAGTTAATTTAAGGTAATTATGTTCTTCTTAGTAACTTTTGTAGAACTCAGTAAAAAAATGGTTAAAATGTTAATGTAAAATGTAATGTAAAAATGTTAATAACAATTGTAAATATAATTTTATTAGTATAAACAATTTAAGTAAATTCTGTATAGAAATGGTTATGGAGGTATGTGGCATAGTCCTGACATTACCCAACGAACGACTAACCATAATTAAGCCCTACTGAAGCGTAAAGGTGGGAGTAGTAGAAGCTATGATGAATACTGTAAGTGAGAAGTCACTCTGCTATCAACTTCCGTGAACGGTAAAACAGGTGGAAATGTTAGAACTACTAGACGTATTTATGAAGTTCAGTTTCCGAACCGAAGATGTTCATCAAATGATTTAATTTTACAAACCATGTACACATTGAGAGATCGCGATACATTGCATCCAAGTTACGAAGGCCGTGGCCGTGAAAGACGATCTTTGTCAACGTATTTTTCAAGCTGCGGCCCATATCCGTGGTTCATCAAATGATTTAATTTTAGAAACCGTGTACCGATTGAGAAATCGCGGCACATTGCATCCAAGTTATGAAGGCCGTAGCCGTGAAAGACGATCTTCGGCATCGTATTTTTTAAGCTGCGGTACATGTCTGTGAAGACCGAGCCGTGTTAAAGCGTGTACATACTTCGAAAGTTTACCGATCGGTTAAAAGCTTGTATTTAGGCAAATGACAGTCACATTGAACATCTCCTTTAAGCATTGCACCTGTTTCATACAAATTTGCCCTTTTTAGGATAAAGAAATTGTCATTAAAAAAAGAGGCAAATAGAACACAGAAAAAAATATGAACATTCAATTAAAATTACAAATCTAATTTATTATTTTTGGACGTTAATTTAAAATTAAGACAACTAAATTACAAATTCCACCACAAAACTCGTATACCGTTTAAAATTTTTACAGAAATTCGATATTGTATTTTTTTCGGGATATTACAAAGGCCAGGCCATTGATCTACTTATAAATAACATAACAGCTGATCCATAAAAAAAATTATATCTAGGATGGGAATGAATACAAAACTTTTCACGGAAAGACTTTACATTATTGAAATGTGAAGAGGATTTTTTGGTGAACTTGAACAAATAAATGTCTATTTATACAAAAAAGGGATATTTATCAATACGTTTTGCACGTATTACGCCGTTGTTATATAATGAAACGGATATGCAAAATACATATCCGTAACTGTAAACATGGACAAACACCTCGTATTTTTAGCATTTACTTCTGTTCAATACATATGTTTCAGCTTTCTTCCGTCAGATGTCACTGATTAAATTGGTGTCGCCTGATAGAACGAAACTGGGTATGGCTTGGAGACGATTTTAGCGTAAATGTAGATACAGATACAGATCCGTTGTTTAACAGATCTGTATTAATTTGTATATACATTGCTTCACTAGTTCAACCGATGAGGCCTAGATGGCTGAAACATATGTATTGAACAGAAGTAAATGCTAAAAATACGAGGTGTTTGTCCATGTTTACAGTTAGGGATATGTATTTTGCATATCCGTTTCATTATATAAATGTCTATTTGTTTGTTGAATCGACAACATATAAACATATAATTTCTTTTTGTTTAAATTCAATCTGAATACAGTACCGTATTTGAAAAGCTTGTGTTCCTAAATTTCCGCAACAATTAAAGTTTCGTTAGAACAATTTTTTTTGTAGATTAGAATTGCTGTCGTACATATCTATTATATAGTAGCGTACGTCGGAATATTTCATTTACACCCTGTATAATAATTACAAAACGCTTCACAAAAACATGCAAATTTTGCGGATGTTATCAACATACCTGTAAAATCTTCAACAGGATCCTTCTTAATTTCGTGTTTACATACTTCTACTTTAAATCCAACCTCCTCCACAATCTTCCGAATATATCCTGTGGGATCTTCAGTGTAATATAGTATTATTCGCTTTTGAGGTAAATATTTTGACCAAGTGCCTTCTTTAAAGTGTCTATGGAATGATTTGTGCAATGGACTAGTTACAACATGTGTTACAAAAATTTGTCCACCAGGCTTAAGCATCTCGTGAAGTCCACTGATGAAAGTCCTGTTGATAATCATATTTTAACTTTATATTTTGTCTTAGTTACTATGGCGTTTATTATGAGTGTATGGTCTATAATTACGGATAACTACAAAACAAACTGTGTCAACTATGGTTCAGAATAAATATATATTTTTTTAAATATCAAGGTTACTTATTAAATATTAAAATGAAATTAAAATTAATTTTAAACACACGACAACGATGATGAAGTTTTCTTTGTCTTATATGAAACGTCGATTTTTTTAAATGTTACGATCTAGTCGGAGACTCTTAAATAACTTACTTCTAGTCTTAAAATATTAAATAGTACTGTAAAGGTCCTATGTGGCTGGAGGATCGCCATGTAAAGTCCTATGCCTTTAGGGGCTGGCAAGGACCGCCATGTGATGTGGGCCCTGCCCTGAGGGCCACATCGGTGAGTCTTCACGCAGATATCGTCGTAGCGTTAAATAATGCACAAGTATGATAGGTTTAACATAGTTTAATAAACCAACACTTATAACTATTTAACAAGGTGGTAATTACATAATTAACAATGTAGACGATAGTCGAAAAGAGACTCTAACTCATTCGTACCGTCTGAGTATTGTTACTCTGTACTAAGACTGTCTCTCTACTGTCTCTCTACTGTCTCTCTACTGTCTCTCTACTGTGTCTGGGTCGACTCTGTCTCCGATAAGACTCCGGATGGGATGTCTTATATATTGTTAGAGTGATCTCCTTTTCGACTATATGTCCTTACTCTAAATAAACAAGAGTGTTGAAAGTGTGTAACGTACCTTGCGAATGCTTGTGTATGTAAATTATGTCGGGCGAGGTCATGTTTGGATATAACATGCATTAAACACGAGCCGCGCCTTGACTTAGATAAAAGGTACACTGCATTGCTTAATTGGGTTATCACAGTACAAACTAAAAGTCACCAACTAGGCTTCTTCCTCTTGAATCGTCTTACTAAGTCCACGTTGTCGAGGACCTGTGTAAATTTCTGGATTACACTGTCCACAAAATCTATTCTATTTAAGTCCCTATGCAAGTCGTAATTCTTAACGTACCAGGTTGCATCCACGATGTTCCTTAGTACCTTATTTTGATAAGTTTGAAAAATTTAAATATTTTTTTTTTGATACTCCCCCGCCCGAAGCCGTATACTACAAGTGCAACTTGGTTTCAATATCTGCTTATAAAATCACAGCTTGTTGTGTAGAGATAAATCAGAACGTCCTAAGAGCTAATACAGTTTTCTATATCGAAGGAGGAATAACTCCTCTTTTTTCTTTTCTACATGAGCTTTCCAGCGAAGATTGGCCAAGTGCCATGCCAAGGTATTTTACTGTTAACATTTGGTACTATTTGTCCGTTCATACTTACAGGGATGTGTTATACTCGTTTATTCGTGAAATCAAATGAGTTAATTTGGTTTCGTTTGATCAATCATGCAGAGGTTTTTTAAAAAAATAATAACAACGTTTTCTTATCTTGCTATTTATATATTCGAAGTAGTGATGTACCGGGTCCTAAAAAATGCCGGTACTATTGAGAAAGAAAAAAAAATGTATCCGGCCGGGTAACCGGTTACTTGGACGTTATGTGAAAGTGTGCATCCTACGCCATCTGACGGAAAGGCTGCATATGTAAACAAAACCGGGAAATCCCCTGAGTTTACACTGGAGCTGCCGCTGTTTTGTATATAATGTACTCTCAGTTCGCATTTAATTTCAGTTGCACATGGGTCGAATTACAATTTTTTTAATTTCTCACGTATGTACCCTTTCAATAATGAGTTCAGTTTGGAGTTACATATTTTAAAGTGTTTTCTGAAGACGAAACGAAAGCAGTGTGCAGTTTATCTAATGCAGTTTTATCCAGAGGTGGCACAAATACAAAATCCTACGGAACGTCAGTTATTTAAAACATTCAGATGAGTTTAGTGATTGTGAGGTTGTTAATGTTAAGAAAAATAAATTAGTCGATCCGACATCGGGACCTTCGCACCCCATTAAACAACAGATATTGGTACAGTGTTTAGACAAAATTATCACATGGGACATTAATAATATCAAAGCAAAGAAAATCCATGATAAAATTGGCGAATTGATAGCTGTAGATAACCAATCCATTCCAATAGTTGAGAATGTTGGATTTATTAATCTTTTGAAAACATCGGGTAAAGCCCTGATATCAAATACCTTCACGAAAATATTTCTCAGAAATTATTATTCCTACTACATACGATAAATATTGTTCGAAAATTTGTGATTTAATCGATATTGACAAATCACAACTGAATTTGATCTCCTTGACATCAGACATATGGACCTGTTCTGAGACTAACGAAAGCTTTATAAGGCTCAGTGGACATTGGCTTAATGAAAAATTTGAAAAAAGTGCGTTGTTCTAAATGCTCGCCATTTTCCTGCTACTTTTCCTGCTATTTTACTGCGGCTGGAAGCCATACAGGTACTGCCATTAGCGATTCATTAAGCGAAATGCTATAATTCTGGAAATTAGACCCTGAAAACCACATACACGTATAGCTACGAGATGGTGCTCGTAATATGATCAGTGGATCAAATGTTGCCCATTTGAGAAATGAGTCATGGTTTATTCATGGCATCCAATTGGTAATTCATGATAGCATATATTCTCAAAAATCTATTTCCGACATAATTGTAAAGTATCGCAATATAGTAACCCACTTTAATCACTCGCAAGTAGCTAGTACTGAGTTGAAGGAAATACAAACCAAATTATCGCTTCTACAAAACAAATTAGTACAAGACGTAGTCACGAGATGGAATTCTACGTATCATACGCTCAAGAGGATATAAGAACAAAAAAAAAAAGAACATGATATATCAAACATTAATGCAGAAAATTTGAAGTTAATTGAAAATATAGTTATCTTATTGGAACAATTTTACATCGTTACAGTTGATGCCAGTTCAGAGGAAGCTCTTAAATCGATGGTAATTCCAAATATAGTTGCTTTAGAGCGCTTTCTCTGTAAAAAACTACACGACGAAGGAAGAGTAACCATGAAAAAAGAAATGCTAAAGTTTTTAAAGACTCGATTTGAAAATGTGGAAAAAAATAAGTTGTATGTAATAGCTACGGTATTAGACCCCGTTGCAAACTAAAATTTTTAAAACCCGATACACAAGTTATTACTAAAAATTGGATTATAGAAGAAATGAAAGGATTTCTCTAATAAGTAGATCGGTTCATCTATAATCGATTTTTATGATACATGCACATTTGGATATCTTGAGCCTATTATATATATATATTAATATAATTAATAATAGCAGGTATTGAAAGGTCTATTGAAATTGTTCACTAATTACACTAGGTAATAAAGAAACGGTCTAAATGTATAAAGGAAGTAATAAACAGACTAGTAAATGTAGATTCTTTGAATCTAAGGATAATATTACATTTTGCATATGTTAATAAAAATACGTTGTATGTAGTGGTTTACCCTTGAAAATGGACATTTAATATTTATAAAGTTTGAAATGTTATTCTTTAATTCAAATTGGGAATGACAAATGTAGAAACGCAACGGATAAATAGGGAAAAGCAATAGAAATCCGTTGTACTAACATACGAGTTTTAAGTTTCTTGCGAAATTTTTGTAAAAATTATACTTTTGTTCCAACAATGTAAATAAATCTTACCTGTGATCTGGTATCCAGTGGGGAACATGTAATGAAAATATGTGGTCGAAGTGATTTTTCATTTTTTCCACTTTTTCCTTATTCATGACATCCATTACTCGATACTCTACATTATCTATTTGATTTTTATTTTTTGCCATTTCTATCAGACCACCATCGATATCTACCCCCGTTAATTTATGTGCGTAGTTTCTTACGTAAGGATGGAGAACATTTTTCATAACGGTACCGTCAGCACAACCAACTTCTAGCACGCATTCTTTGTAACTTTTCCATATCAAGTTGTGTCCGTATTTGTGAAAACTTTCTGTAACTAACCTAGTGCTGTTTGTAATTTTTGACCATAATGAAGTTTTATAACACATATTTTGCAATTGTCAATGATTTAAATATATAATTTTACATCTACATTTCAAGTCGGAGCTACTACTAATATTGTAAGATAAAACATACTTGTGTAATAAGATAGCAATTTTTATACATTTACGTTTGATGTAGATCTATGAGTGGCAACGAAACTTTCCACTTGAACGACAAACAAACTTTTATCAACTATCACACACACACTAAGGTTAATAAGAGTTATTTTTTTTTGTTTATTATAAACATAGTTATAATAATATAAAAGTTAATGAACCACTTACTATCGTTATCATTCGAGTGCGATATTTCAAATTCAAACAATGCGAAGTCAAAAATATAATACTAAACAAGTAATTATGCATTATATACTTTATAACTAGAGATTATATTTATATAATAAATTCGGGAGAATGAAAGCATATTTAACCAAATGCAATAGATCACCTAGCGGTGGGAGCGTTCTACTCTGTTCTACGGACAACATTCGCAACATTGGTAATAATTCATATTAAAAGTACAGTTTTGGCGGTTGTCAGCAAAAATACCAGGTTAATTCGGCATTTCGGATTCGATATAATATGTTCATATTTTTTTATATAATTTGCGTTGATGGCAAAATTATTTAGGAAATATTTTTCTTATTGATACTACCGGTTGAGCAATATCAAGTGTCCGCCGTTGGCGATAGAATATTTAAATTGACGTCAATGCCATATTAACTATATTGTTTACTACGAGTACGTATTGATATACCGATAGGTCCAACCCGCTACGGGCCATACGCAACAATATACGTATGGAACGTAATGCGATGTGGCAACGTATGTACGATGCCACTCCGCGTGCGCATACATAAGTCCGATGATCGAGAGCAATAGATTGCCCGTCATTCGTATCTAGCTGTGCAAACGTAAAGGTTGCAACAGTTGCAAGTTAAACTGTTTAGAATTTTCGAGACAATGACCCCTAGAAATCTCGAGGGAGTGAGGCGGGAGTTTTACAATAGGCTCGGCTATTGTTTGGGGAGAGAGGGCGGTATTTTCGAATCCTATATTTAGTGACTTTCTTAGAATTAAAATTTATTTTGCAGAATTATTGATTTTTTTACTTTTATCTTTTAGAAAACGTTATTGTTTTTTTATTACTTAAAATTACTTTTCCGTAGCAGCTAAGAATACAATAATAATAACTTGGAGATATAACGACCTTATTATATCTGAAACAAATGGGCAAATTACGTATACAGAACGAATATGCAAACGACTATATCCTTGCGCGGTTTAAGTCTTACTAAATTCATAACTCTGCAATGTATGGTAATGTAAGCTACTGCGCGTAGAGGGCGATTCGCTGTTGCCACTTATTGCCGGGTATGTCCCGTTGAGAGCTGGTCCTATGTGTATAACCAGAGACCGAACTGAAGCGATTGAATGACCAATTCCCCGATAAAACGTTGCGGCCGTATCAGCTATAGTATGCATGTTATAACGGCCCCACTTTTTGCTTGCTCGATTGTATTCGTCGAGCAGATGTTATGTTGTTATTTCCGTCGTTATGAATACCACATTGTGTGTATTCCCTTATAAATTCAATTTAACATTGGCGTTTAAGGTGGAATATACATTTATATATTATTTCGTTAGACTTCATTGAAATAATCGCTTAAAAAATTACATCCGTTAATTTTCAAAGTGTATTCTCGTGTTTACATGCGGTTATACATGCATATATATATATATATATATATAACAATTGATAAATTATTGAAGTTTTTCGGCTTATATATATATATATATATATATATGTATATGTATTTATTGTTTTTGAGATAGTATATTGAGTATATTGACTATACCATAACCATCCAGAGTTATAATTGCCATACGTCCAGTAATAACGAAAAAATTAGCGTTACTCTTCTTATTGAAACAGTTTCATTTTCAAGTACTCTATGGTTTGTTCATGGTAATATATGAATAGATCGATTTTGGTTGCTCGTTACAATTTAGAGCAAGGGAGAATTCAAGGATCCGTGAGCAGTAGAGTGACTTTGTACTAATTGACACGACCTGTCTTTCAAGTTAGTGTTAAAATTATCAAGTACTGAATGTGTATAAGCTCCGAATGTCTAAATGATCGTGCAAGATTGTATTGATTGCTTTCACATCAATGTTTAAGGTGGACTGAATTGATCTAATAGTATTATGATAATGTTCCTCTATTTGTTTCAAGATCTTTCCTTTAAAGATTGGATGACAAAAGGAAATTCATTGTACCAGCGTTTTATGGTAGCTAGTAGGCATTACTCTTGCTAAACGCTTTCTTTAGTTCATCGTTATATTCTCTTCGACTTAATTCACGTTAGAAATTGTCGAGAATTATCTTTTTGAAAATGCTCGTTAATCCGTGCTTGTTCAATTCAAACAATTATAATTTCAAAGCTCTAAAATATTTTTTCGATTGGTTACTTTTCTTAAACTTAAAAATATGGAATCAAAATATTACAATGACAATTGGGCTCAGCAGCATTAATTGAAATAAATTCACGAAAATCTCCCTGTTAAAGTCTACAAGTAAATAAGTAAAGGAAAAACAATTTCGGGTTAATATGTATTGTTTATTACACAGCATTCTAGTAAAAATACTTATTTGTATGCAATACAAGTTAATGTTTCGTATTGACATTCATAAACGTCTGGTTCTCTTACATAGATGCTATTTTGAACACAATATTTTAAATGTTCTTGGAAGTAGTCCTCTCTAAGTTCAGATGGAATTCTATCCAAGTATCTGTATAAACAAATTAAACCTCTTATGAAATCTGAAAAAAAAAAACATCAAATTATTATTAATTAGGTAGATTTGGAAAAGGCTTGCAAAATGCTTGACATTCTATGATGTGTGACCAATGGATTATCTGATAGTAACTTTTATCTATTTTATCAAATTATTTATACTTATGAGTATGTGATGTATTTGTTTCTTTCAAATATTTATTAGAGTTTGCATTAGGCAAAATTAAGTTACTAAGTTAGTAACTTAATTTTATAATTTTAGCTTTATATGATTGTATCATATTTAAGATTTTGTGATCTTTAATTAAGCTGTAATAAATAAAAAGTTATGAGGGGTATGGAAACCTCTTACCACATTAATATTCGTAGCCTGAATACATTTCGGTAACTAAGTTGTCATCTTCAGTAGGAACAAATAACATGGAACACTATAAGGATTTGCATTTTAGTAGACGTCCATCTGTGCATTCAATTTAAAGAAACTTAAATTTAAGTCAATTATCCATCTTCAGAAAAGAACACTCATTTGCTCTTACGCCCTCTCCTTGTATCTATTCGAGGAAACCATGCAAGCATGTAGCTTTATGGAATTGAATTCTTGTCTGCGTTGCAATTGTTATTTTTATTTTTTATAATACAAATACGAGGAGAGTTTTTTATGTTATCCACCTAGCTATGTAAGAAACGAGTTAGAAAACAAAAAAAATACCTCTCTTCTAATGTTTCTTTAATAACGCTATGCCTTCGAAAAAGAATTCTTTTGGTAATTCGGCAAAATAACACCCCGCAGTATCGTCATTCTATAAAAATCGATGTCCTCAAGGTGTTTTTGAGTTTTGGAAACAGATAATAGTTACAGGGGACGGGGCAGGGTTGTAGGATGGATGTTGTAATTCTTCAAGTCGCATTCATTGATTACTTTCTGAACAATTCATTTATGCATCCTGCAGTTGTCGTGCAGAAGCAGAGTATTCTTAGCAAAATTATGAGGTCTTTTTTGCGTATAGCCGTGTTCAGGTTTCTTAATCGTTTCTTAATCAATTAAGAGAATTCCCTCCGTGTGTTAGAAAACTGTGGTTTTCACTTTTCCCCCAGAAAATTGCGTTTTTGCCTTCTTGAGCGGTGGAGAGCCCTTATGAACCCATTCCATGGACTCTTGTTTTGTTGGAGGGTCCCAGCGATGTACCCATGTTTCATCCCCAGTTACAATTCTATTTAAGAAGTCTTCATGTTGAGATAAAACAGTCAAATTTTCTTCGGGACTGAGCAGCCTGGGAATCCATCGTGCTGACACTTTGCGCATTCCCAAATCTTCGTGTAGAATTTTAAAACACCCGCTTCTAGGAATAACTGAAACTTTTACTCGACACCAAATCTTCAACGTTGTTGATGATTTCTTCAGTTCGGGCGTCCAGAGGTCTTCCACACTTTGGGTAATCATGAATGAATTCTCTGCCTCATTTGAACTGCTTACACCAAATTTAATTTGAAAATCTTTATTCACTGCCACCATTCTCTCATGAATATTCTCCGGGTTACTACCTGTTTTTGGATACAAATTTCATTACGCTTCTGTGTTCCAGTTTCAAATCACACATTTTCTATTCTTTAAAATTCCCCTTGTACTTCCATACGCCTCTAATTCTTTAGAGATGTTTATACTTTTAATTAGTTTTAGACTTTCTGCCGTTATATTGTGATTAGTTTCTAACGTATTAAAGGCAACAGTCCATTTATATGGTCTATTGGATTTAATATGCAATATATGTTTTTTTTTGTAACGAGTTGCGATTTGCTTGCTTTTCGACCTCGAAATTCAATCAAATCTGTTCTAGGAAACGTGAAAAATGAAATTGAGGAGAATCAGAAATCTGGTATATATGAAGTTAATTGCCGCGATTGTAAATTGAAATATGTTGGACATAAAGCTCTCAATAATAACGCGTTACAACCAACATATATTGCATATTAAATTCAATAGACCAAATAAATCGACTGTTGCTGGCAGGAGTTAGAAACTGCTTATAATGTACGAGGGTAAGGTGAAAAATTCTCGGCCTGACAATGAAGGACTGCGATTTTGAGTTAAAAAATGATCTTATTCTTCTACATAATCTCCCTTGACAACACACTTGATCCAGCATTTCTTCAACATCAGTATTCCTTCAGGAATTGAGAGTGTGGAAGGCTGTAAAAATATCCATCTACGGCCCTCTCAACTTCTTCATTGGACGCAAAGCGCTTCCAGGAACAAATTTCTTCAAGTTTGGGAACAGATGGAAGTCTGAGGGTGCCAAATCAGGAGAATAGATGGGGTGGCCGAGCAAATAATACCGCAAATCCCTCAGTTTTTCTATTGCCAACGCACTTTTGTGAGCAGGTGAAACATGATTTCTTTCTTCTTCAAGCCATACCTCTTCTTGCGAATTTGGCATCCAGCTGGTCAAGAAGGTTGAAGTAACATTCGCCTGTGATTGTTCTGTCCTTTTCAAGGTAATCAGTTAACAGAATCCGTTTCGCATCCCAAAACACACCGGCTATGACGTTTCCGGCAGATGCTATCGACTTCGCTTTCTTTGGCGCTGAAGCACCGGCTTCCACCCATTGCTTTGACTGCTGTTTCGTTCCTGGCGTGTAGTGGTAGACCCATGTCTCATCCATGGTAATAAATCGCAGCACAAAATCGGTCGAATCCTTATTGAATTGCTGCGAAAGCTGTTTGCTCATTGACTTTTGATCGGCATTCAGTACATGTGGCACCCACCTTGCGTAGAGCTTTCGCATCCCTAATTTTTCGTGTAAGATGTTTCGCACCATTACTTCCGATATCCCCGCGACCTCAGCTATCTCACTCACTTTCACACGCCTATCGTTCAACACGATATCGTGCACCTTTTCGGTGGTTTCCGGTATGGTTGCTGTTTTTGGCCGTCCTTCCCGTGGGTCATCTTCGAGGGACGTGCGACCTACCACATTTAAAATCAACTGCCTACTTTTTAACGGTTGACATTGAAGGAGCAGATTCCCCCGTAAACTTTTGTCAACTTCGAATGAAATTCCTTAGGGGTTAATCCATCCAAAACGAAGAATTTTGTGACCCCACGATATTCAAGTTTATCCATTTTAACGAAAAACACGCAAGACGTCGACTGCGAAAATTCGTGTAAACAAACTACTTAACAGAACAAATTGAAACTAGTCATACGAACTAATGACAGGTGCACCCAGACAGGCATCATAAATTTTCGCTGATTCGAATGCCATCTCTGTGTCAGGCCGAGAATTTTTCACCTTACCCTTGTATAAAAACTATTAAAAATATAAATCGGTATAGAAAATTAGACATTTTTGAAAGTATTTGTACGAAGAAGGCTTACAGCCACAGCGTTTAGGAAATATAGAAGTCCCACACAACAACCAATAAAGAACCCATTGCCTTGGTCAGGTGTAAACGAATGTATGGGAAAAACAGGGTACTTAGTCCCAAAATGTCTATGGCTATACACAAGGGTAATTAGATCCATGATAAGCTATGAAGTAGTCGCATGGTGCCAAAAGTAAGTAAAAAAGAGTGAGTAGACGGCTAAGTGGCATAAAAAGATACATGTCTAAGTGTAATAGGTGCCATGAGAACAATTTCTACAGCTGCCCTGGAGGTGATACTAAATCTACAACCTTTAGATATCCATATATAAGACGAGGCAAGGTCTGCTTACGGACTAATGCAAGGTCAAACACTTATAACCCAAGTTCACGGCACTGACCGTCTGATCGCCATTGACGTAGATAGAACTCTAAGCGAATCCTATTACCGGGAAACCGAGCGATGCCATGGTTCAAAAATTCAACTTTGATAAGAAATACAAAATAGTCATTCCAGAGAGAAGTGTAAAAACAGTCCACTCATCCAGGTAGAATCTCTCTGGTACACTGACGGCTCTAAAACAGAAAAAGGTGTTAGCCGAAATATATAGGTTCTAAGAAAGTACAATGATCTAGGTGAGTCTAAGTAGAGATACTACAGTATTTCAAGTGACCACGCCGCATCATTGCTTTGGGTAAATTAAGGGACAAGGTAGAACAAATCGAACCGTGGCATTTCTCCGACAGCCAAGTAATGTGAAAAGTACAAGCTAAATGCAAACTTGTATGAGATTGTGTGTGTTCCCTAAATGAGCTCACCGATCACAAGAATGTGATATTGGCCTGGTTTCCGTGACATGAATACCGCGGTTCTAATGGGGAGGCTCGACAGGCCTCGTCTACGGGCTTCATTGGACGGACGCCTTCTTTTGGCATTGCCAAAACAATTATTAAAACAGCCATGTAAAAGTGAGGGAGTTGGGCAAGGTGGAAGAACTGTGTTAAAGAAAGGTATAACAGTTCATAAGATAATATTCGTCTAAGTTTACAACGGACCTACTGAATAGAGAGAAAGTCTGTTAAGATGATACTAGGCCTATTTACTGTAAGTTCGGCAAACATACACCTTCTTTTCAAAATTCAGATACGCTTTTCGACTTCATAATTACCATATTTTTAACTAAGAAAAACTTCTACTCGAACTTCAACTTGAATAGCTGTTTCTCTTTAGAGTTTTGGATAAATTTTTGACCAGTAGTTGATATTTAGATTGGTAGAATGCCGATTGCATTATTCTTGTTTTTTATTGGCCAAATATTTTGAATGTTATGTAAGGTCCCCAACTCTATAAAATAAGAATAAGAATAGAAAAAAATAATGAAACCAGTCTTCAAATAAAGTAAATATATTGCACTACCAATGTACATAATTGTTATTTCTCGAAACGCTGAATACATTTCTTCATTCGTCTATTAAAAACTCTTGTTTACCGTTGATCCAATTGCGAACAGCAGAACGAACTTCAGTGTCTGATGAAAAATGTTGACTTTTCACTACCTCTTTTAGCTTTGGGAACAACCAGAAATCTGAAGGTGCCAAATCAGGAGTGCATGAAGGATGCGAAACAACCGTGAATTTCAGACTCGTCACTGTTTTGATCGTTTCGTTATTGCAATGCGGTATAGCCTGTAGTGCAAGAAAGCAATCTTTTTTTTGGCCTTACTCTGCGAATACAATTCTTTAGTGATTGCAAAGTTTTGTAGTATCTTATTGAATTAATCGTTGATACTTTTGGTATCACTTTGATATGAATGACTCTCTTTGCATCCCAGAAATGGTGAGCGGGATTTTCTGTGCTGATGAAACTTGCTTGAATTTTTGTACACGTAGAGAATCAGGACGACGATATTCAATTGAGTGCCTTTTGTTTTCTAGGTTATAATGACGAGTCCAAGCGTAACCTTCCAGCGGTTAAAAATTCTAGCACGGATCGTTGCTTAATGCTTATCTCAGAAAACGAACTCATGATAAATGACACAGGAAAGTGAAACTTTGCATGCTAAGACGATGTATTCGAAATTACTGTTCGCAGGTTAGAACTTGTTTCTATTCCTACTACTTACACAATAGCGTTGCTGGAAACCTTATATATCAATCCTCTTTCGTGTGTTATTGTTATCTTATGTTATGTTATTATTTATACAATAAATGAAACAGTCTAATGCTAACATTTGGAATTTACTGCAAGTGAGAATTAATGAATATTAAATCACATTCTTACATGTAAATGTCGACTTATTTAATGTGTTCGAAACTACAGTCCGACAAACTAAGTTTGTACTAGTATGCAGAACACACCCTTTCGCGACAACGAACTTCCTGGTGATTCTTAATTCTTAATTAACCTAATCACCAGGAAGTTCGTTGTCGCGAAAGGGTGTGTTCTGCATACTAGTACAAACTTAGTTTGTCGGACTGTAGTTTCGAACACATTAAATAAGTCGACATTTACATGTAAGAATGTGATTTAATATTCATTAATTCTCACTTGCAGTAAATTCCAAATGTTAACTATATATACAGAAAGTATAGAAATGAAAAAGCAATGTCCGTCATCGAGGGAATGCCGTACATTGAAAAGTTCCAACTAGAACGAAACGTCGTCTGTGCGTTTCCTCCCGGTGATAGACTTGTTTTTTCAGTATTTCTTAATTCTTAATTAACCTAATCACCAGGAAGTTCGCTGTCGCGAAAGGGTGTGTTCTGCATACTAGTACAAACTTAGTTTGTCGGACTGTAGTTTCGAACACATTAAATAAGTCGACATTTACATGTAAGAATGTGATTTAATATTCATTAATTCTCACTTGCAGTAAATTCCAAATGTTAACTATATATACAGAAAGTATAGAAATGAAAAAGCAATGTCCGTCATCGAGGGAATGCTGTACATTGAAAAGTTCCAACTAGAACGAAACGTCGTCTGTGCGTTTCCTCCCGGTGATAGACTTGTTTTTTCAGTATTTCTTAAGTCTAATGCTATTAAAATGTATGAATTTGTGGGCAATAAAAGTATATACCTGTGTAATTTTCAATAGGAGGATTTTTCTTCTCCAGTTCGCATACTTCTTCTACCTTAAATCCAACATCCCCTAAAATTTTTCGAATATATTCCTGTGGATTATCACTATAATTCGGCAATTCATTATCTTCCGATAAATATTTTGACCAGGTACCTTCCTTAAATTGTTTTCGAAACGAATCATGTAGTGAGAAGCGTGCAATTTGTGTCACGACGATTCGGCCAGCTGGTTTAAGCATTTCGTAAAGCTTACCGAAGAAAACCCTGAATAATAGTAACAAATTAGATAGATGATTTATTCGGTTTGAATTAATGTGCATTTTGCGAATTACAGTTTTCGCGAGAGGAGGAGACTTATGCTAGAATAATAAAATAATTTCTATTTCACGATACTATATACAAGTGTCCCGTATCGTTATGTTCAAATTTTAGGAGTGAAAGTAGACTTCATTTCAAGTAACAAGAACGCAAAACTTGTATCCTGTGTCTGCATTTTTATTTGTTTCAAAGTTACAGATCTATGAATGCGATTGTTAGATCATGAAAAAAATGTAATTCTAAAGTCAATAAAAACTGATTTTATTTAAAACATTTCAATTAATAATATTTTCGAAATGTCCACCTCCTTGTTGAAAGCAGGCTTGTGCCCGTAAGCCAACAGAAGAAGTACTTATCCGAATTTCATACTTGTTTTGTCGGATTTACTCGGCAGCCAGGTGAATACGATCCAACAACTCTTCTCTTGTGTTCGAAACTTGCGCGTAGACTAAATTTTTCATGTACCCCCATAAATAAAAGTCAAGGTGATTAAGATTGGGTGATCTGGGTGGCCATGCAATAGGACCACCTCGACCAATCCATCTTGGATAATTGACGTGAACCCAATTTCGGACAGCAATTCCGAAATGTGGTGGTGTCCCATCCATGTGAAGCCACATGTCTCGTCGAACATTCAGTGGGACATCCTCTAAAAGACCTGACAGTTCGTCAATAAGAAATTGAAGGTAATTGTCCGCATTTAACCTCTCAGGAAGAACGACATGACCAATCAACAAGTCATCGATTAGGGCCGCCCAAACGTTAATAGAAAATTCATGTTGAAATTTAGATTGGCGTATAGCTTTGGGATTTTCTGATGACTACCTATGCAGGTTTCTCAGATTTGTAATATCACTTCTCGTCAACTTAGATTCATCTGTCCAGAGGACTGTTCTGCAGAAATTAAAATGAAGCCGTGACTGTCTTAATATCCAGGTAGAATAAACTAGACGAGCATAGTGGTCTGCCTCAAGCAAACTGTGTCCCCTGCGATAGTGATATGGATATAAGCCCTCACGTTTTAAAATTCGCCAAACTGTCGTTCGTGGCACTCCTAGTTCTGTAGCGATTCGACGTACACTAAGAGTTGGATCCCTTCTAACAGTAGCTACTAATTCTTCCTCTAAGTCTGCTGGCAAATTTACTTCTCGGTCGAAAAGATAATCACGCAGTCCGCATTCCCGAAATTGTCTGCGCACTTCCAGAAACGTTCTGTAATGAGGAATGCGCCTATCGGGAAACCGATATCGGTATTCCATAACTGCTTGACGTGCACCACCGTTACAATATCCATACACAAAATGCATGTCCGCATACTCTTGAGAAGAAAATCGGTAAGGCATTTTGAATAAAGAAAACGTGTACACTCACTAATAAGCTGTTGTATGAATTGAAACGTAATGTAATCCTTTATTAAAAAATTCAACGTTAACAGTCATCTGAACATTTGTTTATTGTATGATATTCATGGTTCAGCACTTACGAAATAAGTAAGAACCTTCTTTATCATAAATCAATTTCCAGTACTCGTTTTGGTAGATCTCCAAGAAATTACTGTATGCACTACGACACGTGTTTATTTATTTTAGGATAACATTTTATTATGCGACGTTAACAATCATAGGCCTGTTATTAAATCGTATAACTTTTTTTAAATAAAGTCAGTTTGTATTGACTTTAGGATTACATTTTTTTTCATGATCTGACAATCACATTCATAGATCTGTAACTTTGAAACAAATAAAAATGGATATACAAGTTTTGCGTTTTTGTTACTTGAAATGAAGTCTACTTTACACTCCTAAAATTTGAACATAACGATAGGGGACACTTGTATATAGAGAGCTGGTCAGGATAAGCTTTAGTTTGAAATCTGGCGAAGTAGATATACAAGAGAAAATGTTTTTTGTGAAGTATTATTCCATAAACTTTTTTAAAATTTTTTAAATATTTGTAACATTTCTTGTTCATGTATACAGATTGTCAAAAGTAAATGAACACCCAGTAAATGTTCGTATATTCCTGAAATTTTCAGAAATATGTATTTTACTCGTATTAAAAAACGATGAAAATTTCAGCAAGATATGATCTTAGCAATTAATATAAAATTTAATAATAAAGAAGCATTATTAATAATATAAAAATATTATTAAAATTCAGATATGAGGAATACGAGACAAGTTTATATTTTTGTGAAAATTGCTATCCGGACATGCAGCCACGTGTTTCGTCTTGCTATAGACTCATCAGAGCATGATACTGGCATAGACAAAATTCGCAACAATAATTCTCTTAGTACATACAATCAACTCACAAAAGACATATGCTATCTTGTGTTCTCCACTCAAAATTTTTAATAACTTTTTATATTATTAAAGGTGATTTTGTTTTGTTCAAAAAATGGTGAGGTTTTGCCCACACAACTACACTATCGTTCAAAAGTATTTGAACACCTTAATAAAATCATAGTATTAGCAGAAATAATTAAAAATATAAACAAAAATGTGAAAATATGCAACGTGTTTCAAAAAGAACTTCATCTCAGTAGGCACTGAGTAACTAGTACTTGCAAATTATTATAATCCACTTGCATTTTATTTACTAACTATTTATCTAAGACCATTTCGACATTTGTCATTTTGTGACTAGCAATATAACTTTTTCTTACAAAATTTTTTTTTCACTTAATAGACAATACTACAAATGTATACATTGACATAATATATTTCTATTGTTGAAGCATATTTCCGAAGTGCACAATTTCTTAACGGAGAATGGCAATATTCCTACGCGGAATGTAAGCGATAGTTTCACTTGCAGTTTCTTATTAGAGTTGTGGATAATATCGCTTTACATCATCACATTCGTCTAGTCGTGAAGAAGTTTCGGTCGACGGGATTTGTGTCAAAAGGCAAAAGTTCTGGTAAACCACGTACACAGCAAAATATAACAGAATAATTGAAACATACATGAGTGGGTAAAAACCCACCAGTTTTGTATAATACAAAGCTATTTTTAATAATATAAAATATTATTAAAAATAGCTTTGTATTATACAAAACTGGTGGGGTTATTTTATTTATTAGTTTATATTTCGTAAAAGAAGTAAATAAAGTACGGTGAGATAGTTTCTTTTTTTTTTTCATTGTTTTAACTGTTAATAATTTTTGTAATCCTGTTTAATATCGTTTCATTGAATTTACTTCTCCCAATTATTTTGACGTAAATGTCCAGTGAATTTAGTTTAGTTTCAATAATTGAACACGTATTGAATAGCACTGTTCATTCGGTTAACCGCACATCTGTTTTTTGTCGTTGAATTGTGACGCAATTACTTCAATATTATAGTTAAATTTCTTTCTTCATGGGCGTATATAGAAGGGCGAGGAGTTTTAATAATTTATTTTGTTTATTAGTTTATATTTCGTAAGATAAATAAAGTACGGTGAGTTAGTTTTTTTTTTTTATTGTTTTAACTGCTAATTGGAAAACAGACGGGTGGTGATTTATAAAATACGAAATACATTTTTATTTGTTCATTTTGTAATTCAAGTTGAGTAAAGTAGCGTTAATATTAACTAGAAATACTTTATCAAGGTTCTCTTCTGTAAAATTTGTTCTCTTCGAATCAAACATATACTTGTAGATAGAAAACATCCTTTCTACATCGCAACTGATTATAGGTGCACACTGGAAATATTCTTTTATTTCACCGTATTTTGCAGTTAGATTTTGGGGCATTGTCCCCATACACAATCGCCGCAATGTTATTAAATCTTGATTTCTATTAAACTGCGCCTTTTTTTTTGCCGAAGGCCACATCCGAAGTCGCTTGGAATATTTTTCAAATTATTAATAGCCACATCTAATGTGGTTAATCCACCATTTAATTTGAGATTTTGATTTTCAAAATAAGTGATTAATTTTGGTAAATTTCCAAAATGTTCCTGAAGAAAATACAACAGATTTTTTTAATTTGGAATTTGTATTAGTTGCACTCAGAAATACTTCGAGTGTCGTCACTTAAACATGTAACGAAATTTTGTAAACTGTCTAAATTCTCTGCATAAAAACTAGTAGTTTCCAACCATGTTCCCCATCTAGTTATTACTGGAGAGGGAAACAGTGACAAAGATGGAAATTTTTCCCTGTAAAGAGCTACTCTCAATGGTGCTTTTCTGAAAAGTTTTTTTAAAAGCGGATACAATTCTATCAACTTCCGGAAAGGTGTCTCTGACGAAACATATCCTAATATGCTGCATATTACTTGTGTAGTACACACAGAATCTGTGAAATTTGTGATATAATTAAATGAATATTTGAAAGTAAAGAATATATTTATTTACATTTGCATTATAATTTTACATTTACAACCTTGGAGTGGTCTGTAATTAATAACTGGTTTTCTCCTTCATTATAAACATTATGCACATTTATATATGCATAATTCATTCATATTTATTAACATTTGCGGTTACAAATTACCACGATTGCAGGCCGTGCTATTTAAATCGGGTAAATTACAATTTCTCTTCCTTTAACTAAAAGCCGATTTAAAACAAACTTTTAAAGTAAATGTTAATTTATGAAACAAAATATTTCACCAAAAGCTCTTTTGAAAAATAAAAGACCTTTCAAATATATTATAAAACCGGCCGTAAGTTAAATTCTAAATTATGAGATTAACGGCCGGTTTCATAATATATTTAAAAGTCGTTTTATTTTTTAAAAGAGCTTTTGGTGAAATATTTCTTGTCATAATTACCATTTAGCTTAAAAGCTTGTTTTCAATCGGCATTTAGTTAAAAGAAGAAAAATTGCTATTCACCTGATTTAAACATATCTCTGCACATTACACTTTTGTGGACGCCTTAAACTTAATGAACAGGCTCTCCAATATATCTCGGTATCATTCGAATGTGCAACCAATCTGTATGGCCTCTAATCCATCCTACTATGATTGCCCAACGAGAATTTTCTATAGTCAATGAAAATAAAGAGGAATACTAAGAACAGAAAGAAATGGACTTAAAAGAAGAAACGAAAACTACTCCAAAAATAAGGTAGTGAATTAGACTTAATATTAATAAAAAATTATAGGATAAATATACAATATAACAATATAAAACGGGTTTTTTTAAATACTAAACTTTGTAACCAAATAACATTGAAAGAAACGAAACCAGAAACAATCCCTTATAGAGGAGAATAGAAAATATTCTATCTCAAGAACAATAAATACATACAGGGTTAGTTAAAAGTTGGAGACGGCGATTTATTGTCGTTAATATTCATTTTAGGGATTTATGTTCAATATAAAAGTTTGTTAGGATATTTTGATCTACATTTGAGAATATTTGAATTTTGTTTTTCTTCAATTGTTTTTTAGTTACGCCTGTCCGCGCATTTTGTTTAAATGGGAGCTAGTAAATTTTACTCTACCATTCGATAGAGATTTTTTTCTCTTTACAAAATTTGATTTGTTTTTTTAAAATTCATTTTAATAACTTTTTTATAAGAAAAACCGGTTCATGTGTTTAACATATGTTCGGTACATCGCAGATAGACAGAAGCGTAGCGATAAATAAACTTGAGCGACATAATTTTATCAGTGGTTATTGCGTACGTCAAATCTTTGACAGAAATAATTCATTTGTGCAATTTGTTGCTGTTAATATTAACAATGGCGAGTTTAAGTGAACATGAACGAATTGAAATACTTATGATGTTTGGTTATGGAGATAAACGCAGAAGTTTACAAGACGTTAGTAATTTATTTAATGATACGCATCCAAATAGAAATCCATTTTCTAAATCCGTTGTCGGTAAAACTTTAAGACGCTTTGAACAAACGGGTAGCGTTAAAGATTTGCCAAGGAGTGGTAGACCTAGAACAGCAAAAAGCGATAATAACAAACTGGATATTTTATTGGCTGTATCTGAGTATCCCCATTTATCAACCAATCAATTAGCGGCCAATTTCAATATTTCACAGTCATCGATCGTGTCGTTTTTAAAAAGTGAAAAGTATAAACCTTAGAAGGTACACCTTGTACACGAGTTAACGGAAGATGATTTTGATAGGAGATTACAATTTTCTGAAGAAATGTTAAATATTTGCAATAATAATGAAAATTTTGTCAACAATATTCTATTCTCAGACGAAGCTACTTTTTGCCTTACCGGTGAAGTAAACAGACATAACTGCAGATACTGGTCATCGGAAAATCCCTCTTGGTTTTTGGAGCACCATCCGCAGTACCCCCAAAAGGTTAATGTTTGGGTTGGCATTCTAGGCGGTCATATTATCGGTCCCTTTTTCATCAATGGCAATTTAACTTCGGCTCTGTATTTGCAGTTATTGCAAAATGAAATAATACCTGCTAGTGCGACGCTCTATCCTCATGAAAACAATGAACACCTGCCCAATGACAGTATCTGGTTCCAGCAAGATGGCGCCCCACCACATTATGGTGTAAATGTTCGTCAATATCTGGACAACGTTTTTCCCCACAGATGGATTGGAAGACGAGGAACCATTGAATGACCAGCCCGTTTGCCAGATTTAAGTCCTTTAGATTTTTTCTTTGGGGATACGTAAAAAACAAAGTTTACAAAGATAAGCCCGATAACGTTGAAGATTTACAAATCCGAATTACCAGAACGATACAAGAAATTCCCCGAGATTTTTTATAGAACTCTGTTCGGGGTTTTGTAAATCGATTGGGTCATTGTCAAATTACTAATGGACGACAATTTGAACACTTACTTTAATTTACTTTGTTATTAATTTGTTTAATTTTTCTTGTAAAAAAGTTATTAAAATGAATTTAAAAAAAACAAAAATATGTTTGTAAAGAGAAAAAAAACCTCTATCGAATGGAAGAGCAAAATTTACCAGTTCCCATTTAAAAAAAATGCGCGAACAGGCGTATCTAAAAAAACAATTGAAGAAAAAAAAACAAATAATCACAAATCTAGATCAAAATATCTTAACAAACTTTTATATTGAACATAATTCCCTAAAATGAATATTAACGACAATAAATCGCCGTCTCTATACTTTTAACTAAGCCTGTATATCTATACGCATGTATAACAGCATGTAAACACGAGAATTCATTCAATCGCTTTTGTCCGCTCTCTGTTAATAATATTACATTTGTTGACCATGTAAATCTATAATATAAAGCTTTGTTTATCTGTGTATAGTAAAATAAGGTTAATAATTACAATATAAATTAAATTAATAGATTGTTACTTGTGGTCCGGTACCCAGTGAGCGGTAGAAAATGAAAATATGTTCTCAAATTTTGCCTTCATTTTCTCCGTTTGCTTATCATCTTCGATATCCATTGCTTGAAAATCTATTTTCTCTATTTCGTTGTGCTCACTTGCGTAGTTTATATGATTTTTCGATATATCAATTGCTGTCAATTTTTGTATATAGTCTTTCACATAGGGATACAAAATTTTACTTGTAACGACACCATCACCACAGCCTACATCTAACACATGAGCATTATGATTTTGCCATTTCAAAATATGCCCGTGCTTGCGAAGAACATCTGCTGCATACATTTCACTGTATTTGTTCCATAAATTACCGTAATTCATGGTTTGATAACAGCTCTATAATTGTTATTCTTGCACGTAAGAGATGTATGCAATATACGTTGTATTTGTCTAAAATTTAAATTGAAGTACTAATATAAACTACTATAATATACACATGGGCGTGTAATTATTTAAAAAATGCAATTATGTATAGAATTCTAAGAATTTATGCAGTAATTAAGTCAATCAATAAACATTTTATTATACGGTGATTATATTTACAATACAATAACAAATATTTTATTATGAAGAGAAACTAATGTTCTTTGATTTTAGTTAATTTAAGTCAGCCATAGGCAACTAAATTAAAAAATTTGAATTTCATTCTAAACGTACGCGGACGAAGTAGAGACATTTATTCTCTCAGAAATAATTAAATATACATTTGGTTTTCTGCTATTAAAGTAATATGCATAAACACACGAAAAATAAGAATAGTACATATTATAGCAGCGTTGTATGTACCTATAAATAAAATGGAAAATGTATGAAATCAGTGATTGTGTGCACGACAGAGGATTTAAAAAACACTTACCGTTTTAAGGTCTTCCAAGGATTGACAAACTGGAGAAACTCGATTGTATATTATATACAGGTACAGGTATACATATATATCAGGTGCGTTTCTAAGGTTATTTCTGAAAAACATGTCCGCCGTGAGGAAAGAATATGTTTATATTCGGAAAACGAGCGTTCTACATCTAGTGATGTTATATTCGCATAATAAAAATACTTTTTCAAACAACTTAACGCATTTGTAGACGTGCTCTCACAAATACGTGTTAAGGTATCAAAATCTGCATTTCTGTCTAAAACAGTTTCAAATTTAATTAGATCACTCACTTTTTGCGTCTTCTACAGCACACAGTTGTGCGTGAACATCTTTAACGATTTGCACTGATTCCTCTAACGACAGCGACGAATTTTCTAATTTTGTTATTGCTTCTTCTAGTCCCAGGTAATTCTCACGAATACTTTGTAAATCCATTTTAATCTGGGCATCTTTTTCTGGCTTGTATTGATAGCTGCACTTTCTTTCGGATCGAATGATAAAACCACGTCCTTAATTTTTTGAAAATGTTCATGATAGTAAAACCCCGCCCGTAACCATGTACCCCAACGTGTCAGAATCGGCTGTGGTGGCTCAGGGGTATGGGGACACAATTCGAGAAATTTCCGAATACGTTTTGGAGATTTCAGAAATACTGCTTTTGTACTCGATATTAAAGCATCTACCTCTGGATAACATCTACGAACCTGTTCTGCCACAAGGTTTAGAGCATGGAATTTACAAGTAATATGTAACAAGTTAGGACAATATTTTCTAAGATACCGGCGTACTGAACGCTTGGTTGCGGCACCATCGGTCATAAACATTAATACTTGGTCTTTCGAAAGTTTAAATTTTTCCAAAGTATCTAATAGCACCTCTGAAATTTTTTCGGCATTACATTGTTCTAGTCGTCTGGATGATAAAATTGAAGACGTTGGTTGATGTGGTTCCATATTACGCGCCATCACATTAACTACAGATTGTTTTTTGCTGTCAGTTGTTTCGTCCATACATAACCACAGCTTTTTATTTTTCAGTTCGGCTTTGATTTTATTTTCAACCTGTTTACGCACCGATGGTAAATTTCTTCGTAACGTTGTCGTGCTCGGTTATGTTTGATTCGCGTATTTATTCCAAAATGAAATAAATGAATCATTACTTAACAAGGTAAACGGCAGTGTACACACGATCATAGTTGCACATAGTTCATGTATAAACTGTTGTCGATTAATTTTGTTATTATTGCGCTTCGAACTGCTTACGTGTTCTTTACAATGTGTTGTTGACCAACACATTAGATATGTATTGCACACTAAACATTAAATTTTTGAGCCATCGTATATTAAGCCCGGGAAATCCATAATAAACTTATTCACTTCGTCTGACAACGGTCGTTTTCTCGATTTATGTGTCGACGACATTTTATTACGTATGCTTACACTTACATGCAGTCTAAGCAAGTACCAAACACATACTGAATGCTTTTTATTGAGGAGGAAAGAATATGTTTATATTCGGAAAACGAGCGTTCTACATCTAGTGATGTTATATTCGCATAATAAAAATACTTTTTCAAACAACTTAACGCATTTGTAGACGTGCTCTCACAAATACGTGTTAAGGTGTCAAAATCTGCATTTCTGTCTAAAACAGTTTCAAATTTAATTAGATCACTCACTTTTTGCGTCTTCTACAGCACACAGTTGTGCGTGAACATCTTTAACGATTTGCACTGATTCCTCTAACGACAGCGACGAATTTTCTAATTTTGTTATTGCTTCTTCTAGTCCCAGGTAATTCTCACGAATACTTTGTAAATCCATTTTAATCTGGGCATCTTTTTCTGGCTTGTATTGATAGCTGCACTTTCTTTCGGATCGAATGATAAAACCACGTCCTTAATTTTTTGAAAATGTTCATGATAGTAAAACCCCGCCCGTAACCATGTACCCCAACGTGTCAGAATCGGCTGTGGTGGCTCAGGTATGGGGACACAATTCGAGAAATTTCCGAATACGTTTTGGAGATTTCAGGAATACTGCTTTTGTACTCGATATTAAAGCATCTACCTTTGGATAACATCTACGAACGTGTTCTGCCACAAGGTTTAGAGCATGGAATTTACAAGTAATATGTAACAAGTTAGGACAATATTTTCTAAGATACCGGCGTACTGAACGCTTGGTTGCGGCACCATCGGTCATAAACATTAATACTTGGTCTTTCGAAAGTTTAAATTTTTCCAAAGTATCTAATAGCACCTCTGAAATTTTTTCGGCATTACATTGTTCTAGTCGTCTGGATGATAAAATTGAAGACGTTGGTTGATGTGGTTCCATATTACGCGCCATCACATTAACTACAGATTGTTTTTTGCTGTCAGTTGTTTCGTCCATACATAACCACAGCTTTTTATTTTTCAGTTCGGCTTTGATTTTATTTTCAACCTGTTTACGCACCGATGGTAAATTTCTTCGTAACGTTGTCGTGCTCGGTTATGTTTGATTCGCGTATTTATTCCAAAATGAAATAAATGAATCATTACTTAACAAGGTAAACGGCAGTGTACACACGATCATAGTTGCACATAGTTCATGTATAAACTGTTGTCGATTAATTTTGTTATTATTGCGCTTCGAACTGCTTACGTGTTCTTTACAATGTGTTGTTGACCAACACATTAGATATGTATTGCACACTAAACATTTAATTTTTGAGCCATCGTATATTAAGTCCGGGAAATCCATAATAAACTTATTCACTTCGTCTGACAACGGTCGTTTTCTCGATTTATGTGTCGACGACATTTTATTACGTGTGCTTACACTTACATGCAGTCTAAGCAAGTACCAAACACATACTGAATGCTTTTTATTAGTTCTGATGCAGTACAATCAACCTCACATCCGTGCGCATGGCGCGCTTGGAAATTGGTCTTCTCTACTGATCAGTATTTCATCCACCTGATGAAGCCATTGTATGGCGTAACAATATTGTAGTGAATTTACAATAAAATAATTTTTTAATCTAGAAGCTTAATTACTTATTTCTTAGCGTTATAATGAAGTTTAAACAAGTATCTCTTTCGTCAATTAACTATTTAATGGATTCGTTCCTGGAGCAGAAGTAATATTCGCAACAAATGGATTACTACGGTGATATGAATCGAGAAAATTTTGTATAATGGTTCGAAAATCAGCTACTTGAACATTTAGAAAGCTCTTAAGTTATTATTATGGATAATGCGAGCTATCATACTACAATAATAAATAAATTTCCAACTTCATCTTCGACAAAATACCAAATTCAGGAATGGTTAACCCACAATAAAATCAACTTTGACAAGACAGCTTTAAAAACACAGTTACTGAAGTTCATTAGACTGTTAGTTCATAAAATAATTACTAAATTAAGTTCAAATAGATCATAGTTTTTATTTAAATGTATAAACCATAATCTATTTATGAAACCGATGAATTATCAGAGCAATATGACCACACAGTTCATTTTCTTCCTCCATATAATTGTATTTTTAACTTTATAGAACTAATTTTGGAGATTGCAAAAAGATATTACTCTAATAATATATACAAAAATAAAATAATAATAATATAGGTAAATATGGTAAGATGAATGAAGGCTGTAAAATGTTGTGCAAGAAGCACTAAGTCAAGTAACTGCTGAAGCGTGAGCTAACTGTGACACTCATTGAAGCTGCAATAAAAAAAATATGGGGCAACGAAGTAGGATTTCATCAAAATGATATTAGACGTTTCATAATTAGTTTATAAGAAGAGGAAGATGATATTTTAAGCTATAAGTTACGACTGCACTTTTACCTTTTGTTCCAGTGAAAATATTTGTGAAATGAAGAGCCAATATATGATAGTGCTTTGATTTTAATATTTATTTGACTTTATGTTACACCATATCTAATACCTAATGCTATCTGATTGGCAAGGACTTCGAGTACAACACCTTTATTTATTACCTGTGCCTAAGAGAAACTCGTGAGTGTAATGTGATAAAACTAAAAAATATAAAACCTTTATATGTATTCTGTTCTTTAGTTTAACGTATGTACTGCTATATCTTAATTATTAATATTAACTGTAATAAATTATTTTTATTCTTTCCGTTTTTTATTTTAAAACATTGATATTATATTTATAAATTTTGCAAAATAAAGGTAGTAATACAATTGCTTTTATTAATTAACATAAACCATGTATTTTTCTAAATACAGAGTGATAAATATACAATATTAAATTCTAAACAGTTTAAGATAACGAGCGTGCAACTAAATTTTACCTCGAAGTTGCCCATGGAAATTATACGTATATCTTAGCTTTTTACTTAAGTTCTTAATATGAATTTTGTTGGTTATGAACTATTTGAATGACATGATAAATGTCAAAATAAAAAAATCAAAATATTTAACTAAATGAGATACGTTTATTTGCAACAAACAAGTAACATTTTATAAAAATTGTTGAAAGTGGCCACCACCTTGTTCGAGACATTTCTCACTTCTCTTCTTCTGTCATCGATTTTGTTAATTCTTTCAGCAATTCTGATTTGAAGGTCTGCAAGATCAGGCATCTGTACCCGAAAAATTGAGTTCTTTAAAAAAGGCCACAGAAAAAAAAACAGAAAAAAGATCTTGGTGGAAATTCATGTTCGGTGTTTAAACTTATCAACCAATTTTGATAAATTTGCCGTATCATATTAATTGTTTCACCAACTGTGTGCGCTCTGGCTCCGTCTTGTTGAAAGTAACCCTAATTTATTTCTTCTTCATTAAGCTGTTCAATAAATGGCATAATAATTTCTTGTCGATACCTTTCTCCTGTTAAGGTACCGTTAAAGAAAATATGGTCAATGATTTTCCTTCGACTAGGCGCACACCATACACCAATTTTCTGTGGATGAAATGAGGTTTCAGCATAAAACTCATGTGGTTTCTCAGTATTCCACATCCTTATATTTTGTGAGTTAACATATCCATTCAGATAAAACCATGATTCATCAGAAAAATAAGTTTTATCAAGAAAGTCATTATCTAAATTATTTAAGAACCACTGACAAAATGTTGTTCTTCTAGGATAGTCAATTTCTTTTATTTCTTGATAACAGGTCATGCGATATGGAAATAAATTTAAATCTTTTTTCAAAATTGTATGACAGGTGCCAATTGATTCACCCACTCGTTGAGATAATACTCGTATGGAAGTTCGTGGTGCATCATTCATAATTTGCGTTACATCGTCAACTAGCTCTTCCGTACGTTTTTTCGGCCGGCCACTGCCTTCTTTCCGTATAACACTCCCTGTTGCTCTGAAAACCTTAGTGCAACTGTGTACCGAAAACTATCAATATCAAAGGCGAAGTTTGGAAACATTTCGAAATTCGTCTAAGCATTCTTCAATAAAATAGTGCCATTGTCCGTCAATCTTACGTCCGTTTCGAAAATAAGATTCAACCATGAATGATTTGTGTTGAATAGTTTTAAATCAATTTTACCTCAAAGTAGCCCTTGGAAATTATGATTATGTCTTAGCTTGTTACTAATTTTAATAGGAATTTTGTTGGTTATGAGATGAGATATTTGATTGAAATGACAAATGTCAAAATAATAAAACGAACATTTTTAAGTGAATGAAATATGTTTATTTCCAACAAACAAGCAAAATTTTATAAAAATTGTTCAAAGTGTCCACCACCTTGTTCGAAACATTTCTCACATCTTCTTCTAATGGAGGAAAAAGTGTTTTGTAGTATCGCATAGTCAATTCCATTAATTCTTTCAGCAATTCTGATTTGAAGGCCTGCAAGATCAGGTATCTGTACTTGATAAATTGAGTTCTTTAAGAATGGCCATAAAAAGAAATCACATGGGGTAATGTCACGAGATCTTGGTGGAAATTCATGTTCATTGTTTAAACTTATCAACCGATTTTGAAAAAATTGCTGCAGAATATTAATTGTTTCACCTGCTGTGTGTGCTGTAGTTCCGTCTTGTTGAAAGTAACCCTGTGTTATTTCTTCGTCGTCAAGCTGTTCGATAAATGGCATAATAATGTGTGACTGTGTGCCGAAAACTGTCATAATTAAAGATGACGTTAGGGAACTCATTTCTAAATTCTTCTAAACAATCTTGAAGAGAATACTGCCATTGTCCGTCAATCTTACGTCCGTTTCGAAAATAAGATTCTAGCATGAATGATTTGTGTTGTATAGTAAAAACCATGTTAAATCAATTTTAAATTACAAAGCAATTTTTGTCAACTATGCATCTGTCTAATTGACAACTAATGCAAATTTAAATTATTAATAATCATACGTTTTTAAAGGAATGGCCTACTAGAGGCAAAGCTTATTTGAACGCTTTTTATAATCTAAATGATATTTATAAGAAAAAACAATTTTTGAAGTTTTTAACTGATCTCGTAACATAAACTATAACCAAAATGACAATTATTTGCAAGGTGTAAACAATAAATTTGTCAACGTTGTGTGACGTACATTGTTGACGCAACTGCGTTCTTATCGGAAAAATACTATATCGACTATTACTGTGAGCATTTGACAAATCTAAATTTTGACAATTCAGTCACCTACTCTATTGCATGTGTCGTTGTTCTACTGTTTATTTAATAGTTCGCATATAAATAATGCAACGAAAAATAATAGTTCATTTTTTAACTTTGATTTTCCGACATTTATGTGTCTTGCGACAGTTGATCTTACTGCAAAAATGTTTGCACGGATTACATTAATTTGTAGTTTGTATCGATCAGAAAGAATAAAATGCACGTCAAATTTGAATAGCCTTCGTATTATACAGGTTCTTGAAATGATCAGCAAATGCGTTAACTATATATTTAGGGTCCTTAATATTGACTCACGAATGTAAGATCAAAGTTGTCTTGGGTTCACTCTAAGTTGAATTTCAGTTTTTACAAAATATTCGTTATTAGTTATATGTACAAACGGTTTTAAGAAAAATATCTTAATATAATCGTGATTTTACGTTAATTGGCCTACTAGGAATTTTACATTTTGTAGTTTTATCCCAGTTAATTAGAAATACGAATTATATGCGAGGGGGTATTGATCTATCCTTACCCTACTATTGAAATAATTTAAAGTTGAGATTTAGAATATTTTATTATTCAACATAGTCTGCTCTTAAATTAATACACTTAATACAGCGATGCTGCAACGCCTTTAACCCTTTTAACAAAACGATTCTTTCAACTCACCTTTAACATGCCGCGTCTTGTTTCTTAATTTTCTCTCTCAGAGTGGTTAGTAATTTAGAATAAGAATATCCAGTGATGGTCTGACCCATTTTTAGGTAATCGATCATAATTATTCCACGGATATCCCAAAAAACTGAACCAAGAACTTTTCCAGCGGATTTTTGAAACCGAAACTTCTTAGGCCTTGGAGAACCATAATGCTTCCAATCCATCGATTCCTGTTTTGTTTCTGGGTCGTAAAATGGACCCATGTTTATCTGTAGTCACAAGACAGTTCCAAAAATGTGGAACTCTTTCAAAACGAGCACAGAGTGACCGTGATGCTTTCACTCTTGCTCGTTAGTGTTCGGCGTTCAAGCATTTAGAAATCCGTTTTGCAGAAATTTTTTTCATATCTAAATCGACTGTAATAACTCGATATACGGTCATGTGTATGCGTAACACTTTGCAAGGCGACAGCCTCGCTTTTAATACAAAACATTAACATGTTATCTAAACACGACCTTACTCCGTATTTGTTGCATACACAAAGACTACGCATCAGGGTTATACATTTGTTCTAGAAACAAATCATAAGTAAGACAAGGATCTTCTCTAGTATATATAGACGATAGTTTAAGTCATAGGGATAGTGACAGCGATAGTTACAGCCAGTCAGTGGTGCGAACTGTGTTACATCTTAATAACCACGTTCTGCCCTGTCTGAGTTGAACCAAGTATAATATGTACATCTTGTAAATAATATTGTTATTCAGTTTGTAAGCATTGAGTTAATAATAGAATGTTACCCGAACTTCGAGTGTGTATCATTTAGTTCTTTATCCGCCTCGAACCTGCAACGCAATGTGGCCGCCCAAACGGCCCACATTACATGCCGATCCTCCAGGCACATAGGGCCTTTACATGGACGATCCATCCTACCCACCTTACATGGCGATTCTGCATACCTAGGGCATAGGACCTTTACACGACGTGACCTATGTGATGGACGCATTCATATGAAATCTTGAGTGCCTTAGCTATATGTTTCAGCCCAATTCGACGGTCTGATAATATTATGTCATGAACTGCGTCAGTATTTTCATGGGTGGACATCGAAATCGGTCTTCCTGTTCGCTTCTCATCTTCAACGAAAAGTTTTCCTCTTTTGAGTGACTCGATCAAATTTTTAACAGTCGCATATGATCCGTCAAGTGTGTTAAGCATATCTTCGTAAATTACTTTACCACTTAACCTCTTCAAATACAAGTATTTGGTGATGCTTTGATACTCCAATTTATGGATTTTCACTTTTGCATTCGACATATGCTTTCCAATGTGCTTTCTTTCAAAATTTACTGCACAGCAATACTTTTTGACGTAAGATTTTACAGTGACACTTTTAAAGTGTTATTATTTCTTGCCGTTATAACAAGATTTAATAATAATGCCGAAATGCAAAATGTAGGGGTAACCGGTATATAGTAGGACACAGTATATAGTGGGACATTGCATTTTTCAATTACCAAATATTTATCTATCACTACCACCAGTGTCGGAGGTGCAACAGTTGTGAAAGGCAATTTAAATATTATACAGTTTTAGAGAATTAAGAAAGTCAAGGCAAGGTAGAACTGTAATTTTTCTGTATGATGTTCGGTTTTTTCATAATATATTAGCTATTTACTTTTAAATTTCTTTCAATTTTTATCATAACCTCACCAACGCATACGGTTTCTGTTGTTAAGCTCAGAAACGCACCAACACAGAAATGGGAAATTAAAAAATTTAAATTTTTGAAGCAGGTGTATAAGGTGGTGTATAATGGGACATTCTGTGATGGTTTATAGTGGGACGTGTTCTTAGGTTGTCTCACTATGTACCACCATAATAACTTTATTGTTTATTCTGCGGATACCAAAATATTCAAGAAACAATCTTACGCAAACAATGGAAAATAGCCAGTTAGCCCATATGGAAAACGAGATAGCTATGAAAAATGCCATTAATGATGTTACAGAGAATGGACCCGCAATACGATTAGTAGCGATCAAATTTGGTGTTAGCAAATCAGCCCTTCATCGTAAAGTTTTGAAGTATAAAACCTTTAGCGGCGAACCCCAAAACTTTGATTTCAAACGACAACACGGTTTCAAACCTGTATTTACAATAGAGTCCAAACGTCCACAAACCTCCAAAAATACTGTCAGGTAAAAAATAAAAACAAGTAGGAAAGATCACAAATGGAGAAAGAGGTACATTAGTCACAATGTGCACTACTATATGTGCTAATGGAACATTTGTTCCCCCATTTTTCATTTTTCCGAGGAAAAATTTTAGGCCACACATGCTGAACGGAGCTCCAAACGGTTCTAGTAGCGCGGCTTATCCATCAGGATGGATGACCTCGGACAATTTTGTGTTGTTTATAGAACATTTGATCAAAAACGTGCGATGTTCGATTGAAAATAAAATACTTTTAATTTTAGATAATCATGAGAGTCATGTTTATATCAAAGTATTAAATCTCTGCAAAACAAATGGCATTATACTTTTAACACTTCCGCCGCATTGCAGCCATAAGCTGCAACCATTGGACATTAGCTGTTTTGCTCCATTTAAATCATACTACAACAAATCGGTTGATGAATTAATGTTGAACCATCCGGGGATCCCTATGACGATCTACGATATTGCAGGTGTAGTGGGAAAGGCATTTCCATTAGCTTTAACGCCATCTAATATCATAAAGGGGTTTGAAAGGACTGGAATTTATCCATTTAACTCCGATATTTTCGATGAATCTGAGTTTTTGTCATCGTACGTAGCAGACAGAGTGTAAGAACCAGAAGGACCTTGCGATGTCCCATGACCTTCAACTAGTAATGAAGTTGTCGCTGGTACCATCAATGTATTGACGCCACATAGTATTAAAGCAAGTACGAATATAGTAACTCCTGAAGCAATTAGACCACACATTAAGGCACAGGCAAGAAAGGGCAACGGAAAGGGAAAAAAGGCGAAATCTAGTGTTTTAACTGATACTCCAAATAAATTATTAAGTCTTATTCAAGTGATAACTTGAAAAAGACTTAATAATAAAAAAAGTCGAAACGTCGTAGTAAAAAACTGAAATTTATTAAAGGTCGCTAAACCAAGAAAAAGTCTATTATTTTAATATTATGACACGCCCAATAAAATAAATAAGAAATAAATTTTAATTCTTATTAATACTAAATATATATATATATATATATATATATACATATATATATATACATATATATATATATATATATATATATATATATATATATATATATATATAAATATAATATTTTCGTGACCTTGGTATGATATGGTAAATTCAATCAGTTGGCGATTAAAGGTCTGGCTTTACTTCAAAGTATATATATTTAAAACAACCCTACATGTTTCGGCAATGATACCTTTATCAAGGATATAAAATATAAATGACAGTATACAAATGTCAAATAATTGAGTTGCTATGGATAAAATTATTCAAAGATACATTCCAATTGAATAATAATAAATCATGCTTTAGTATTCCAAAAACAGATAGCAAGGTGTGAACATATGTGTTGTACGTATGTGTTCTGGGTATGAACTTGTGTGTTGGTTGCTGCTGGCAGCTTGCGTCTCTCTCTGGGTGTGTGTTTGTGTGAGCGCGTAAGTGTAGGGCTTTGTATGTTGGCGCGCTCGTGCGTGCGTTTAGTGGAGTCGGGCCGTCGAAGTACTGTACGGAAAAGTAAAGAAGTTGCCGGGAAAGGGTTGGCGGCCCTGCGCAACGGCTGGTTATCCGTTCTCTCTAAATTTATGCGACCGGTCACTAAACACACGCACGAGCGCGCCAACATACAAAACCCTACACTTACGCGCTCACACAAACCCAAAACCACACCCAGAGAGAGACGCAAGCTGCCAGCAGCAACCAACACACAAGTTCATACCCAGAAAGAGACACAAGCTGCTAGCAGCGGACAACACATATGTTCACATCTTGCTATCTGTTTTTGGAATACTAAGGCATGATTTATTATTAATTGGAATGTATCTTTGAATAATTTTATCCATAGCAACTCAATTATTTGACATTTGTATACTGTCATTTATATTTTATATCACTGATAAAGTCATCATTGCCGAAACATATAGGGTTATTTTAAATATATATACTTTGAAGTAAAGCCAGACCTTTAATCGCCAACTGATTGAATTTACTATATATATATATATATATATATATATGAAAAAATGTGTGAAAGTCGTATCCACCCCGGAATGTGCAGACGCCGGCGTTTCATGGTCTAACCAATCGTCAGTGCACCTACATCCAGAAATAGACACGACTTTCATTTCTATACTGCGTGTATATATACTAATGATGATAAACGTGCTGTTAATGAGAATTAATAATCATTAAATTCTCACATTGCATGCCATTGCCGCTCTAATTCGTTGCATCGATTTCTACACATGACAAAATCACATTTGTCTAAGAATGTAGCTGCAACGCGTCGCGGCGCCAACTGACCAGATTGTACGGGAAAATGAAAAAATGTGTGAAAGTCGTATCCACCCCGGAATGTGCAGACGCCGGCGTTTCATGGTCTAACCAATCGTCAGTGCACCTACATCCAGAAATAGACACGACTTTCATTTCTGTACTGCGTGTATATATACTAATGATGATAAACGTGCTGTTAATGAGAATTAATAATCATTAAATTCTCACATTGCATGCCATTGCCGCTCTAATTCGTTGCATCGATTTCTACACATGACAAAATCACATTTGTCTAAGAATGTAGCTGCAACGCGTCGCGGCGCCAACTGACCAGATTGTACGGGAAAATGAAAAAAAAAATCTATCTCGAAAAATTAATGTAATTTTCGAGTTTAGCGGGTTGAAGTACATACCTAAGAAAAATATAGTGGCACCAAATGTACGTTTTGGCTGTAAACTAGTGAGATTAATACATACATTAATAATACATAATTAAAACAATACTTCAGAAACAATTAGTTATTATAGGATATTATAAGGATATTTTTCTGTTACGGCCCACATCGCATTTGCAGAATAATTCTATTTAAACCTTAGAAGTCGGGCCGTTATAATGTGAAATAAACTGTACATAGTAAGTTGTGTTGCCTACATTTAGTTGAATAATATTTTTCTTTGACAATTGTAGAAATTATTGAAACAATACTATTAGAACAATAAAATAAGACAGTCAAAGTTATCAAGTGTTTTTATTATGTAAATATAAATTTTCAACAAGAACCGACTACAACATCCATTAACAAGTTTTCTTTTGTTTGTTTCAGGTACGTGGTTGGTAATCATGGATTATCTTGAGGTCAAGGTATGCTTTTTTCTTAATGCTTAAATAGTATATGTGCATACGTTAATTAATAATATACGACGGAGTTTTTTTAATTATTACAATACTATCTACAATATTCAAATACAAGTTTTATAAATACGTGAGTAGAAGTGGGGGAAGCTGTTTACTTTATTCATGAGGATTTCCATAATCCGCACGCTATATAAGCCGGGCACTAATTGGGCTTTAATTACAATCAGATAAAATGTATACCGTTGCTGGACACATCAATTGAGCACTTAGACCGGACCGGAGACCGACCAATTGAGCACTTTAGGTTAGCTAATTGGTAACAGATAGTTATCTTTCTCGGCCAAATAAAATTCAAAAAATCATAGGCATTTTTTATTAAAAAAATGTTAAAAATGTTATTGTTACGAGGAATCGCTTACGGTTTTGTTTTGTTTGGTAGGAATTATTTGCCGGTCATCATCAACATTCAAATTGAAGTCGTATGCAAATAGTTCTGCTTATTATAAACACAAACTGTCCGATTATAAAGGCATAAATTTTCTGAATGTGTCTTCATTGGATTATGTAGTAAATAAAATTACAAAATTATTAGATATCGCCTGACAGTAAGTAATATTTACATACATAACCTCAATATACTTAATAGTAGTAACATTACACTAAAAAAAAAGTGTTTTTTTCAATATTATTGTTATTAACACTTTCGCGGCCAGAGCGGTCATTAATGACCGATGGGTAATGTTTTCATTAGGCCAGGGCGGTCACCTGGGACCGCTTCGTATCTCTCAATACATACGGTTTTTCTGGCACTTGTGACCGAGAGTACATTGATTCTGTAGTGTGCACATGACCGCTGTGGCCTTCCTGGACACTACAGTTAATCGAGTTTTTAAATTTTGCGCTACAGTTTTGGACAAATAGGTATAGGGTGGAAACATATTTTTGCGAAGTATGTGAGACATATGAGACACATATCTATCTAAATAACACTTTATTTCTTATTATATATTACAAAGGACAATATTAAAAATAAAATAAAATATTTTCTGTTTAGTTATAAATGTTATTTGTAATTTACTTATGTTTTGCTGTGAAGCAGTCTAAACAATAGTCAGGTTGATCGTCGCACTGCACGCAATAAGTCGTAACCTTTTTCACCTTACTTTTATCCAAATTTAGTAATCTTTTTCTGTCATAACAGCCTCTACAGTATTTCCTAGATTTAGCTGCTGGTCCATCTCTTTTTGCAAAAGTGTGTGTGTTCATTTTCATATATCTTTTTCTTGATGTTGTAGGCGTATTCATTTCTTCTTCCTCTTCAATATTATCGGTAGTTTCCAACAAACCCATTATAATTTTTGTTCTGAACTCGGATATTGTACTATTTTGATTATTGATTTTGTTGTACAAAATATATGCGTTTACTACTGCGGTACCCAGTAAGACTTCGAGGGCTATTTTTCGATACCATTTTATTGATTTACGAAGTGCAGTATTATAACTAGCCATCTGATCCGAAACATCTATTGAAGATTTTCCAGAATTATATTCTAAAATAGCCTGCGGTTTTTGAACAGTTCCTCCAGATCGTTGTCTAACTTCTACCATTTCACTACCATGTAGGGTCGAGAGAAAATTCACGTCACGCTTATCACGCCATTTTCCTACACAAATACCTCTACTATTTTCTTTCACGATGATTTCTCCTACTTTAAGTTTTTTATTAACTACTTCTTTTGGATTACCTCTGCGATTGGCCCTAAGAGTTCCTAACAGATGTGTATTTTTGTCCAACAACTGATTTGCTAGTTCAATACTTGTATAGTAGTTGTCAGTAATTGTAGTCCTTCCAGTATTTAGTAAATTCTTAGCTAGAAAGAGGACAGTTTTTGTGGGAACAGATACGGATGGGTCTTTCTCTTTCCCTGAATATAACTTCATATTCCATGTGAAACCATTATCGCTGCAAAGTTTAAACATCTTTAGCCCATACTTATGGGTTTTATTAGGTATATACTGTTTCATCAGCAAACGACCACGAAATGGTATAAGTGATTCATCGATACAAACTACTTTTCCCGGTACATAAACATCCTGACATTTTGTCAAAAACAAACTGGACAATCATCATTATTACTAAAATGCCACATTTTTAACAAAAGCTCGAACCTATTTCTACTCATTATTTTGGATATAAGGGCATTCTTGAAAAGTGGATGTTTGCTCCAATAATGTCGCATAGTTGGCATTTTAACCAGGCCCATATAACCTAGTAGTCCCAAAAAATGTTTCATTTCGATTTGACAGGTTGGAGACCAATCTCGAAGTCGGGAATTTGGTGCTACGTCTTCGGAAGCGAGAAGTAATTGACTGGCATACAAATTAGTTTGTGTTACCATGGTCTCCAATATCTCTTCATCTATAAATAATAAATAGACAGCTAGTGGATCAGCATCTACCAGTGCTGCCGCATATTCGGGCTTGATCCCGGATTCTTGTTCATAAGGAAAATCCATATGGTTTCCTCTAGGTTCACTCCACACAACATTTTCTAGAGAATAATCCTTGATTATTGATGATTGATTTGAGAAATAAAGTTCAACGATTTTGGCACGTTGTTCAATTGTGTACTGTTCCATTTTAAATTCCCCAAGTCTTCTTTACAAAATACTGAAATCAAAAAAAAAAATTATAATAAAAAAGTTATAAGGAATTAAAACCCCTTCGGTCGTTTTGGACCACCCTGTACTACTTACTAGATTTTTTATTCTATAACTTCAAAAAAATGAAAATTTATTGGATATGAAATTTGATTTGATTTTTAAATGTGTACGCCAGGCTCATCTTCAAGGCGGTCACTTTCTTCGTTGTCACTGTCTTCGGGCTCATCACCAACTTCAGACAGTATTCATTTGTACCAGCCCAAATTTTTGCCTTCCTCCCATTTAGCGCCAAATTGTTGTCCCATTAGGTGACGGATAGTTATTATTTCTTTATGTGGAAGATACGTCAATTTCTTCTAACTCCATTGGAATCGCTTTTTCTTTCTTGAGTAAACTCGGTGGTGTTGACATGAATGACACTAGCAGATATTGGCTTTTTTCAAAGGGCCCTTCTAGATGCCATTGTCATTCACTGCAGTCATAGTTCTGCTGCAGTTATCTTTAGAAACGGATTTATCCAGTTTTGGTTAAATGGAAATTTAAAATGGTTTTCTTGATTTATCCAGTTTTGCTTGATTGGTTAGGTTTTGTACCTTAGCTTCAACAGGAAATATTGCGTTTTGATTCTGGGTTCACCAATCAATTTATCTGACTGCTATTACTAATAGTACATATTTAGTTTATTTTTCATGTAAAATGGATTTAACCCGTTTTGCTTGATTGCTTCATCTAGCTTAATTGCATTTACTAAGCCCGTACTTCCGAAGAATACCACGTACATAACCTTTTTCATAGCTCGATGCTTCTTACTCATTGTAGGAGTTTTTCCATCTTCGTGACACGACTCTCTTGGTGGGTAGGAAGGTCGAAGAAGAGAAAAGTTCCGACACCTGTCACTATTTTGGAAAAAAATTGGAGTCCGCCATTATTTCAGAAATTTAAAATCTCATGGTAAATTGGTAAATGGTCAGAAAGGTGATGTGGCACAAAACGACTTACCACTTTTTTAAATGCAGGTGATCATTAGAGACCGGTCGCGAGAGGTCGAAATTACGATGGACCATATAAATAGTCTACAACATCGCTAAGTACAAGACGCAGTTATTGAATAGCACTATTCATTCGGTTAACCGCACACCTGTTTTTTGTCGTCGTTGAATTGTGTCTCTGTAATGCCAGAAGCGGAATGGCAGGATCGCCATGTAATATCAGAAATGGGCTGGCAGGATCGCCAGTCGCCTGGTCCCGGAGGTAACACTGTTGTCTAGGCAGTTCCATTTAAACATCAGGTATTTCAGTGGTATAAATATTATGCATTGGAACGATTAGATAATAACATTTAATTCAATAACAAATATAAAAATAGTAAATTATACAGGGTGCGGCAAAACAAACAGTGCAGTTGCGATTGGCGACTACATCCGCTGTGGTGAGGATGGGAACCTGGGAGGGGATTCATTGTGTCCGGTAACTCGCCCCGTTTTCAGTCATAGCAATTGTTTGGAACGGAGAGCATCGCGGCTTCGCCGTTCGCACGTTTTTTGATAGCGGTCGTTCTTTCATCATCACTAAGCGGACCTTCCGACGGCACTTTAACATTCCACTTCGTGATCCCGTTCCGCACCGCAATGTTATCGCGAGTTGGGTCGTGCGCTGGAAGAAACTGGTTCAACAAAAAGGCCTAGGGGTATGGGAAGACCCAGAACAGTGAGAACTCCCGAAAATGTAGCTCTAGTTAGAGCAGCTGTTGAACAATCACCAACACGCTCTGCCCGGAGACATGCAACTGCATTAAACATGTTCGACCGCTCTTTAAGGAGGATTTTGCATAAAGATTTATTCTTCCATCCCTATAAGATTATGCTTGTTCAAGAGTTGATACCTCCAGATTTTCAAAACCGTGTGAATCGCGCCCAAGAAATGTTAGACCGTATCCCACCAAGGTCAACGTTCTTCAGTAGTGATGAAGCCCACTTCCATCTCTCTGGAGCCGTAAACAAACAGAATTTCCGTTATTGGTCGGACAATAACCCACGACAAGTTCACGAGAGACCTCTCCACTCCCCGAAAGTCACTGTATGGTGTGCCATTTCCAAATTTGGGGATATTGAACCATACTTTTTTGAGGAGGATGAGCGTGCAACAACCGTCACCGTTCGGCGTTATGTTTCGATGGTCGAAAATTTTTTTGATCCACAATTGGCACGGTTGGCTGAAGAACAAGACCTTTAGGATATTTGGTTCCAACAAGACGGGGCTACGGCCCAAACACCGCAGATTTCAATGACAAAACTGCGGCAGATGTTCCCTGCGCGCCTCGTCTCTCTGTAGGGCGACCTTGGGTGGCCGGCGAGATCACGGGATTTGAGCATTTGCTTTTTTTTTCCTGTGGGGCTACCTCGAGGAAAAGGTTTTTTAGCATCGTCCTCACAATTTGGAAGAACTGAAGATCCGTATTGCAGAGGAAATCGCCGCCATTCCGATCGATATGTGCCAGAACGCAGTTGAAAACTTCAGAAATCGTCTACATCAGTGCATCGCTTCTGGAGGACATCATCTTGCTGATGTGATCTTTAAAACTTAAGTGAAAAAATGGGGTGTAGTACTGACTCAAGCAGAATAAACCACTTTTTCGTAAGTTGTGCCATTTTTGTTTAATAGCCCATCAAAATTGCACTGTTTGTTTTGCCGCACCCTGTACATGGTAATATGATGCACTAGACTGGGACTCACTCTATCTCTTCTTGTATCTCTCACTGACTAGATCTCTTCTGTAGTTTGTCTGTAGTTTATATATTGTCTGAGTGTGTTCTATTAGCCTAGTGACCTGGTCACAACATGGTGTTCATCAACGTGGTGAAAGATCATAACTAAGGGAAGGTCATGTTGATGAAATAAATGAGTAGGACATTGCGTATTTGTGAATACATGACCTGGCTTAGTTATTACAACCCAATTACTTTAATTAGTTGGCATTTTAACCAGGCCCATATAACCTAGTAGTCCCAAAAAATGTTTCATTTCGATTTGACAGGTTGGAGACCAATCTCGAAGTCGGGAATTTGGTGCTACGTCTTCGGAAGCGAGAAGTAATTGACTGGCATACAAATTAGTTTGTGTTACCATGGTCTCCAATATCTCTTCATCTATAAATAATAAATAGACAGCTAGTGGATCAGCATCTACCAGTGCTGCCGCATATTCGGGCTTGATCCCGGATTCTTGTTCATAAGGAAAATCCATATGGTTTCCTCTAGGTTCACTCCACACAACATTTTCTAGAGAATAATCCTTTGATTCAGTGCTTTGACCTTCAACCAAATTTGCACCCTCTATTTCTGTTTGATTCAAAAGATTTGGATTATTTTCGGAATTATTCATTTCATCTTCATTATTTTCTAAATTTGTGTAATTGTTTCCTGAATGTGAAGAACCACACTGTGTTTTAATCGATGGAGAAGGCTCAAATAATTCTGAGTCACTTTCTGGAATATATGTAGGATTTTCATCGTCTGAGCCTGAATTTACAAAGGGTTCTACATCACTAGATGGTGTCTCATTATTTTCTAAACTAGATTCATCGCTAGAATCTGCAAAATTTGGTTTCAAAGAAACAAAAATATTTTTAAAGAAACCGACTTACCGTCACTTGCATTAAAATTTTTCGTTGCTAACTCTAAAATACGTCTAGTACGGTTATTCATATTGAGAATCACAGATTTTTCATAAATCTATTGCAGTTTCATTAACAGGTAAGCACACACTCTAACAGACAACAAACTACTGAACACTAATAATGGCAACTAGCAATATTATAGGTGCCGATACAAGTCTCAACACGAAAGGATGACCGCTGTACTGCCCGCTGCTTATGGACGGGAAAATGTTTCCTGCAAAATCGCAGCGGTCATTAGTGACCGCTGCGATTTTCCTCTTTATAAAAGACATATAAAACAAAAATAGGTGCATATGTCAATGTATGTGAACTAATTTATTATAAATACAATTTAAAAGAAAAATTATAACTGGAACTTTTTTTCGAAATTACCTCGCCCGCGAAACTGTTAAAACAAATTAATTGTCACCTACAACGTCTTCTGTTGAGGATTTGCTATAAAATATAGGTGAAGAAAAATTAAGTCCGTTTTGAGTATAAGATTAAGAGGAAATAATGACCTTTCTTGCTCGGCATTAAACTATAAGTAAAAAAAAGCTGTTTGCTGCAAAGTAAATATATTTTGAAACATAGACGGGTTTATAGCCTGAAATAATGGAATTGCAACAAAAGACATTTTTGAAAAGTAACTTCATGGGAGACTCGATTACAACCTAGTTAACATAACGTGTTTGCGGGAAGCCTTGAATAATCAAGTACTTTCAGCAATTATGTATCTTAACCAAATTATATTTTTTATAAAATTTGGAATTTTTATTTTATTTATTTTTTCGTTAATTTATGTTTTCATTTTAAAAAATTGAAAATCTGCAACACTTGTGATGCAGAAGTAAGTTAATATGAGATGCATAGATAAAACATATATAGATGGGAAGCTATCCTTGTTTATAGACGTACATAATAGCGCTAAAGTGCTGGGGTCGCGAAGTACCAAATAGGCGGCAAATTAAAATCTTGATATATACCTAGTAGATTCAATTTTATAAACCATTTCGGATATTTCATAGAAAAAGGCGTATAAACTATTTGTGGTCATTAGTTAGTACGCCTTTTCCTACGAAATACTCGATTAATCTCAATACTGTAATTAATAGATAAGTTTAATGTGAATATTTGAAAATTTTAAATTGTATTTGCTACTTTTGATTTGATATTTCTAGAATATAACGATATTATATGAATGAAACTAGAATACATTTATATTTCTAGACAAAAACACATAGCATCGATGCAATGTTTTTTTTCATTGATCAATAAAAGAATTAAACGAATTCAATCCTTTTTTTATTAGAATGGGAAAAGTATCAAATAAACAGTAAAATACATATTGCAAAATATTTTATTAAAATAAAATGTATCTAAATTCTATTAATTCTAGAATTAGAACTCTATTAAAAATTAAATTAATTGTTTACTTTGTTTCAAAGCTTCTCTAAGTTTAACATATTTTAAATGCCTTTCAAATGCAGCTTTTTTAAGAGGATCTTTAAAATTTTGCCTTCTATCGCGCCCTTTCAAAACTTTATTTATATTGCTAGTGTAAGTACTAATATAAAACTTCAGAATATAATCTGTTAAAATATTTTTAAGATCACGAGCCTACAAGTCAAATGAAATTGTACATTGTCCATTACATATTTCTAACATTTTATTTAATGTCCTTCTAAAAGGCATAGCAAATGATCTTTGAAGCAATCTGTAACTGCGAGGACTCAATTTCATTAATGATAGAGCAAATACTTTGTTCTTAAAAGTAAAACGTCTTGCATATGGTTTAACTTTTTGAAGTTTTAACTGAGACATAATAAAATTATATGTTGTTTCATTTACTGTTGCTTTAACATATTCTGGAGAATTGAGATATTTATTGGCTGCCATTAATCTTTGAACAAGATCTGTACGTTCTTCATCTAATCTTCTTGATATTCTTAGGAGATTTTCTGAAATACAGTTCATAAAGTATAAGTTTTCAGTTCGTACTGCCCAAGTGTGAACCGCAAATTGTACTTTATCTCTTTCTAACACACATGAACACGCGCTGTAATACTACAGACGTTTGTCATTTTGAGTTAAGACGTACGTCTTTGAAATATTATATTAAATAAAAAGGATAGGTTGTCTAGGAGATAGTCTTATGATATTCGACTTGTCAAATTATTTCAATATTGTTGTTTATTGACTTTGTTTCCGGTATTCTGACTTCTAGGTTAAGCATTCTTCCAATTTGAATATTTAGTTTATCAAAAATTACAAAATCTGGTTTTTTGAGAACAATACTGATAATAAATAGTAATATCAATTAGTGGCAATAAGTACGAAATTGTTTGATTATTACTTTGACATTTCTAACCTATTTATTTTACAGAATATTTCTTAGATGCCAAGTAAACCTCTTGGTTCTCAAGCGAAACAGCTTGTATTAAATCTTACAGCCTATTAACAGGTAAAGGAGAATGGTGGACCATTTATGTCCATCTACCGCGTTCATGAGGTAATTCACATAATCAGTTAGATAAGGCGGTATTATGAAATAAGTTTTATTTTAGAGGGTAGCAGAAGCCCTTAATATTTCTAGTAGAACGGTCTACACTATTAAACATCGTAACATTCAGAATCCAGTCTTATCGTCTCCTAGCAAAAAAAGGTCTTGTAAGAAGCCAAAAACTAAGGACTTAGCAGAAGCAACTAAAATGGAAGTTCGAAATACTGTTTATGACATGTATAAAGAAAGTATGTTTTTAATATATTGTAAATATTTATTACATGTTAAAATTTTTCAGAAAAACATCTTACCTTAAAAAATTTAAGCAATGTTTTGGCTATGAAAGAATTTGTTCATACATGTACAACTACTTTAGCAATATTGCTTAAAGATATTGGTTTTAAATATAAGAAAGAGTGTAACAGGAGAGCGCTCACAGAGAAATTAAATATAATCTGAATGAGAAATGTATTTTTAAGGGAATATATGAATAACTTAAATTCAACTTTATGTCAGTTTATGTTCCTTGATGAAATTTGAATCTTTTCGAAAGAGAATAGAATGAAATCCTGGCAAAATGATAATATAAAAAGTGTTAGGAAACCCAAAGACTATGATGGTAAACGGTTTATTATTATACATAGTGGCACAGAAAATGGCTTCATTAAAGGGAGTTAGTCTGATTTTTCCATCAAAAACAATCACTAGTGATTACCATGGAGAAATGAATGGTGACTCCTTTAAGCAATGAGTAAATGATCAGCTTATACCAAATCTTGAGGTACCATCACTTATAATAATAGATAATGCTCCTTATCATAGCGCTAGTCAAAATAAACAACCAAATACCTCCTCAAAAAAACAGAAATTATGGAATGGTTGAGAAAAAAAGATGGAAGCTATTCACCTGCAATGACTAAGAATGAATTAATTCAATTAGTAAAATATCATAAAGAAGAGAAGATATTTATTATAAGTGAAATAATGTGAGTGGACATGAAGTTTTAAGATTACCTCTGTACCATTGTGACTTGAACGCAATTGAAATGATTTGGACTAAGGTTAAAAACTATTACAATTCAAATATTGGAAGAAATGGTTATTCAGATGAAAGAGTTAAAGAAATGTGGAATGAAGCTTTGCAACAGTGTGATGAAATTACTTGGTATAATTGTGCTAGGCATATGGAAAATTTAATTAAAAAATGGCATGAGAAGAAGCAATTTCTTGATAGGGCAGAGATTGCTCCAATAATAATGTAAATGACTCAAGTTTTGAGTCAGAATCAAAAACTGACTAGTTTTCATTCATTTTTGTAATATATACTCCATTTACATTAAAAATAACATACCTATTGCAAATAATACAAGTAATATTTTTGAGGTTTTATTTGGATGAAACAGGGAAGTTTACTTCTATAAAAGTTCACTAAACATTAATAAGCAGGTAACTATCTTATTTTGACAAAATATTTTTGTATTTATATTTTGTAGAAGTTTAATATGGTTACATTAATACTGCCATAAAAATCATCAATGTGTATCATTTGCATGCACATAATATAAAGCAGCGAAGAAATTACTGCCACTGGTTCAACGAAACATTACATGATAAAGATCTCGTGGCAAAGTTTTATATGAATGAAGTTTGTTTTTTTCTTATTGGTAGTGTACTAACCTGCAAAATTATCAAATGTAGTTATCAGAAAATCCTCATGTGTTTGTTAAATATTATCTTCATCTAATAAAGAATAATATGGATTTGGATTGTATTATTATACCATTATTTTCTTAAGAAACAATAAAATATTAAATCTAGACTATATAAATGTTTCTTTTATGTATAATTTTATAAATGTAATTTGACAACATATATTTACAACTTTCAAAAGGTTTTAATTCTTTTTCAAAGAGTTACGAACATAACTTTACATTCTTTTCCAATATATTTAAATTTATTTAAAATATAAACAATATATAAGTTAAGTAGAAATCTAAATTATTCATCAAATTAATACATTCCCAATCTTCTTAATCCAGATATAGTGCAAGAAAATGATTTTGGTAGGTATGTAATTCTTAATAATGCAAACATTTTTAACACTAAAGATCTTTTCAATACCTCATTTCACTATTGATATGGCTTGAAATATTTCTTTTTAAATAAATTTTTGATCGAATATTTTCGTGAGTTTATAATTATAAATAACATTTAAAATAATTTGTTCAAATATTAAAGTAATAATTTCGGCATAGTTTTCTTGGATAGAATATATTTATACAGAACTAGAAAAGAAACAATACTTTTGAACTATTAATGTTCCCACTTTACTCATTATTATTATTTTGACATGTAGGTTATGTATATGCTTTCTTTGGTTATATTGCAAGTAACATACTAAAATTTTGACAATATTGAAACATGACGTTTATATTTTATGATGACAATGGTTGTTTCCGCGATTGAATACTGACTTCATTTGACTCTGTAGTACTGATTTGAATCATATGCTTCGAATTTGACCTTGAACTGAAAACTTATACTTTATGAACTATACTATACAGTTTCCTTGTTTTTGGAGATAACTGTACTCGCCTTTCAACATTTACTGCACGAAGCAAGTTCTGCCTTCTTCTTATATCTAAAACCCTCTAAATCAATAATTTTGTACAGATACAGGTATAAGTAATTTTATGTCAATACCTTTCCGTGTTTTAATACACAACTGCACTTTGTACTTCTGTAGATGGAGTTATCTGGTTCTGAATGTCTTCCCCGCTCAAATCAGCTATAATTAGTAAACTAAATAAAATGTGCGAAAACAAATAAAGGAGCATTACTATGTTGTGATGCTTCTGTTGATGTAGATCGAGTAAATGACTTCTTCGATGGTCCTGGTTCTGATATGCTCTCACTTTGACTTTCTACATGTTTGTCAAATTAGAAGTAAGTAAACAAATTTGTATAGATATAAGATAATTACCATTCCCAATTTTTCGTTTCACTGCTGTAAGCTGGCTTGAATTGTTGCCTGTCTCAATTGATGTTAGTTCTATACAACAAAAATTAATATTTGTCAAACACAAATAAAATTATTGTATATGATTATATCATATTATAATAGGATATATAAATATAAATCTTGATAAAACATATTATATGATTAAACTCTACTCCAGTTTATTAATAATCATACTTCTATATATAAAACTTTTCGTAGTTCAGATTTTGTATATTCAACAAAATGATTTACCTGTTTGTAATTCCACTTCAGTTAGGAAGCAATCACTAAACGTTCCAGAATAGTTGGGCAGAAATAAGTTTGGTAGACTCGATGGCTTCAATCCAACTCTAGTCACCAATTTACACATCGGATCAAAGTGTTTGTGGCAAGTTCTATAATTAGTTAAGTCTCTGTCTTTCTTGGCAAACAGATCTTCATTGCCAATTCATAAAAGCCATAATTGGCATAACTACGAAAAGAATGAAACTAGTAAGCTCATACATAATTTAGGTTGTTTTTATTACCTCATGATCTTGAAATTGAAGTTTATGAAATTTCACATCTCCACCTCTAGCTCGATATGTTTTCACACAACATGTGTTCACCATTTCCTTTTCAATCACAATAAAAACATATATACTATATTCAAATAAAATATATATACCGTATGAACGCCCGGGAGTGATTGATCTACCACAATGTAGTAAGACGAAGACGAATAGCGAGTTTATGTGGTTAGGGTTGAGAGAGTATATTCAGTCTGTTCTACTGTCTAACTGTACGGGCGTTCCCTTTCTTTATCCAACACATTCTACATACGATCTAAGTACGAATCAAATAATCTCTCTCTAACACATTGAATATTCCTATCAGTCGCTCAAAGTGTTCAAGCAAGGCGGAATATATTCAATCGGAAAACAAGCTTGCGACTGGTCATTCAGTTGCAGTTGCTCCTTGTCATCCGTACGTAGAGTACGTATAGAAATGTTAACAAATGTCCGTCGTAATTTTTATAACCGATTGGGTTACTGCTCGGCTCAAGAGGGTGGTTTATTTGAGCATTTACTAAATAATTAGTTTTTCTTTTTAGAATGTTCTTTTATTTAATAATTAATATTTATTACCAATAAAGGTATTTTAGTTAAATTTAATATTTTATAGGTAGTTTATTTAAGGAAACCATTTATTTATACTGGTAAACACTTTATTTATATTCTTGCAAGAATCGTTATTGTTTTGAAATTTTATGCTATTACAGAATACTTTTTATTTTTTCAATAAGAGTTACGGTTTTGTTTCATAATTTTATATTATTTATGTGTTTTCATTTGAATAAGAATTTTTTAAGTTCAAGCCACGAAGCTATGATGAAACTTATCATTGAATATTTAGCGATGAAAATATCTGATGCTTCGCCGGTAAGAATTATTATTATGCAGTAAACAAAAACTCTGCACTTTACGGCGGATTGTATTTTATGATACTTTCAACTATATTATATCATTTTATTTAAATTTAAATGTTAAATTTAAAGTATGGCCGAAGAGACATAAACAAAAGTATCCGTTATTGTAGGGACGTTGACAGCCGGCATATGACTAATAGTGCGAAAAGCAACGGTGTAGTCGGATAAAATATCCAAATTCGTACATTTACCATAAATAATATACTACAAATATTTTTGTAGTTTGTTAAACAATTAGTTATTAATTTGGAATATTTATTTTGATACATCATTTATTAATAAACAACCATAACGTTTTCTTAGTTCACCACAATTAAATACGGCCTGTAGGAGTTTAACGTATGTAGCCCCTCCCACTTGCAGTTGGCCAGTCATTACTTATATATCCATCGATCGCTCGACGTTGTGCACACGGTATATACAAATACTACATACAAATAGCATATACAAACAGTATAATACAAAAATAAAACTTTATCATAAATATACATACGTATTTAGCTCGTGAATACTGGTTTTTATCTAAGACAATTAATAAAACAAAAACTATGCGGCAAGATGGCCGCAAAAGTAAACAAACAACTGAAAACAGCGCTATAGCGCTGGGGTCGCGAACTAAATTACATAACGTCCTTGACCGTAAAGCCTCCCAGGGCCTGATGAGATGACAACTACCTTTGCTTGAATTTCTAACGGTTGGTATTATCAATTGATATTAAAGGTAGTTTTAGTTAAAAGACATTTAAATTAAGTGTCGCTTAAATTGGAAGTTATATGTTATGAAATAAATTTAAACAGCATTTAACAAATGTGATATTTAGGAAAGTTGGTAATATTTTTAGAACAAAATATAGGAATTTAATACATTTGAACAACTTAATGTAGACTTGTTTAACTAATAAATCAAAAAGAAAACAATATTTAACAGTTGCATTAATATATTAGAAATATTTGCAAGAAGTAAAAAATTCATACAACAATGAAATTATCTTTTAAAAATTACAATAAATTTTGAAAATAATTTAATATTACTCTCTGCCGAGGGTTGCGGTCCACGACATAAAAAACGGGACACTTTTTTAACCTATTGTGACAGTACTTTGTTGTATCGTACTAATTTAATAATAAAAGATGCAAAGCCTTATATTCATGGCTATATTGACAAGGTTTACAAACCTAAATTAATGTCAAAATCGTTATAAGACATGTCCCTGTTAAATATTAGTTACTTTTGTTTACTTTTAATTATGTATTATTAAGTAGGTATTATTAAGAATACAAAGTTGGTAGTACTGAACCAACAAGAATTATTATTAATTAAAAAAGAATACAAAAGTTGAGTTGTTGTTAAGTTGTGTTTGTGTGTGGTTTATAAATAAACAATAAATAAATATATATAAATATAAAAGTGTATTATTTAAAGTTACAAACATTTACATGGTAGCAGAGCGTAGTTATTAAAAATATATAAAAATAAAAGTGTTAAAAGTTAAAACAAAAAATTTAATATAACAAAAATGGCGACGTATATAAAAATAGATGATGTAACAGTACCGATCTTTGATGGTTCCGATTATACAAAATGGAAGCTACGAATATTAAAATTTTTGCAATTTAAAAAATGTAAAATAGTAACTGAAAGAGAAAGGACTGCAACTGAGAATGCAAATGAATGGGAACAAATGGACATCAAAGCAACGAACTACATATATAGCGCTATCTCAAATAAACAATTAGAATTAATTAGTGAACAGGAAACCGCCTTTGAAATTATTAAAAAATTGGATGAAATTTACAACAAAGAATCGACAGCATTACAAATGATCTGTAGAAGAAATTTAGAAAATATCAAATTAAAGGAAGAAGATGACCCCGAAAATTTTTTTAACAAATTTGAAAAAGCAACAAATGAATTGAAAGCGGCTGGATCAAAAATCAACGAGGATGAAAAGTTAAATTATATGTTAAGAGCACTCCCAAAATCATTTAGCCACCTGGGTGATTTAATTGATGTTTTACCCAAAGAAGAAAGAAATGTAGAATATTTAAAAACGAAAATCAAGTTAAAATTTATGAATGACAAAAGTGACAATGGTGAAGAAAAAGAAAAAAATACAAAATCAAATGCATTTGCAGCGGGTTCGACATCACAACGGAATCAAGGTTGTTATGGATGTGGTAAAGTAGGTCACATTCAAAGGAACTGTCAACAAAAATATCAAACAAGTTTTCAAGGGCAACATAATAATTTCAATCGTGGTGGCCGTGGTCATTATCAAAATTTAGGACGTGGAAATTATGGAAACTATCGTGGATATCAAAATGTACGTGGAAATTTTAGTGGTTATCAAAATGCAGGACGTGGAAATTTTAGTGGTTATCAAAATGCAGGACGTGGAAATTATCGTGGTTATCAAAATAGGGGACATGGAAATTACAGTGGGCATCAAAATTCAGAAAGTAGAAATAATAGTGAATGTAATAACTTTTATGTGAAAGCAAATACTTCAACAATAAGTGAAACTTGCATCGTCAATCCAAATGAAATAAACTGGTTATTAGACAGTGGTTGTACCGATCATATTATAAACAATGACATTTATTTTGAAAGTTTTGTGACATTAAAAACACCAGTGAATGTAAAAGTGGGAGACGGTCGCATATTGCTAGCGACAAAAATTGGTCAAATAAAAGCTTCATTTCCTGTGTACAATAAACAAGTGGTCATAAATTTGAATAATGTATTTTATGTAAAAGATATGAAAACAAATTTATTAAGTTATTCAAAAATTACAAACAATAATAAAATTATTTCTTATGGAAATATTTCAAAAATTTATAATATGAACAGTGAATTAATAGCCATAGCAATCAAAAAGGAAAATCTGTATGAAATGAAAAGTTTTATTGACAATAAAAATAACAGATCAGCATTTGCAAATACAACATGTAGTGAAAATGAATTAACATTAAAAGAAAAATGGCATCGAATGTTAGGACATGTAAATTTTAATTACTTAAATGTTCTATGTACAAAACAACTAATAGAAGGAATTCCGGAAAAGTTAGAGGGTGATTATTTAAAATGTGCGGTATGTATTGAAAATAAAATGAAAAATTTACCTTTTGGAAATAACCGTAAGAGAGCAAAGGACATTTTACAAATAATTCACACAGATGTAAATGGCCCACACACAACAAAAGGAAATCAGGGAGAAATGTACTTTCTATCATTTATAGATGATTATAGCAAACTAGCAAAAGTGTACACCATGAAATCAAAAACACAAGTTTACGATTGTCTGGTAGAATACGTAAATCTTGTTCAAAATTTAACTGGTAAAAATATACAAGAATTAAGATGTGATAATGGAACAGAATATATGAACTCAAAAATTTATAACTTTATCCGTGAAAAAGGAATATATCTAAACCCGTGCCCACCATACGTGCATCAGCTAAATGGAACAGCTGAACGTTTTAATCGAACAATTATGAATATAGCTCGGTGCTTACGAGCTGAGGCAAAGGTGGATATTAAATATTGGCCGGAATGTGTTAGAACGGCTGCATATTTACATAACAGAACATTAGCAAACACTATTGAACAGAAAACTCCTTATGAGATATTTTTTAATGAAAAACCTAGTGTAAAAAATTTACGACTGTATGGGAGCAAAGTTTTCGTTCGTATTCCTGAGGAGAAACGAGCATCAAAATGGGATAAAAAAGCTGAAGCAGGCATATTATTAGGGTATACAGATGTGGGATATCGTATACTTGTAAATGATAAAATAAAGATTGCACGACATGTAGAAATTATTGAAGAAGAAGTTAAATGCATTGAGTTGGTTAACAATGAGCAAAATGAAAAGGGTCCAGATGAAGATGATGAAAGTTTAGATGATACTAACGAGGAAGTGGATTTAAAAAGGCCTCAACGACAAAGAAAACTTCCTTCAAAACTTGATGATTATATTATATATGTAAATTATTGCAATGCGACAGTACCGCAAACATTTAAGGAGGCGATGAGTAGTATAGATTCCATAAATTGGAAAAATGCAATGGATAACGAAATAAGAAGTATTCAACAAAATTACACATGGGATTTGGTACAACAACCAGAAGATAAAAATATATTAGATGTGAAATGGTTATATAAACGGAAAAGCAATGACAGTTATAAGGCTCGATTAGTTGTAAGAGGTTTTCAACAGCAAGAATTAATTGAACATACATATTCACCAGTGGCAAAAATGCAAACGTTAAAACTATTATTAGCATATTGTTGTAGGTACAATTTAAACATTGATCAAATGGACGTAGAAACAGCGTTTTTGAACAGCAAGATAGAATCCGAAGTATACGTTAAACAACCTGAAGGATACGAAAAGGGAATTAACCAAGTGTATAAATTAAAAAAAGCTTTGTATGGTCTAAAAGAAAGCCCACGTGCATGGTATGAACATTTTAATAATTATATTACTCAATTAGGATTTAAAAGAAATAATTACGACTACTGTTTATATGTTAAAAATTCAGGTAATGATTCAATATATATTTTATTATTTGTTGATGATTTATTAATATGTAGTAAAAATAAAAGACAAATAGAACAAGTTAAAATTAAGTTAGCGAGTAAATTTAACATTAAAGATTTGGGCAAAGTAAAAAGTTATATAGGAATTAACATTGAATATAATGATGTAGAAATGACTTTAGATCAGAAAAGTTACATTGAATCTTTAGCACAAAAATATCAAATAAAAAATTCAAAACTATATGATACGCCTATGGAAATAAATTTAAATTTAATGACAAGTAAAATAGTAGAAGATAATATTAAATTTAGAAATTTAATAGGAGAATTGTTATATATTGCAACAGGCACCAGACCTGATATATCATTTTGTGTAAATTATTTAAGTAGATTCCAATCAAGTTATAATCAGGAGCATTTCAAATATGCATTGAGAATTTTAAAATATTTATATAAAACAAAAGATTATAAATTAACTTATTTGAAAAATGAAAATATTAATATAATGGATTGTTACGTTGATGCTGATTGGGCAGGCGACATAAATGATAGAAGATCAACATCAGGATTTGTAATTAGATTATTTGGGAACTCAGTTTATTGGAGATCACGCAAACAGAACTCTGTAACAAAGTCAAGTACACATGCGGAATATGTAGCATTATCAGAAGCTGTTACAGAAGTAATTTTTATGAAGGGTATCTTAGAATCATTTAATATTAAATTCAACAAGCCTATAAATTTGTATGAAGACAATTCTGGTGCAGTAGTTATATCTAAATATGGAAATTTATCAAAGAATTCAAAACATATAGAAACTCATTACCATTATGTAAATGAAAATTACTTAAATAAGATTATTGATATTGTTAAAATTGACAGTCAGGATAACATTGCTGACATATTTACAAAGTCTTTGAGTAAGCAAAAACATTATAAATTTAGATTTTTATTAAAAGTCACCCAAAAGTAAGGAGGCGTGTTAAATATTAGTTACTTTTGTTTACTTTTAATTATGTATTATTAAGTAGGTATTATTAAGAATACAAAGTTGGTAGTACTGAACCAACAAGAATTATTATTAATTAAAAAAGAATACAAAAGTTGAGTTGTTGTTAAGTTGTGTTTGTGTGTGGTTTATAAATAAACAATAAATAAATATATATAAATATAAAAGTGTATTATTTAAAGTTACAAACATTTACAGTCCCGTTCCTTTTTTTTGACGCGGACAGTATTATTTGCTTCATTAAACACTTCTTCTGTTTCAACCAAAATGTTTTCCTCATCAGGTAGAGGCTCATTCCTATTAATTGCAATGTTATGCAATACCTAATGCAGGAGCAACAATTATAATATTTAATAGAAAATATATAGCCTATAATGGATGTAAGTACATATAAGTTTCGAGGTTATGTAAGTATATCTGATTGTGAGTACATCATAAGTAGAGACCGGACACGAGAGGTTGATGACTCATCGCCCACGAGCGTACTACTGAACATTTGTATTTTTAAAGTTTTTAATTTTATTTATATAATTATACTTATAATAATAAAACGGGTCTATATACGGCTACAAAATACGAAATACATTTTTATTTGTTCATTTTGTAGTTCAAGTTGAGTAAAGGAGTATTAATATTTACTAGCAATACTTTCTCAAGGTTCTCTTCTGTAAAATTTGTTCTCTTTGAATGATATACATTGTTGTAAATAGAAAACGTCCTTTCTACATCGCAACTGGTTATAGGCGCATACTGGAAATATTCTTTTATTTCCGCGTATTTTGCAGATAGATCTTGTGGCATTGTCCCCATACACAATTGCCGCAATGTTATTAAAACTGGATTTCTATTAAAAACACATCCGAAGTCACTTGGAATACTTTTCAAATTATTAATAGCCACATGTATTCTCGTTAAACCATCATTTAGTTTGAGATTTCGATTTTGAAAATAAGTGATTAATTTTGGCAAATTTCCAAAGTGTTCCCGAAGAAAGTACAACTGATTTTTTAAATGTGGAATTTGTGTTAGTTCCTTACACTCAGAAATACGAGCATCGTCATTTAAACATGCAATGAAATTTTGTAAACTATCAAAATTCTCTGCCTGAAAACTAGTAGCTTCCAACCACGTCCCCCATCTAGTTATAACTGGAGAGGGAGGCAGTGACAAAGATTGCAGTTTTTCCCTGTAAAGAGCTAGTCTCAATGGTGCTTTTCTGAAAACTTTTTTAAAAGTGGATACAAGTCTATCAACTTCTGGAAAGATGTCTATATATTCACAGATTCTGTGGAGAGCGTGTGTTATACAAGTAATATGTAGCGTATTAGGATATGTTTCCTTTAATAGTCTGTCTGTTTTTAACATATATGCAGCACTGTCACTTACAAATAAAAGTACTTTTTCTTTGTATCTGTCGTCCGAATGAGGTATATTTTGAATATTCTCGTTAATGGTTTTAGCAACTGTTTCTGCATCAACTGTATTTATACCTTTTGTTGTTATTACATATGCGTTATATGGAATAGTTGGATATAGTACACCAACTACAACAATTACCTCACAGCGTGCTAATATATCGACAGTTTCGCTGGCACTTATCCAGAGGTACTGCTTTGAAAGATGGCTTCTAATGCGTTCTACTGCTTTCGTGTAGCACTTAGAAATAATATTTGCGTAAGGTGGATTCATCAGGAACATTTCGACCAGTATATTTTTAAAGTGGTATTTTTAAGTTTATTTAATGAAATATTAGCCGCCATAAAAGTTTCACAGAGCTCTTCGTATAATATAAATAAAGTAGTACCAAAACAATGTAATTAAATTTAGTTAACTATTTAAGACTAAAAATTTTCGAAATGTCCACCATTATTTTTAATACACAAGTCACACCTTTTTAAAACTGAATTTGTTGCTTTCCTGGCGGACTGTGCATCAATATTATTAAAAACTTCTAATACAGCTTCTCTAAGGTCATCTAATGTGTCGTACGTCTTTTTATACACCCTATATTTTACCATTCCCCATAAATAAAAGTCTAAAACGGACAGATCGGGGATCGGGGTGGCTATCTAACCGGCGCGTTTCTTCCTATCCATCTGTTCGGGAATATATGATATAGACGATTTATTACCGTTAGCTGATTATGTGGAGGGGCTCCATCGTGTTGAAACAATTCGAGCATACCACATGTTTATAAGGGTAATTCTTGTAACATATTAGAATCGTTCTGTAGAAACTGAAGATAGCAATTACCGGTTAATGTACCATAAAAAATGTATGGACCAAGAATTGTTGAACCGCACCAAACATTAAATCCAAACCTAACTTGGAGTCTCCTCTGATCAACATTATGCGGATTTTCTTGCATACATAAATGTTCGTTGTGTCTCTTAAACATGCCGTAGTTTGTAAATTGTGTTTCTCTGTTCATAAGATATTGAATCTAAAGAGTGGGTCAGCTTCACACATGTTAGCAAACCAAGTACAATAATCAATGCTCTTATTGTAATCATCAGGGTGCAGTGTTTGTACACCTGGTATTTTAGAGGGATGAAACTTATTCTTTTTCAGTACTCCTACAACAGTACGTTGAAATCCATGGATTTTGCATTACACGTGCCAATACGTTTACCTCTGCCTCTTCATTAATACCTCTTGCAATCTTTATTGGTTTACAGAAAGAACCATACTCTCAAAAATTATCATAGAGTCTCTTAAAGGTAGGCAGAGAAGGCTGGCGACGATCAAAATACTGTTCGAAATACTGTTGCGCAGCTTGTACGGCATGTTTATGGCACAAAATGTAACACTCAATCATATCACGCTTTTCCTGATTAGAAAAATTCATATTGATATTTGACGAAACGTCAATTGACAATAATTAGAAATTGAATGTCAATAATTGTCATTTGCATTATTATTAAACGCGATGTGTATCTAATCATTGTTTTCATAGCATATTACTAGAGCAGTTCGAAAATTAAAAGAAAGAAGCGGCTATAATTTGTTTATTTATAAAAATAACTATGTCAAGTGTTACATTATTTGAATCGTCGAATCGTTATATAGCTATTATTACAACTAGGGGAATATGAATAGTATATTTCCCGTGGTTGGCTAGTTACATCCCGAGGGTGAAACCAGAGGGATGTATAGACAACCAAGGGAAATGTATTCATATTCCCCGTGTTGTAATCAATAGTTTTTTTCTGATTGAAACACTATTGTTGTGAAAATGGAAAAATATTGGATTGTATATTTTTGAATTTATCGGATTGGTGACGTTGCTAAGGGCCGTGTTTGTAAATATCATGGTTGACTGGTTTGATTTTCGCGTTCTGTTATAAATAAAATTGATGAAATGTCAAACAATGTGCTAACACAAGCGGCGAAAGCCCGTGAATGTTTGGTTCCGGCGAAATCCAAAGCTGCTTACACTAAAGTGTATGAAGACTTTCAAGAGTGGAGAAGAGAAAATTTGGTGAACGGTGTTGACGAAAATATTTTGCTAGCGTTTTTTGAAGATTTGGTATTTTGCTATAATTTTTTTAATTTTTGACGTATGACTAATTTATTCTATCCGTAGTCGCATAAATATTCACCAAACACGTTGTGGGCAAAATTATCGATGCTAAGGTCAATGTTAAATTTAAAGGAAAAAATTAATGTTAAAATGTTCGATGAAGTAGAAGCATTTGTGAAAAATAAAAATAAAGGATACGTTCCTAAAAAATCAGAGGTGTTGTCCCGAGAACAGCTCAAAAAATTCTTGCGAGAAGCTCCTAATGAAATTTTTTGATGTATAAGGTAAAAATTTCATTGTGATTCTCCTCTGTTGAATAGATTGTTACAACCGTAATTTTAAAGGTCGCTTTAATTATGGAAATCTTTGGCGCCTGCAGAACGAACGAATTGGTGAATATGCTCTCTTCCGATATCGAAGATCGCGGGTCGGTGATCGTGATCAACGTTTCAAAGACGAAGAATGATGTAAATAGGAAATCTACAATTATTGAAGAAGAAGATCTGGTGCTGTTCGTTTGGTGAGAGAATATTCGGCGTTGCGTCCGCAAGGTGTTCTTAGGTTCTTCGTGGCTTATCGAAATAAGAAGTGTACTCTTCAGTCGGTCGGCAAAAATACCTTCGGAAAGATTCCGAGTAAGGTTGCTGAATGGTTGGGTTTGGATAATTCGAAGGCGTATATAGGCCATTGTGGAAGACGAACATCCGCGACTTTGGTGGCCGATGCGGGAGCCTCAATGACTACACTAAAGAGACACGGTGGTTGGAAAAGTTCGTCTGTTGCGGAAGGCTATCTGGCTGACAGTATGTTGCAGAAAAATAAGGTAGCAAAGATGATAGCGGGTGTGGAGGGAGAGCCATCTGCAGCATCTGTTACGGTTCCTGGTGTGTCGATGACGAATTGCGAACAAGATTCTTCATCGTTTGTATCTGGTTGTAATCGCTTAAGCGGAAGGTTTGAGAATTGCAATTTTTATTTTGGTTCTGAAAAGTAGTGTTACTAATGCAAAGACTTTCTTAGTTCATTTGTTGCTTTAATTAGAAAATAAAACATTTCTGATTATTTTTGTTGCTTCAATTAAAAATTATAACATTTTTATGGTGAAATGTGACGTTTCATATTTCCCTTGGGACAATATGAGCGTTTCATAAATCCCTTGGGAAATATAAGTGTGTTATGAATATGATATATCGTAACCAAGGCAGTATTATTCAATATTGTTTCAATCGGAAAAAAAGTCATATCCGACTACGGTTTCCATTAGAAAAAACACTAGAGTTTTATTTATGGGGAATGGTAAAATATAGGGTGTATAAAAAGACGTCCGACACATTAGATGACCTTAGAGAAGCTGTATTAGAAGTTTTTAATAATATTGATGCACAGTCCGTCAGAAAAGCAACAAATTCAGTTTTAAAAAGGTGTGACTTGTGTATTAAAAATAATGGTGGACCTTTCGAAAATTTTTAGTCTTAAATAGTTAACTAAATTTAATTACATTGTTTTGGTACTACTTTATTTATATTACGATTTCCTTATTACTTGAGTTATTCATTAGTAATTATGATTATAATTTCGAAATTAAAAGAATATTTTTAATAACTAAACTGATTTTTATTACTACACGCGATGTGAATCTATTCATTGTTTTCATAGCATACTACTAGAGCAGTTTGAAAATTAAAAGAAAGAAACGGCCATAATTCGTTTATTTATAAAAATAACTGTCAAGTGGTACATCATTTGAAACATCGAAAGGAGGCCTTTTTTATAGTCATGACCGGCTATGGTTTCAATTAGAAAAAAACACAAGTTTGTGTTATAACTCAAAAGTTATAGCTGAAATGAAGAATTCGGTTATACAGTATTATTAAGCACATAATTACTTATAACTTTCTCCTTTACACATTTTTTCTAGTCAATAATAACAGAGACAATGTTTTATTCTAGAATGACTTCTAGTAGCTTTTGCAATCACTCTATCAGTAGTTTTGTCACAACACTGTTGCATTACTCCTAATATTTTTCAGATACTCATAATTTATTTTCAATAAAATTGACATGTAATTTAGAAACTGAGAGACTTCCAATATCTATGCCGATTAAGATCAGCAATATCAGTCCCAACATCCGCTAGTAATATTTTTTTTGGCATTCCACCCATTATACCATCCATTATATCCTCGCATCCGATTTTGTATATCTTCCATTAAGGTAACCAATAAAAATCTTTTGGTTTCAATTGGTAAAAGCCTGAGGGTATGGTACATTGTTTCAGTAAATCCACACTGCCAAAATTTCCAGGTAGCAAATATATAGTAAATATAGTATGAAGTATCAACATGAATGAATAATATACTTACTTTGATGTATAAGTTTCTGAAATGGGGTCTGCAGTTTATTTCGTTCCTGTAACTTTGTTATTATATTCTCTCGCCAATTAAAATCTATAGCTATTTTATGATTGGATGCTAAATATGATTCTAGTGCTCAATCATTTTATAGTGTTGGAGCCATTGTTTTTTAAATCTTTTTTGAAAAGTGATAATAAATCATAATAATTATCTTAAATATGTTTAAAAATATTGCGCACTTTTTTACTTTCCTTTAAATATGTAATGTACTCAAATAGATGTCATTATTTATTCACTCTAATTAAAAATGTGTAGATAGTCGAGTAGTTTTGCTTGGAAATATAATACGATTAATTAAAAATGTGTAGATAGTCGAGTAGTATTGCTCGCAAATATAATACGATTTTGTATTACCTTGTAATTATGACAGTTGTCTAAGTCTAATTTTTTGACTTCTGTCATTTTCCTAAACTTGACAATTTATGTTAGTGTTGGGCACTCGTTAAAAGTGAAATAGTACCATTGTGCGTTAAAAAAATTTTATACAATGAAATTATATTTGTTTATTTTTTTTAATTAAGGGCACACAAAGTGTTATTATATTGGTGCTTTCGACATATTTCATCATTAATTAGCTACACTGTGTACGTATCGTGCGGACAAAGTTTTCATGCCTGGTTGCCATGGCAACTTAGCGTTTATTAAGATCTAATATAGGCGCCGGACAAAAAAAATCATTTTTGCGATATCTAGTTAGCCATGCATTTTTTCCAAAAAAACAAAAAGCTCATTAAATTGACCTCGTAAAACTGCAATTCTTTCCCCATTTAATTGTCTCTCTATCTCAGCTAGTTTCCGATATCCCCATGCTAAACATCGGACGAAACTCACCCTGTATATGTTATACATCTTATTCTTATATTCACAAATGATATTTAATAAAACACATATATGCATAGGAATAGCACGTGTCAGATAAGATGGCGAGCGGTTGGGATGCGCTGTAATAGTTTTAAGTCGTTTTTAGAAACACCCACTCCCACTTACTTCAACTTTATGTAAAACCAAATACAAAGTTTTTCACTATTTCTAATGTTGCGCGAACTTACTCCCACCGCTCGCCATCTTATTTGGCGCTTGCTATACTTTGTAATCAAAAAAATAGTTTACATTAGATAAATATACAGTAAATATCGTTTATAACGACGTTGAAGGGACCAACGAAATTCGGTCGTTCTAAGAGTAGGTCTCTATATCCAAATACCAAATTATTATATAAACACATTTTATTTATCTTAGAAAATACACTTAAATAACGAAAACAATATTCTAGTTTTATAAAATACAAATAAAAAAAACATTTCCTTCTCAACTTATTTTACTAACAATTTAACACATATGTATATAATAATACATAGGCACAGACTGCATTGTACATACATAACACATATTTAAATTTTAATAAAAAAATCTGTCATTTTGGTTTGTTGTAATTTTTTGTTTTCTAAGAAGTGTTTTTCAATAATTTTTTCCAAATGGAGCAATGCAGAATCTGTTTTAGCGTCTTTCAAATTTTGATTGAATGTGAAAAAATGCTGAATCATTTCAACTGCTGAAAATGCATCCTTTATAGTAGGTGATTGAAATTCCCTAGTTTCGTCCATTTCCACTTCATCGTTGTTTATTTCTAACTCCAAGTTTGCACTGGACCCAGCTAAAATTTTATCTTCTTTATATCTTCCTCCGTTTTGAGTTCTTCATCAACATTTGAAAAATTATCCCAACCCTCTTGTGTTGCCAGGTTAACTACAGGTAAAGTGCGGACCCATTCAGTTAAAGGTAAGTTATCTTCTTCCGTATCATTTTGTAGTCGAAGCCACTCAGCTAAGGGTAAATTATCGTCATCAAAAGAGTTTTCTGCTGCGTGTAAATTAAACCCAGCATGTGCAAAGGAATTTTCTATTGTCTGTTGAGAAACGCGATCCCAAGCTTTGGAAAGTAGAAAAATAGCCTGCAGGATATCTAGTTTTTGAGGAACACCATTCTCGTCAATGTCTTTTAAAAGCTTTATAATTTGAAGTTTTCTAAAATGTGTCTTTAGGGACTTTATTACACTCTGGTCCATCGGTTGAAGAACTGACGCGGTATTTGGTGGAAGGAAGGCAAGTTTTATAGCTTTTAAGTTTTGAATATTTGGATGAGCTGGACAGTTGTCTAAAAGCAATAGGATTTTCCTTTTTTTGCCGAATGAGTTTATTGTCCCATCGTACAATTATTTTTTCAAATAATGCTGATGTCATCCATGCTCTTTGGTTGTTTTCATATTCAACAGGTAAAGATTTTATATTTTTAAAGCATCGAGGATGCTTAGCTTTGCCAATAACCACAAGTTTCATTTTTTCCGATCCAGTCATATTTGCTGCTACAAGAACAGTCAATCTATCCTTACTCAGTTTACCACCAATACATTTTTCCCCTTTAAATTTCATCGTTTTGTCTGGCATCATTCTGAAAAATAAACCAGTCATCTGCGTTGAATAGTTCTTCGTCTGTATATTCTTTTCTTAAATTTGGCCACACTGTATTTAACCAGTCGTCACAAATCCCTTTAGGTACATCTACTGCTTCGCCACATATTTTACCAAAAACAATATTGTGTCTTTTTCGGAATCGTTGAATCCATCCAACTGTGCATTTAAATTTCTAACCCTAATCGTCGAGCAAAATCATTTGCTTTCTCTTGCAATATCGGACCGCTAATAGGAATGTTGTGGCTCCTCTGAATTTTGAACCATTCATATAGGGCCTCGTCTACTCTATACGCGTTACAAGATCTGATCTTTTTCGTTTGTAATGATGAAGATCTATTAACTAAATCCTCTATTTTATTCCGATTTTTCCAAATCGTGGAGATTGTTGAATGCGCCACCTAAATAAACAAGAATAATATTAGTATGCATGTTATTCTCATAGAAATCAAACAAAACTTACCTTATATTCTTTAGCAATATTAATATTAGAATTTCCAGCCTCCAAGCGCCTAATAATTGATGCTTTTTCTTCAATTGTAAACGCCTTTCGTTTCGCCATATCGACGTCGACAACGTACCTTCAATTCCTAGATAACTACTGAATAAATACGTTTATCTGTCGCATTTCGCCTTGCCTTTTCATAACGCTGTAATTCCCCTAGCCAATTCGAAACTTTGATAATTTGATCCAAATTTCAAGCTATTTTTGTCGTAATATCCGATGTCGTTATAACCGATAGGTTTCGCGGTTAGAAAGCATTGTTTCTGGCCAGGACCTTGAAATTTCGTCGTCGCAAAAACCGATATGTCGTTATATCAGATGTTATAAACGATATTTACTGTATAGTAGTGATGAATAATAATAAATTATAGTAAATAGTAGTATAGTTTGTATCTATGAGCAACTAACTTCACAAAATCATATTCTGACAATTCCTTATTGTCTAGGTCTAAAATCTTCTTATTTAAAAAACTCTCCGCATCTCATCTGACTTTTTTGTTTTTCCAACAGGGTTACTAATACTTTGAATTTTAATATAAACTAAGCATTCAAATTCAATGAGAGTTTTAACAAAAACATGAACATTAGGATAAGTATGGTAAATACTTCTGGAAAATGAGACTGAAAGGATTCACATTATTAAAAATACATTACTAGTTTTTGAAGCCCATACTGAAGAAGGAAATACAGATGTATCCGAAATATAACAATCGACTAAATAATCTGCTAGTTTTGAAAGGCAGTAGATTGGGGAATGTCGGACATAATAGTAGTTAATACAACGAGTCAATAATGACGGTTATTATTCCTGAGAGCTAAATTTCCGAACCGAGCCGCGAAGCGGCGAGGGAGTAACTCAGCTCGAGGGAATAATAGTAATTATAGCGAGTTTTATTTTATTTATTTGCATTACTTTATTTACGACTAATTGAAAATGACTAAAAGATAAAGTTTATCGTATCGACGACGCGCTTGACAATTAGAATATTCGGTCTTGTTTATCGTTACTATGGTAACGCTGGTAAGACTATGTTTTATTGGCGGAACGCAGGGAATAGTGAGGCATAACGTTATTATTATTCCCTGCATTGCGCCAATAAGAACGGTCGCATTTCATTATTCCCTACGGCAATTATGAGTCCCATTATTAACTAATAATCGCTAATATAATACCTACTTTAATGTTTAGTCATAGATAAAATAATTAACGAAAGAATCGCTTACACTTTCGAGAGTGAGAAAAGGTAAACTAAATAAATGTTGAATCCATTTTCCATGTTATTACTTTTATAAAAGTTTACTAAACCCAAATTTTGAATTTTTCGTTACCAGCTTTGTCCTAAATGGAATCGACCATCAAAAATTTTTGCGTTGGGCCAAACAGACTGCGCAGAATTATGAATGGCTATTTCGAAATCTAATACTATTTTCTGAGGATTTAATTAAATATTTATGGTGTTTAATAACATCAGTAACTTATTGAACAGAGTGGTAAACATTTTGCATAGCTTGTTTGGAAGAAGATAAAAACTAATGGAATAAAATGGACAATGCGTAATCCATGAATTGTAAATAATTGATAAAAGAATTTTGTACAATATTTAAATGTTCCATCCATGTAAATAGTGTCACGCTGCGATAAACATTTCATATTTGATGTACAACCAAAAATTACAATATTACTTTCAATATAATTGGCCAATAAAAATGGTTCGTTTCTGTCAGTTATTGTCTGTTATTAAATCCATAGCTTTCAGAGCTTCTTGGACATCATGAACATTTTTTGGTGTAGCGGACATGTAGTTGTTCAATCGATTGCGATTTATACTTCACCATGAACTTTTACAGGGTATTTTACAGTGCGCTGTATAATACGTTCTTTGTCTCATGTATTCCTTCCAGGTGATTAGCTCCAGAAAGCTGATTCATCTGTAAACAGAAGGTCGAAGCTGAATTTTTTTGCCAGTAGCGGTTTAATAATTGCGCTTCAATAAACGATATAGCGTTTGTATAATTTGCTTCTTGAAGTTACAAATATTAGAAAGAAGTTACAAATATTAATACATTTATTTACTTGTAATTTAATTAGTTTTTTTAGATTGTAATTTGCTTATTTCAAATATTTAACATGTTGGGCTGTTACTTTATGGTATGTCATAAATAATAAAAGCACACTATACTTTGTAACCATGTCAGTTTATTAAGTTTAACCAGAGAATTTAGTTTCCACATTCAATGCCATTATCATGCTTATTCCACCTTCAAGCGATATAACATAGTTACGTATAAAAGGTCTAAATGTTTACCTTTTAATTTGCATTCCTTATAATTTTTTCGGTTAGTTTTCATTAATATAGTTCGTGATATTTTCAAAAATAAAAGCTCTTCTGATATTATTATTTAAAGAAGAAATTCCATACTTCCAACTAATATTTATGTTCTTCTTGGCTAGCTCGGGTTGTCTTGTTAATTTATGTTCTTTTCTTAAATAAACTAATAATAGCTTTATTTTTCCGCGTGTTTTAGTTGAATTTCTCCGTTTATTTGGTAAATATTCCCTACAACAGAAGGGTGTTGTTTCTGTAAAAGTATTTCTCCAGTGGTGCACACTGACGATTCTGTAGTACGATGAAACACGTGTCTGCGTATCTGGAGCGATACTTTCACACATATGTGAACTTGTAGTCTGTTCTCCACACCCGATTTATTAATATTTTATGTTATTAAAAATGTTCCTGTTTTATACAAAATGTATGTTTCAAATTATTTTGTTATTTATTTCATCATTGTCAAAATATCGCAGATATTTCGTCATGACCATGAGGAAGTGATTGAATTCGTCTGAATTAATTGACGAATAACAGACTCCTCAACACAATTTATAACTTTTGGCTCACATGACATGTACTAAATGCTAATGGTTTTGATGTTGCAAACTCGTAGTTTACCTAAGTAAATTCTTTAGTTGAGTTTTTTACTCTACTTCTGGAGTGCAGATGTGTCTTTCACTCTTACAAGGGTCACATTTAGGACTGTATTGTTGTTGACGGTGCTGCATTAGAAGTGAAACTCTGTTCGTTCGGGACAAGGTTATATGGAATGTTTATGTTTATTGGAGTTGTTTTTATATTTATAGAACGGTTTATCCGACACTATGTAGAGAATATTCGAGATTGTTAGGAAGCTTTAGAATAGCTATGGATTTTGGTAGTATATTGTCATAGTGATAGGAGTTACGTGGTAGAATTTGGGTAAAACCAAGATGAATTCGGCATCTGATTTTCGATCTTTATTTAGTAACTACAGGCCCAGTCACGAGTAATTAAAAAATACAAGTGCTAACTGAATGCTTTTCTTTGTCAATGTACAGTGCGCGTCATACAAAATGCGTACAACTCTTATGAGCATAAATGAGTTTTTTAGTTGCGTGAACGGCCCAAATATATTCATACAGTCACTTATAGACTTCATAGGTTATACATACATTGCTAATACCTATAACTTAAGTCAGATTTTACAAACAAAATTAGACATGTCAAATTTGACAAGCCTGGCTTACATTGATAATATGTTAGTGTACGCATTTCACATGAGCAGCACTGTACATCTGCCACATGAGTTTTAAGTCCTGTAAACATCAGAGGTTAGATAGTGACAATCTTTAAAGGGGAAGTTATTCGATAATGAGTAGCAGACCTTGAAGATAGTTTTGATGTTATGCTTAAAAAATCTATTTTCGTAATTTTGTTTATTAAGCTATGTATTTGTAATAAATTACATTTGTTTAGAAGCGATACAAGTTAATGTTTCAATTGGCCATTCATAGACGTCTGGTTCTCTCAAATAGGTACTGTTCTTAACGACGAATTTTAAATGATCCTCAAAATACTCCTCTTGTAATTCTTGCGGAATTTTATCTAAGTATTGGTACAAGGAGATTATAGACTTTGTGAAATCTGAAAAAAATAATTTCTTGAAAAATTACAATAATAATTTGTTATCCATTTCGTGGTTTCAAAACCGTAGGGCTTTCATTGGGCAGTTGTCAAATATTTATGTAAATCGAAACGTCAAATTTTGAGTTGAAGGTTTGCCATTTACGAAAATGCATCAAATAATAACAAAAAAATTTGATAAAATTGTTTAAACATACTGCGAAATATGGATTCAAACATAGCCACGTTTCGCGCAATTAGATACGACATGGGCCGACATAATCGTCCTACTGTGCAAGCAATTGGCAAGATAGTGAAAAAATTTGAAGAAACGGGGACCGTGTTAGTTATTCAGAGGCATGTGCATCATCGTAATATACGCTCTGCTGAAAATATCGCTGCCATGAGTGAAAGTGTGGCCGAAGAGCCGAATTTGTCGATTCCGCGGCGTTCTCAGCAATTGGGCCAGTCTTATAGCTCATTATGGCGAATTTTGCATCCGTATAAAGTTCAACTCACTCAAAAATTAAAGCGTGCTGACCATAAACAACGCAGGAGATACGTCAAATGGGTCCTTGAGCAACAGGCCATAAATAATGATTTTTCGAACAAAATTCTCTTCAGCGATGAGGCGGATTTCTCACTCGGTGGGTACGTAAATAAGGAAAATTGTCGCATTTGGGGCTTTGAAAATTCTCAAATAATTGAAGAGAGGCAAAAGTGACTGTGTGGTGCGCATTATGGTCTGGGTGCATCATAGGGTCGTATTTTTTCGAAGATGACGAGGGAACAGCGGCTACTGTCAATTCGGAGAGGTATGGTCGAATGATGAATCGATATTTTTTGGACTGCGATTGAAGATATGGACTTGGACGATATGTGATCCAGCAAGACTGTTCAACAAGCCACACAACACGACCGATTTTGGCTCTATTGCACGGGAAGTTTGCTGGCCGTGTAATTTCACGTTTTGGTGACTTCAATTGGCCACCGACGTCATGCGATTTGGCGCCGTTAGCCTTTATTACTTGGGCTATGCAATAGACTGTATGCGGACAATCTTCGAACTTTAGAACATTTGAAAAACATTCGTCAACTGATGGCCCAGGTACCGGTCGAAATGTGCCGAATAGTGGTCCAGAATTACCACAAAAGGATCGAGTGTTGCCACAAATCCTGAGGCGGCCATTTGAATTATATTGTATTTCACACATAATGGCAAGGTCCAAACATTATAATAAAAAAAAAATCGTCAAAAATTTAATTAATTAATGTTTTTTTATGTCTTTTTTTTGAAACCAAGAATGGATAATGTAGTTATCAAGTTATCAAAATAAATTTAAATAAGCGTATATATTATAAGATAAAATTGTTAAAAAAGAAACATAATAATACTCAAGTTGTTAATAAATAATCTCACCGAGAAGCATTGAAACCTTCTAACATGCAGGCTCAATTTATTAAATCAAAAATGAGAATGAAGAATAATGCTACGTGAAATAGCAAAAGTAAATGCCGCAAAACTGTCTTTCAAAAATTTACGCTAGAATGCAGCACCACTACAGTGATCTCAACTACCTCAACTAGCCAGTACCCAGGCTAAGATCTCAGTGATGACGGCGGGGTTCTTTTGAAACGTTGTTGCGTGACTGACTACCAAAAATTAAATAAAAGAACGCCACCACGAGTTGAGTTATAAACTCAGGTCATACGTCGCACGGATGACGTAAAGGCTATGACCACCCACAAAGCGTAATATAAAAAAAAGGAAGTATAATATTACAACAGTATTTATTGTGAATGTTTCCCACTCCCCATATACAGTCCCGTATATATCTGCCAATAATTAAATGAATTATTTTGTAATCTTTTACATGCGTGAGAGACGAGTGGTGTAGGTTAGAGATCTCCTCGTTCGTACAATCAATAATATACAGAAACAAATAATTAATAGCGAAATCTAAGCTAACTAGAAATTAACGAAGAAATTAGTATGTGAAAAATGCAATTTTGACAAAGCTTTAAAATCAGTTATTAATGCTCACGTGTAAAGATTGTAATATACCATATTGTTTCCAAAGTGTTAAGGTTAATTATCAAACAGTAAAGAAAATAAATTGAAGGCTGCGAACAGGAGATGCCTCCTTAATTAAATGCAATTCACTGGCACAGTAATTTTTAAAACTTATCTTTAAAAGGATGAACCCAGCTCAAGGCATCAACACACGGTAATTTTCCTGTTAGGAATCCAACCACGTGGGCGATTCCCTGCTGCGTAATTTCAGTCTGTGCACATCCAGACAAACTTGAAATTTATGGTAGCTCCAGACTGGTTAACGGTAGCTTAGCAACTTTGGCCGTAGCTTAGTGAATTTAGCGGTAGCTTAGTGAACTTAGCGGTAGCTTAGTGAACTTAGCGGTAGCTTAGTGCCAGAATAGATGTTCCTCGGATAGATATCGATGACTGCGTGTATTGATCCAACCAAAAAGTTGTCGCCAAAAGGCTCGGCATCAGATTTAAAACATACAAATCTACCACAAAAGGTGATTCCAATCGAAATATTGCACCATATACTACACAAAATACAAAATCGTTTTCAATTTTCACACGACCAACCTCTTCGATATCTCAAACGTAATTGAATACAGTAAACGGACGCTATCTCTTTCACTCCGCACACCAAAAATCCCAACACGTATGCTCATCGCGCTAAACTTATACACGTCTCCTACTAGTTGAATAAGACCTCAAGGTAATGCATTACTAGCTATACGAGGGTAGCTGATAAAATAATCGTAACATTAACCAATTATATTCTAGTATAGAAATATATAAATATAACTACGTTAATGGTAATAAAGTAAGTAATAAAAAGTGTCAAAACTGATTCTAATATACACAATGGGATTGCTAAAGCCTTCGTTACATTGCGCCCGCCAAGCGTTTCTGTTCATCCAATCGTCCTCCTTTAAGGCATTAATTCATGATCTTTGCGCGTGTACTTCTTTTTTTATGGGTTCTGGTATATTTTTCAGAGCTCTCGTTGGCCATTGCTCCTTTCTCATTCACATAACGTATCCATACCAGAGCAATTGTTTAGTCTCTATTTCATAAGTTTTCGAATATACCTTTCCCGTTCGTCTTATTTCTTTGAATATTCGAGAAAATCAATTTCCACTGTTTCTAGTGCCTTCGTATTTTTTTCAAGTTTGCCAACAATTTCAGCCATAAGTTAAAATTGGTTGGACAGTAACTCTATAAGTATATCATTATCTAAATCGATCTTGCGTAATCATAACAGGAAGTTCAACAAACATATACATTTCTTGATTTGCTGCATTCGATCTTGTATAGCTTTTCTTGATGCTCCCACCTCCGACAAAATACTACTTAAATATTCATCTTTCAATTAACCTAATTTCTAAGCCTGGATTTTCTTGTTTTTCTCCTAATATTAAATATTCAGTTTTCTTCTCAATTGTATTCCAACCTTATGTTTTTTTTGTACCTTTCTGGGCATGTAATCAGTGTCTTCTTCGTCACAAACTTTAGTAACTTGATGGTTGGCAAATAATAAAGTTGTCACACATTGGTCTTCCATCCAAACCCATATCTCTGCCGTTTTTTCTCTTATTAATTTGGGCTTGTCGAATATATAATTTAAACAACGCAGGTGAAGGGTTAAGTCCTTTCCTAATGGTTGTGAAGTATTTTTAGCAATTTAAGTAGTTTTTTTTGTTTTTATATACTTACAATATTCCAAATGGCTAAAATATAGATTTTATTGAGGCCTATCTTGGTTAATGTTCCAAAAAGCATCTTTAGGGAGACCATGTCATAAGCTTTCTCCAAATCGATAAATAACATTTCTAGCGAATTCTTGGCAAGATAAATTATTGTGGTTCCGCAATCAAATTCTCCCAATCTAGTCCCAATCGACTTCTACATGTTTTCTAAATTGAAAATTTTGCTGAAAAGGAAGTGATTTGACTCCATTGAAGACGTCCAGACAGATACGGAGAAGATTCTCAACACCCTTAAGAAAGAAAATTTTCAGAAATGCTCTTAAAAGTGGAAACGCCGTCGGAATCAGCGTATTTAGTCAGAAAGGAACTACTTTGAAAGAGAACTATCGCAATAGGCTGTATTCAGGGTGTTTCGAACGTAATCTGTAATATTGTTGTGGGCGAGTCATTCAATTTTAAGATGAAAAGTTCCTAAAAACATGTGTGATAAGTTTTGTCGTTAATTTTAATAGAAGCAATAACATTGTGACAAATAAAACATAAAAGTAGTACATTTACGAGATGTTCAAAATGTGCCCCTCTAGCTAAAATACAAGCTTCCAATCGACGTCTAGTGGATTGCCAAATCCTTTCGAAAATGCCAGGAGTGTTGCGAATAATATTGCAGCCTTCTAATGATGTGAATTTGAAGATCTTCTAAATTTAAAATCGTGGTTGTATAAACGAGTGATTTTAAATATCCCCATACACAAGAATCCAGAGGATTGTGGTCAGGTGACCTTGGGGGCCATAGGTGTGGAGATCCTCGTCCTTTCCAACGATTTGAATAAAGCTTATTTAGAAACTCCCGTACGATGAATGCAAAATGCGGAGGTACACCGTCATGCGTGGACCACATACGCCTTATAATTATGAGAAGTATTTCTTCCAAAAGAACAGAAAGCTCATTTTCTAGAAAAATGAAGATATTTATCACCGTTCATTCGTTGAGGAAGGAAAAATGGTCCTTTAAATAATTGTCGATAATACCAATCCAAACGTTGTCCGAAGAAGTTTGTTGAAATCGTGCTGCAACTGTGGCATGTGGATTTTCATCAGCACACTCATGGTTGTTATGAAAATTCATAATACTATGTCTTGAGAAGTTGGCTTCATCTGTAAACAATACAGTTGCAGCAAAATTGGGATTGTTTGCAATTTTTCTTAAAAACCATTGGCAATACTGCGTACGGAGCGGATATTCATTGAGTAGCAAATCTTGAACACGTTGAATATGTAGGTGTAGGTTTCCGCGGTCATTCTTCAAGCTACTGCGAAACGACGAACATCTACGTACAGCCCTGAAGATGTCCCTTGAAACAGTGGACGAAACGTTGGTAATTACGCCTAACTCGACGCCGGGTTTCCAACCCGGAAACCGAGGTCTACGTTGAATATGATATTCCAAACAGTTTTGTGACTAACATTTACTTGTTGAGCAATTTTTCAGGTACTCGTTTCTGGATGTTCGTCAATAATTTGGAAAACCTCATCTTCAAGTTGTGAAGTTCTCGCATTTAGAGGTCGTCCAATAATATCCCTTGATCTTGCAAAAGTTCCAGTTTCTTGTAAACAAAGATGCAGTTTAGTAAACGTTTCAGAACATGGTAAGCGGTTATTTGGATAACACTTGGCATACATACGTCTAGCCTCTAAGGCATTACCATTGTCTAATCCATACAAAAAAATGGATATTATCCGCTTCAGCATTAGTAAACGCAGGTATAGTCAAATAGTTCAAACTGAACACAAACGAAAGCAGAACTAGTACTACAACGAAATTAGAATGATGCTAGGTGTTTTGGTTTGACACAGTAATCGTCAACATTCCAGAGGCCACTTACAATAAACATGTTCTTTCTTGTTAGTTTTGGAAACCATTAGCGTCACTAACAAAAAATTATCATCAAAATAAATTTCACTTACAGTCAGAGCTCGTTTATTACAATAAATAAATAAATAAAAAACCTTGTATGTATATCATTAACGACGAAATTTATCACACATGTTTATAAAAACTTATCGTCTTAAAATTGAATGACAAATCGCCCATAACAAAATTTCAAATTACTTTCGAAACACCTTGTATACTGATATTTTAAAATTACAAACCCAATCTTACAACTGTCCAATTACACCTCATATGGTAATTTAATGTACATATTTATTAAATGTTTAGAAGGTATTCGTAATATAATTCTCATTACAAAATATTAAATCTGCGATACGAAAAGTTTGAAATAAACGTTACTTTAATAACTTACCCAAAGCATTTTCAATAGGGTCCTTTCTCATCTCGTGTTCGCATATTTCTACCTTAAATCCCACGTCCTCCATGATCTTTCGAATATATTCTGCTGGTTCATCTGTACAATGTATAAAAGGTCTTTCGTGTGGTAAATATTTTGACCAGGTCCCTTCGTTGAAATGTCTACGAAACGAGTCACTTATTGGGCACCGTGCTATATGTATCACGAAAATTTGGCCACCTGGCTTAAGCATCTTGCGAAATTGATTGAGGAAAGTCCTGAAATGTAATAATTATTTGATAAGATCCAATTGAATCTATAGTCAGTTTTGTTTCATACTTATTTAAAATGCAATATACAGGCTGCCCATTTTCTATCTCCATATATAGGTAACTCTCTTAGCTTAGTATTGAAGATACCGGATCGGTTAAATTAGTAAAGTCGCTCAGAATTTTGATGTGTAATTGATAGCATTTTTAGATTTGTCGAATGTTGTCAACTTTTGAGATATTTAAGGAAAATGAAATTTGACGAAATTTTCAGTTATACATATCTTCGTAACCGTTGAAGACAGAGCAAAACTAAAAATGGCATCTGATAGTATTTTTGCGTAGAATTTAATAATCTTTATTAAATATTCATGGTATACTTGAATATCAAGATATAAAATAAACTTGTTTTTTTTTAATAGCAATCATAGTTGGCCATGACTTCATTAAAATGCTTCTTTTGTTATGATTTCATAAATATAAGGTTGGTATGTGTTCGGGAAAAATAGATTTAATTTTATATTTTTAGTTTCATTTAGATATAAGCAAACAGATGTAGGTATATTTATGTTAATGTATTCAATCCTAGTTTTAAATTGTAAATATTGTAAAGTGTATATAGAAAAGATTCTTGGAGTTCGGATATATTTAATGTTGTCAATTACCTAAGGCCTGGTCAGGTATTACATTTCTTTATTCATTGTCTTGTTTTCTACGGTCATAAAAATTTATTTGATTACAGGCACAACCTTCTTGTTAACCCATCCATTTAGTAGTTGTAAATGTAATGTATAATAGAATAAGTTTTATTCACATTTCCTGTTATAGATAAAGTGTTATATTATTATAATAGGTTAAATAGTTTTGGTTCGATGCGATTCTGCGAAATATTATCTCTAACGCACTTCCTGTGTATTGTATATTTATTATTTTAAGAGTTATTTTATTCAGAATAATTGAAACATACATGAGTAGGTAAACCCCACCAGTTTTGTATAATACAAAGGTATTTTTAATAAAAAATATTATTAAAAATCTGGTGTGAAGAACACAAATGCAGGTTCACTATTAATATTTTCTGTGAACGTGTCCGAATATATCCTATCCCCAGAGACGTAGATACGTATTTCGCTTTTCTACAAGCTCATCGGTACGCCCCTGCTGGAGAAAGGATATTTCCAGACACATTCACAGAAAAGAACCGCCTCGCCCTATCACCGTAATTATCCAGACCGAGCGCAGAAGTAAATTCGGCGCTACCTGTTGTCAGACAGCCGAAGTACCTCGCATACCGTCCACATAATAGGTGATTTAATTTTTTTCTCTTTTATTTTTGCTGCATTAAAGTAGTTCTTAAAAAGCCCACTTGGCTATTATTTCTTCAATTAGTAATAGTATTTGAATTACTTCCGCTATAATAAAGATTTAAAAAGATAACCATACCAAAGCCTTATATTTATGAAATCAGACCAAAATAAGCATTTTATTTAAGAAAACATAAGTTTATTTTATAACTTTATATTCAAGTATGCCATGAATATTTAATAAAGATTATTAAATTCTACGTAAAAAACACTATCAGATACCATTTTTAGTTTTGCTCTTCATTGGTAACGAAGATATGTATAACTGAAAATTTCGTCAAATTTCAATTTCCCCTAAATATCTTAAGAAGTTGACAACATTCTGAGCAACTTTGCTAATTAACCGATCCGGTATCTTCAATACTAAGGGAGTTACCCATACAGAGGTAGAAAATGGGTATCCTGTATAATTCCGACAAATATAAAAGAGCAAGGTAAAAACCGAAGGAATAGCTAGTAGCGGCAAAGAAAGAGTTATGCAAAATTGATGAAAGATGGAGAAGAATGACAAGGAAAATCAAAAACTATTTTATGCAATGTTGAAATTGATACAAGAGAATAAAACATAGAATATAAATTAGATCAAGAGCAAAAACGTAAATATACTAAGGTGATTCAAATTTTACCTGCATTTTATTTTTTTCTGCTTGATATAAACTATAAATTAATATTATGTACGCATCACTTTTCTAAATAACAATAACACTTTAAAATACACTTGTATTATCGCTCCGGTCGTATATTTTCGTTAGATTAAGCTGTATGTAGACGAGCGTTGTTACGTAGGAAAATAAGTCAAAAGATAACGTGTTTTTGTTCGTATGACCAGCTTAGCCTTTCCAAGAAGCTCACTGTAATAAGCAGAATTAAGCCGATATTATAAATGCCAGCGGACAGTATAGCACCAGAGATTTTGGTTACAGTTAAGCTGAACATATCTATACCGATCAGGAAACAGGCAAAAAGTCGCTTGAGCGATTGTGATGCCGGCACCTGGTACGCGGATGGTTCGCAATCCAATCGGGGTACATGTGCAGGTATATGTGGAATGTGTCCCAGAAGGAAGATGTCGTTAAGTCTGGGGAACATGCAATGGTTTTATTGGATGAGTTGATTGCAATTCCAGTCTGCGTCGAGAAAATTCGTGAAGCCGACTGCGCCAACAAAAATATAAACATAATGACTGATAGTCAGGCAGCTATTAAAGCTATTTTGAATCCATTTACCAGGTCTAAACTGGTGAAACATTCTAAACAGACCCTCAATAGACTGGCACGAGACAATACTGTGTCACTAATATGAGTGCCAAGACATAAGGTAATGAGTTAGCCGACAAACTGGCCAAGGAAGGTACTAATAGGAACTTCATAGGACTAGAACCTGTATGTGGAATCGCTAAGGATTCCGTTAGAAGGGAGATCTGGTTATAGCTAGAAAGAGAACATAATAATTTTAAACTTAACAGATTAAACCTTAAGCTTTTCCTGTTATGTATACAAAATTTTATAGAAATCGGTGCAACGGGGCCAAAGTTACAGATTCTTGTCCGAGAAATGTCGATTTTGCACCACTGTGCGCCGACCTGTTGCCACCATAAATGCGTAAGTTGATTTAATGTAATATTGTTATCCAGGAAGTTAGATACAAATGTGCAAAGAAGGTTTAACTATCTTTCCTCATTTAATGTTTCTTCATACATAACAGGTCCTATGAGACGATTTCCCAAAATACTCATCCAAACGTTTAATCCAAAACGGTGTTGTGGTCTTCTTGCCCTGTTTTGTCTGAGATTCTGTACTGTCCAATAATGATCCGTATTTCTGTTAAACATTCCAGAATTGCTAAATTTTGATTCATCTGACCAGATGATCTTGTTTAGAAAATCTTTGTCGTCTTCCAACCTTTCCAGTAACCAGTTGTAGTACTCCAGTCGTCTTAAATTATCACTAGGGATTAAACTGTGGCTAACATGAATCTTGTATGGTTTAAACTTATTTCGATGTAAAGTTCTCCATACTAGAGTCTGGGGCAAATTTAGTTCGGACACCATTTCGCATGTAGATGTTGATGGATTATTATTTATTTAGGAAATACAAGAGGAACATAGACTTTGCAAAAAAACACACCTTTAATTTACCACTAGTAAAATATCCTGTTGATTTTCATTCAAATTCCGATCCAATCCCGACCAAGTTTCTATCAAGATCCAGAAAAATGATACGGCGTAGCTGTTGTCGTTACAATAGGTTACTTTGAAATTTTGATAGAATAAGACGCATATATATTAGTATGTGTTTGTTGTTCCGTAAACGTAAATCCAAATGACATTTGATAATGTCAATCGCATTTGTTATTTATTTGTATGTATGAAACTGTCAAAATATACGACTTCGTAGGTTAAGTAGTAAATTTTAATTTACGACATACTTCAAAATGTTCTCAGTAAATCACATGCTACTAGATTGACTTTTCAAATGAACACTTGTTATACTCGTATGATCGAAAATGCAGTATTTTCCCCTTCTATGTGAGCAGAAGAAAGTGCTTCGGTAACAAGAACAACTAATTGTTGTGTCATTTCATGCAAAATTCAATTCCTCATTTTATGCAACGCATTTCTCTATCTATATCTTTATGGAAAAGATAAAAGAGTGCCAAATTGATACATATATTAAAATACAGAGTTTGCTTGTTACTGCAAGACTTAAAGATAAAAAGGTAACAGCTAAATTAGCTTCGCTTGGTAATCTTGTGAATAGATATAAGTTCGGAAAAATACGTAAAATGTGCTTCATATTTATAATATATGTAATATGTTCCTGTAATAGTATGTTTATGCATATTTCGAAATGTATTTTTTTAAATAAACTACAAACTTGTAGTATACTACCACTTTTTTTACAGTCAAGCTCTATTAAACAAACAATTTCCATTTGCGCTCAGTTTACCTATAGATTAAAGGCCCCTAAGGTACTTGCGCCCAGTTTACTTGTTCATGTTATGGACCAGGTAAGCTTCGCGCCCAGATTACCACCACCGTCAAAGACGAGTCTGTCTGTTTCAAAGACAGGTTTGTCTGTTTCAAAGGCAAGTTTCTCTGTTTCAAAGGCAAGTCTGTCTGTTTCAAAGACAGTCTGTCTTTGAAACAGGCAGCTTTATTTTGGGCATGCGCATTATGTCATATCCGGCGGTGGTCCCCGGTACCTTCCCCCAACACAACTCACCCCCAAAAAATACAAAAGAACTTCCATAAAAAAAGATTTGATTTTGCGCACGAACCACCATCGCTTTTCCGTCTCAACTAAAATGACCTTGAAAGGAGAAAATGACCCTCCATAAGAAAATACATAGGATTTTGTTTTAGAACCGGTACAGCTTATCTATTGGTTTGAGTCCGATGGTTTTTATAATGTTTATGGACCGTAATTAGGAAATGCTAAGCAAAAACTAAAAAAGTTAATGTTTGACAACTACATCTAAAAAAGTAGGAATTTCAGATGGAACTTCCTCAATAAGCTATTGATGCTATTTTACCTGTGGTCTGGTACCCAATGAGCAACGAAAAATGAAAATATATGATCAAACTTTCCTTTCATTTTTTCAGCTTGATCGTCATCTATGGCATCCATCACTCGAAAATCTATATTGTGTAGTTTATTGTGCTTTACAGCGTAGTTTATAAGATTTTGCGATATATCAACTCCTGTTAATTTTTCGATATGTTCTTTCACATGGGGATACAAAATATTATTCGTAACGAAACCATCACCACAACCCATGTCTAACACATGGGCTTTGGAATTTTTCCACTTTAAAATATGTCCATATTTAAGTAATTTCTCTGCAACTATTCTTCTAGTGAGCGTATTCCACAAGTTACCGTAATTCATGATTCGATTAAACGTTCACTGAAAACAATTAATTTTATTATCGCGGAATATTTGCCATTGTTTTGTATATATATAATAAATTGACTGATTCCATAAAATGTTATAAATTTTAAAATTGTTCTGTTATCTATTTGTGTTACTGTTACAAAGTTATGTACAATTGATTTGTAGGTCAAAAGAGAATAATTAGATTACACATTGCTTATTAAGTTTTTGGTATATTTAAAGTAATGGAATCATACCTGTAATGTAGTTTGTGTGCTGAAGTTCGGCACTTATTTTTGTGAACCACAGGTTGTAAGTACTTATTCAAATAAAACACTTTCACTGTATATAGAGCTTATTTTAATATAATAATTGTGTTGGCGGTCAAACACTTACTTACTGTACAGTAATTGATATGTTATTTGCTTTACAAATAAATAAAACACACATAAGATGTTTTAGATTTACACTTTATTAATAAAATAATGACAGCTGTTTCGCTAACACAGTAGCTTATTCAAATTCAACTTAAGACTAAAGATACATACAAGATACAGCGTTAATCAGGTAGTTGACCCAAGTTAAAATTCTAGGAACTATTACATTTATATTTTGCTTTTTGAAAACTATACCATGTCCTACTTGTGTGAGGTTTGAGTTTAATAATATAACATAAGCAACTAAGAAACAATATTTCAATGGGTGAACAGATTTAACAGTGGGGATGAATTTAAGTCTAATTTATCGTTTAGTAACAATTCTGAGTTTTTGAGTTTATTAATTTCTAAAGACTCTAAACAATTTAGTTTTCTACCTTTATTTTCTACATGTATGATATCGAATTGTAAATTAAATTCGTGTTCATTCTCTATTAAATGATTAGAGTAGGTTGAGTCAGTTTTCTTATTGATATAAGAATGATAGTGGTCTTGGATTCGTTTTTTAAACGTTCTACCTGTCTGTCCAATATGTTTTGGTACATGATCCGCATGATAACTTATAGACTCCTGATTTATTGTCTTTGGTAGTTTTTTCTTTATTATTTTTAATATATTTGGCTAGATTATTATTAGTTTTATAAGCAATATTAATGTTTTCTTTTTTAAGGAATTTTGATAATTTAAGTTGCTATTGCCTATGTAAGTAAATGATTTAAACTGCTTGTCTGGCTCCACTTTAATGATCGGGTACACCTCCCTTAATAATTTATTGACAGATTTTTAAAAAATTAATTTATCTATTAGATTTGGGTCATATCCGTTGTTGTTATAAAACAAATCGCTCACAACAACGGATATGACCCAAATCTAATAGATAAATTAATTTTTAAAAATCTGTCAATAAATTATTAAGGGAGGTTACCCGATCATTAAAGTGGTGCCAGACAAGCAGTTTAAATCATTTACTTACATAGGTCAACAGCAACTTAAATTATCAAAATTCCTTAAAAAAGAAAACTTTAATATTGCTTATAAAACTAATAATAATCTAGCCAAATATATTAAAAATAATAAAGAAAAAACTACCAAATACAATAAATCAGGAGTCTATAAGTTATCATGCGGATCATGTACCAAAACATATATTGGACAGACAGGTAGAACGTTTAAAAAACGAATCCAAGACCACTATCATTCTTATATCAATAAGAAAACTGACTCAACCTACTCTAATCATTTAATAGAGAATGAACACGAATTTAATTTACAATTCGATATCATACATGTAGAAAATAAAGGTAGAAAACTAAATTGTTTAGACTCTTTAGAAATTAATAAACTCAAAAACTCAGAAATGTTACTAAACGATAAATTAGACTTAAATTCATCCCCACTGTTAAATCTGTTCACCCATTGAAATATTGTTTCTTAGTTGCTTATGTTATATTATTAAACTCAAACCTCATACAAGTAGGACATGGTATAGTTTTCAAAAAGCAAAATATAAATGTAATAGTTCCTAGAATTTTAACTTGGGTCAACTACCTGATTAACGCTGTATCTTGTATGTATCTTTAGTCTTAAGTTGAATTTGAAGAATCTACTGTGTTAGCGAAACAGCTGTCATTATTTTATTAATAAAGTGTAAATCTAAAACATCTTATGTGTGTTTTATTTATTTGTGATATGGATTTACATCAAGCAAAGGTCGAAACAATGAAAGAATTATTTGCTTTAGATGCAATGTAAAATCAACGTTACCAGGTGGTCAGTACGTTTTATCGGTAGAAAGGGGTCGGAATTTCTCGGTAGATTGCGTAATTCAATTCAAACAATCTAACAGCAAGAAAGATTTATTAAATAAAAAATAGTATCCTTCATCACCAGAGAGCGGACTGAAGCGATTGAATGACCAAATGCCCGATAAAACGTTGTGGCGGTATCAGGTATAGTGTGCATGTTAGTGTTAGTGTGTAATCCCTTATAAATTCAATACAACAATGACGTGTAAGACGGAATATACATTTATATATTATTTTGTTAGACTTCGTTGAACTTCACGAAGAACTGTTTGAAGCTTTCATTGCGGCCAATATCCCATTCAAAAAGCTTAACAATCCAGTCCTCAAGAGGTTTCTTACTAAATATACTGATATAACATTTTGGTAAGTGGTATTTACGTAAAGTAGACTCATCTGGTAATCTACTTTACGTAAATACCACTTACCAAAATGTTATTTGAGCACCACTGAAAAAATACGAGCCAACCTATTTGGTCCTTATTTTTGGGTAAGTGCAGACGAAACCACGGATGTAGTGAGACGATATGTGTTAAATGTAGTTGTTGGTATTCTTCATCCGACAACTTCATACCAACCATACTTAATTGCAACTAAAATATTGCCAGTCGTAAATGGTGAAACAGTTGGAGAAGTAATTGATCAACGTATTCATAATATTCTGTCATCACATAACAACTATAAAGACAAGATGCTCTTATTTTTGACTGATGCGGCAGCTTATATGTTAAAAACAGGGAAGTTATTAAAGCAATCTTATCCCAATACGCTACATGTTACCTGTGCAGCACATACACTACACAGAGTATATGAATACATCAGAGGTCATTTCTCAAATGTTGGTAAGTTAGTTTCATCATTTAAAAAGATATTTCTCAAAGCTGAGACAAAAAGTTGATGCCATATTTAGCAGAAAACAAGATTTGAATATATTATCTCAATTCTGCACAGAGCCGATTGAAAAATCGAAGCATGGCACACTTTTACAACATTTGAATCACGCACCCATCACCAGTTGCGATGTGGAACGGACATTTTATATTTTTAAAGACGTTTTAACATCTAAAAGAACTAATTTAACACAGGAACACCTTGAACAAGTTTTATTTGTTCATAGTAATGTTTTATACTTTCAATGTTTCACAGAAAATACATAGTTTTGAGTTTTGTTCTTTGTAAATTATATTTTTAAAATTCGATACGCAATTCGCTTGTCAGCATTACTTTTTCTTCAGCAGTAATTGCTGCCGGTTACCAAACCGTTTATTACATTCGCTCTGTTGTGCATTGACAGATACATATTAATTGCATTTGTAGGTATGTGCCACTTATGCCGTGCCCACACGTATCAAATTGTTCGAAACTCACGGATCGCTTACAGAAACAAACCTAGTGCGAATACAAGGCAGATGCCTACGAGCTATGAATTATCAATCGCTCGAGTCCGCTCTGTATTTGTAACAAATAATAATAAAAAAAAACAAGAAGGTGTACTAAATAAAATATAATTTCTTAAAATAGCTCTAGTTTTCATTCTTCCGTCATGCTGTTAACTAGAGTGTTTTCAATCGAAAAGTCGAAGCAGTTATTATTTTCGGCTTTGCCACTATCTGAAATAAATCTTTGGCTAAGAAGCAGGGCAGATATTGTGTCACCTAATTTGTTTCTTTCTTTAGTTTTCTCTACATTTGTGACAGAAAAAAACCCTTTCGACAGTTGTCGAGGAATGAGGAAGACATAAAATTTTAAAAACAAAACTGATTAATGTGTCAAACATTTTAGATTCGTTTCCGAATTTCATTTTATCTATTTCTTGCCAAAAAAAAATGCTGACATTTTCACTTAGCGATCGTACATCCGCATTTCTCAGTAAACACCATTCGTTATAAACCAACTGTAAACTTGACGCGTCAAGAATATGAGAAAATTTAATAGCTATTGTTGATATAGACGATATAGATCCTGATTGGACAACCTCTGGAAAGAAACTGTACTAAGAAACTGTACTAATTCAAAATTCAAAAACAATCGTATTGTTTTGTAAAGGAAATCTCCGATCTATCTGAGAGCAAGCCTCGACATAGAAATCCAGAGATCGAATTCTAAACAAATGTAACTGTTCAGAAGTTAGTTTTGCGTTTATAATGGTTTTTATTTGCTCCAAAATTCACTTCTTCAATGGGAAGATTGCTATGAGGATTTTTTAAATCGATTTCATCGAGTGAAGTGTTTATTAAGTAACCCATTTGATGAAACAGTAAAATACAGTTTGTAAAATATTGCAAACGTCTCTGTATATCGTATGAAGTTTAGCTGATTGTGATTGCATGTTTCTGTTCAGATTATTAAAAAAAGGTAAAAGAAAGTCTAAAAATTGCAAAACTAATATAAGAAGTCGGATCGTTTAATTTTGATATTTTCTGATGCTAAAATATTTTTCTGAAATCGGTCAAGATTGACTACTACTCAGCGCAATTTCAGATCTCAAAATAAGCTATTCTAGTATTTTAGCCCGTTGCTAAACAACAGTCAGGAAACAGTCCGGCAAGGTTTTTTATTTCATCCTGTGTCACATTCTTTGATTTGCTGGAGTCATTTCAGACCGATAAACTTTACAGCATTAATAGTATATTGTTTAACGAGTGACGAAAGTAACATTTTTTTAAGCGAGAGAACAGTTTGCTAAACATGGCTTCGCCTCGTTTGGCAATATTCGGCGAGCTTAAAAAAATGATTTCGACGAGTTATACACTAACTTTTTCTACGACCTCGCCTACGACATTATAACAAACTTAAAAAAATATGTAAACAAATAATTTATTTTCATTTAAAAATTACAAAACTATAGATCATATTTAAATTAGTAAACACATCAATTTCTTTAACAATGTCAAACATAGTATTCCTACTAATCCCTACTTCCCTTGAAATTTGACGAACAGCAGCTGTTTTGGACATATTAGCTTTGTTCTTAAAATACATATTATAAGCCATCTGCCTCTGTCCACTTTTTATATACAATATGGTCATTTATATTTACCCTCTAGCAAGCCATGAAATTATTTCTTGAAAATATCGTGTTGGTAGTGACAAATAAAATACATCTGTCATTATGTGTATGTTCTGATAAATAAAACTCATCTGTCGTTAATGTATTTATTAATTGACACTTAAAAATGTTTACAATAAATCATAAAGTTTTTCTGATCGAATCATACTTTAGGAATGGTGTAAAATTAGAAAATGGAGAATGGTCGTACTCCTTGCAGCCTTGTATAGAAGAATTTCGGGCAGAATTTCCAAATTTTCCAACAACATATGACAGTTTGCGGCAATTAATTCAAGTCAGTGGTTAAATTCCGTGAAACAGGGTCTGTGTCTCGAAAACCAGGTGCTGGTAGACCACTAAAGCGGACAGTTGAAAATATAGCAGATGTTGAGGGACGAATAAATCAATCACCTAAGAAATCGATTCGTAAGCTTTCACAACAAACACAACTGTCATATGGGACCTGCCAGAGAATCCTTAAAAAAGACTTACAAAAATTTCCATACAAATTTCATTGCGTGCAAGAGCTTTTACCAATCGATCATGTAACCAGAGTTAATTACTGTCAGTGGTTCTTAGGTACGATTAATAACGATGACGTTCTAGACAAATCCTTCTGGTCCGATGAAGCATGGTTTCATTTATCAGGATATATAAATAAACAAACAATGCGCATCTGGTCTAGTGAAAATCCACATGAAATTCTTGAAACACCCTTGCATTCACAAAAAAATAGGCGTTTGGCTTGCTGTTTCTCGTAGACGGATTATTGGTCCAATATTCTTTAATAATACGATAAATGCAGAACGATATCGTAATAATTTATTGCTACCATTTGTAAATCAATTACATGATGATGAGCTCCGCGAGGGATATTTCCAGCAAGATAATGCAACAGCCCATAAGACAAGAGAAACGATGGAATTATTGCATGAATTCTTTGATAATCGAATAGTAGACTTTCCACCACGATCTCCGGATTTAACAATTATGGACTATTTCATTTATCCACATCTAAAAAATAGAGTATTTACGAATCGTCCACATACAATTGAAGAACTTACTAATGCTATCCGAAATGTCTGTAAGGAAATTACACCACATAATTTAAGGAATGCCTTCAATAATATGAGACGAAGAGTTGCGCTATGCATAGAAAATGAAGGAGCTCACTTTGAACATTTATTGTAGCTGTTTTTATTATTAAACTTTTTATTTTTTCAACTGAAACGTTTGTATGTATGTAATTATTTGTCAAAATGACAAAACCTAATCTGTCATCAGTATAAAATAACCTATATCACACACACGCTGCAAAATAAGTTAACTTAAATTATGGTACCAACTTAAGTTTAAAAAAGAAAAATGTCATTGCCTTCTAGAGAGTAGAAATATATGATCATATGGTATTTTCCTGTACGATTTTTTTTATGGACATGGTAAAGCTGCGTCATCCATGCTCTAAAACGTTTTGCAATACGATTACATAAATTAAAGAAATTAATGAAAGTGATAAAATAATATCTTTAAAAAATGAGTTTTTCACTTTCTGCAAAGAACTATTTTTAACAAATATTAATAATAAATAGCACAATAAAGAACTACGAAAACATGCAATTGACTAGTACTGACAGAAATACCGATCAGTACTGACAGCAAGAAGAAAATTTGACGGAATCAAGTAAACTTAATTTTGCCTGTATAAAAGCGGCCTCTATTTTAGCCAATCACAAGCTCTTATTTTACGCCCTATCTTTCCCAATGGTTTATTCTTATTCTGAATGCTACATAGGTAATTTTAAAATTGTTAAAACGTACGGTTGCGGCCCTCGAAAACTCAGACACTCGATTTTGACGTGAATGTCAAAAATTTAAAATTTTGTAATGTCTAAATTTTCATCAGTTATTTTGATAACATTGTTACATTTGACATATCCATAGACAGTTTATTTTTTAAAATGCCGCAATTATCAGAACTACAAAGATTTATTATCAAAACTAGATACTCATTTTGAAGTATAAAGTTTTGTATTCTGATATTCGAAATGATATTTTTGAAATTTGAGTAGAGCAGGACAGTATCTGCAGTTTTATTAATCATTTTTATTTATTATTTTTGCAATATATTTTGCATTATATGCCAATGGTTGATTTGAGTAACGTTTAAAAAAGTTTACACCGCTTAAAATGTTTTTGTATTTAAGTGTCTGAGTTTTCAAAGGCCGCAACTGAACCTTATTCATTAAGTATATATACTCTGGTGCAGCGGTTCTCAACCTTTTGTTTATCGCGTACCACCATAAGGAAATCACATGACATAAACTATATTACCACCAGCATTTGAAAAAAAAATTTTTACTTTTTATTCATATATTTATTAAACAAAACATATATTCTTAAAATTTAAAATAAAATATGTTTAAAAGTTTACAGCAAAAAAAAAACAAAACGTAAAAACAGTAAAAATAAAATATTCAATGCGATCCTTGCGCTTGTATTGCAGATACAATTTTTTCTATTTCTGGTTCTATGTCAGTTAATTTTAATATTAAGTTTGGTTCAATTTTTAATTTTGTTCTGTATTTATTCTTCAGATATAACATTTGTGAAAAACCTTTTTCACATAAATACGTCGTACAGAAGGGCATTAAAAACTGAATAGCAATGTTTGCTATGTCCTTAAAATCTGTTCTTTGTTGAAGCCAAAATTCAATCAGTGTTTTTTTGTTTAAGTTTTCCATTACAGTGGAATCACTTGACATATCTATTATTTGTTCTTTTTGTTCACGTGAAAAATATTCTGGAATATTTGAAGGAAGAGGGTTTCTGATCCAATTTTGATTTTCCAAATCTTCTTGAAAATAAAATTTAAATTTATTTATCAATAAGGAGCAATGATGTTTTATATCTGATGCCAATTCGTCATTATTGTTCATATTGTTTTCTGTAAGAAAATTTTCTAGGGTTGGTAAAAGGCTGAAATTATTTTTATCTATTTCACTGATAATTAGTTCGAGTTTTTTTACTGTTGCAGTTATTTTATAATTAACAGTAAAGAAATTCACGTTTGATCCTTGTAAGCCTAAATTTAAATCGTTCAACCTTCCAAATATATCAACTAAATATGATAAACGGGCCAACCACATTTCATCAAAAAAACACTTTCCCAATTCAAATTTTGAAGTCAATAGGAAAGCTTGCACTTCTAATCGAAGTTCGAAAAGACAATTTAAAACCTTGCCTCTGGACAGCCATCTAATTTCAGAATGTAATAATAGGGTTTCATGATCACTTCCCATGTCTTGGCACAAAATTGCAAACATTCTGGAGTTTAAAGCTCGACTCTTAATAAAATTTACAACCTTAACAGATTGATCCAAAACAGTCTTCAATTTTTCGGGGATTTCTTTTGTTACTAAAGCTTCACGATGAATACTGCAATGAGTAAATTTAGCTTCAGGGGCAACTACTTTTAATTGAGATAATACACCAGAATTTTTGCCAGTTAAAGCTCGAGCTCCATCAGTACACACACCAATGCATTTTTTCCAAGGAATATTATTTTCTGACATGAAGTTATCAATTAGCCTGAATATTTCTTTCGCAGTAGTTCTCCCAGAAAGAGGTTCGCAAAATAAAATATCCTCATTTATTTTTTCTTCCGCCTCGAATCGAATGTACACTAACAATTGAGCAAAGTTCGTTATGTCTGTACTTTCATCTAATTGTAGTGCAAAATAGGGACTTTGGTTTACCTTACAAATAAGAATCTGTTTTATATTATCCGCCATTTCGTCAATACGTCTTCTTACAGAATCATTTGATAAAGGAATATTATCAAGTTTACTAGCTGTCTTTTCATCAAATAATGTTAAAACAATATCTTTAGCAGCTGGTAATATTAAATTTTCTCCAATAGTATGAGCACTACCAGTTTTGGCAATTCTTAAACTTCCAAGATAACTTGCATGCAAGCACTTGTCATTAGCACTAACAAAACCTTTCATTACCTGTTTACGATATTTTAGTTCAACTAATTTCGCCTTAAAATAGTCAACAGATTTATTTTTTAAATTGACATGCTTGGATTCAAAATGTCTCTTAAGTAAAGATGGTTTCATACTTTGATTCGAGAACAAGTCGCAACAAATAACGCACTGAGGTTGAGGGTCCATTTCATTTTCATTCCAAGTGAAGCCAAATGCTAAATAACTTGAATCATACTTTCTGGTAACTTTTCGTTTCTTTTCAGAATTACTACTACTAGTAGTAGTAGTAGTAGTTTGTTTCTGTAAATCTATTTCCTGTGCATTATCAGGTTTCCGAGCCACTTCCGATTCCAGTCCTAGCCACATATCCATTTTCTAAATTTAAATTTTTTCTTATAATATGTAAACTTAACGTAAATGATTGAAGTTGACGTTTGGTCGAGTCTAGGAAATTTATGTGCTTTGCATTTGCCACACTGAGAATTATTACCTCGTCTGCCATAGTCGTGCGTGTCTGTTATTGTAAAGAATGTATTTCTGTCATTACAATGATTTTAAATATTATTTTATTAAACGATTGTAATTATTATTGGCAATAAACATTCCAAAAAGTATGGGTTATTCTATTTGATTTTAACAAACAATTTTTAGAATTACATCAAAGGTGATTACCGCTTGGGACACTAATGTTTATTGTTGCAACCGAAATCAAGTGTAGCGATACCAATTTGACCAATATTTGACACATGCTGTCAACTTCAATCATTTACGGACACCCGTTATATTATACATTCGCTTTTTAAACTTACATTACTCCATTAAATTTAGGCGAGCGTCGTAAATGTAACATGCAAACACACGCGTTCGTATATAACTGATTGCAGACGCAGACTACACTTCTACACTGCCTTGTTCATCCGTGCATGGTAAATAAATCTCGTACGCGCATCCACGTTTGCGCAGCGAGACGTTTTTTCTCTGGTGCCGCGGTGGGTAGGAAATGGAAGGGACCTTATATTTTGTTATATTTTGCGTACCACCTGGTGTTCTTTAATGTACCACCAGTGGTACATGTACCACAGGTTGAGAACCGCTGCTCTGGTGCTTGAGTAATAAATATTTCAATTTTTCTATTTAACAAAACTTTTGAATTTTTTTTGGTTTATATGACAGAAACAAACTGTCAATTTTGACATATTTAGGACGTAAAGCAACATATTTGTTGTACAAAGCAATATAGTCCACGACACCATCGTTTAGAACAATCGTAAACTGTCTGGAAGTGTAAGTTTTGGTCCTACGAATTTTCACTAACAAAACCGAACCTTCAGTCGTCACATCCTGAATAAATAAATCATGCAACTCTTCGCGTCGGCAGGCTCCAAATATGCCGAATGCTGTAACAATCTGGAATACGCTATTTATTAAATTTGTATGAGAACTGAAAACAGGCTTTACCTTGACTAATAAATACGTGAGATCTGATGCCTTTATCATAAACTGTTCAATTTCCTTTCGCTGAAGTACCCACGACTTCTTAGATTCATCACCCACGGAGGTACTCTTCATATATTCTGTGACCATAAGGAATTTAGAGATATCAACGTTTTCCTTAATTTTTAACAATTTTTTTTAGCTTAGAGTAGACGCACCAAAGAGATGAAGCTTTGTAAACCTTTGGCTACAGAAAATGGATCACAATTTATTAAATATAATCATTTGAAGTACATTTTCTTACCATTTGAGACAAGTACGCGATTACGATTTTTTCATCACAATTATTGCTAATGACTAGAGAACGGACACGCTTACCACTCAGTGCAGTACTGGCGAAAGGCTGTATTTCTAAAATATTTAATTTTATTTATATAATTGGAAAACGAACGGGTGGTGATCTATAAAATTACGAAATACATATGTATTTGTTGAAAAGTTGTATTTTTAAAGTTTTTAATTTTATTTCTATAATTGGAACATTTTTATTTGTTCATTTTGTCGTTCAAGTTGAGTAAAGGAGTATTAATATTGACCAGCAATAGTTTCTCAAGGTTTTCTTCTGTCAATTTTGTTCTCTTTGAATTAAGTACATCCTTATAAATAGAAAACGTCCTTTCTACATCGCAACTGGTTATAGGTGCATACTGGAAATATTCTTTTATTTCTTCATATTTAGCCGTTAGATTTTGTGGAATTGTCTCCATACATAATTGCTGCAATGTAATTAAATCTGGATTTCTATTAAGAATTGCTTCAAACTTTTGCCGAAGGCCACATCCGAAGTCACTTGGAATACTTTTCAAATTATTAACAGCCACATCTAATGTGGTTAATCCGTCATTTAATTTGAGATTTCGATTTTCAAAATAAGTGATTAGTTTTGGCAATTTTCCAAAGTGTTCGTGAAGAAAGTACAACTGATTTTTTAAATTTGGGATTTGTGTGAGCTCCTTGCAATCACCAATACTTCTAGCATCCTCCTTTAGCAGTGTTACGAAATGTTTTAGACTATCGAAATTCTCAGCATAATAACTAGTAGCTTCCAGCCATGTTCCCCATCTAGTTATTACTGGAGTGGGAGGCAGTGACAGAGATGGAAATTTTTCCCTGAAAAGAGCTACTCTCAATGGTGGTTTTCTGAAAACTTTTTTAAAAGCTGATACAAGCAGCATATTAGGATATGTTTTCTTCAATAGTCTGCCTGTTTTTAACATATACGCAGCACTATCACTGACAAATAAAAGTATTTTTTCTTTGTACGTGGCGTCCGAATGAAGCATTTTTTGCATATTCTCCTTAATGGTTTCAGCAACTGTTTCCGCATCAACTCTATTTATAACACTTGTTGCTATTACATATGAGTTATAGGGAATAGTTGGATGTAGTACACCAGCTACAACATTTACCACACAGCGTCCTAACATATCCACCGTTTCGTCGGCGCTTATCCATATGTATTGATTTAAAAGATGGCTTCTAATGCGTTCTACTGTTCTCGTATAGCACCTAGAAACATAATATTCGCGTAAAGTTGATTCATCAGAAACATTTCGACCAGTATATTTTTGAAGAAATATTTTTAAAGTGGGATTGCTAAGTTTATTTAATGGAATATTAGCCGCCATAAAAGTTTTACAGAGTTCAGATGTGTTTGCTATCTTAAGTGACGAATTTTTGACGATATTTTACGGATTTTGTAATAAATTTCGGAATCACTGACAATGGACATACAATCAGTATGACCGTCAATCCAACTCGCCATTGTTTTACAATGCCGTTCTCGACATTCTTCGATATCATGTTTGAAAAAGTAACTTAAACAATGCTCTAGATCTAAATAAATGAAAACTAAAAATGTGTGCGTAAATTATTGAAACTAAACGAAATTCAATGCACACTTATGTCGAAATAATATGGGAGAAGTAGATTCAATCAAACGATATTAAACAGGATCTATCACAAAATATTACGATGTAAATAACAGTTAGAACTACGAAAACAAGAAACTAACTCACAGCACTTTATTTATCTTACGAAATATAAACTAATAAATAAAATACATTATAAAAACCCCGCTTATATCTACGCTCATGAAAACACTATAAAAAGCACTATATTTTACGAATACAATAGCTGGCTTGTCCATTGTTATCGCTGCGAGCCCAGGTGGCCGAGTAAGTCAAACAAATACTTCATTGAATTACGCCGGGATGTACTCAGCGACGTTATACACAATTCCAATTGTAGATTGCGTTTTATGGAAATTGCGTCCGTTCTCACTAATGACGTTTATCGTATTCTTTGATATATATATAATTACTTGGACATCTGTGGTATTAGTTTTCCCTGAGCTGCTTCAAATTCGTGCAAACTTTCTTGTGAATAAACGTTTTCCGCTACTTCAATCATCATTTTGAAAGCGAACTGTTTAATAACCAAATAATATGAAACATTGTATCCCTTGCAACATCAAAACAAACAACTATCTACACGATCTACACACTCTAAAATTGACATCGATTAACGGCTCGATGCAATTCACTCGCATTTGTTGGCACATTAATGTTTTGGAAACTAAAATCGAATCAAACGCTGTACTTTTGCGGCATTTAAAAATCGGATACTTAATTTGTTTGGGTTGAATATGGCTTTTTAAGAGTAAATAGGTATCTATTTGCTTCTGTTTACAGATCCGTCAGTGTCATATTCAGGTTTGTTAAAATATTAAGTTAATATGCCACATTTGAATATTCAAAAGCGTCGGGTGGTTATTAATAGAAAACGAGGCTCCGATGGTATCCGTGTGTCAACTTCCGAATAATATGAAAATCTTATTAATTTTGTAGGAAACAATCTGTTCGAAACAATAGTAAACGAGTGGAAGATTCTAAGTAAACGTCTGGATTTGCGCACATGGGCCAGGTGTTTGTTGGATTATAGGGGAAAGATTTAATAGTAACAATTATATTAGAAAACGTTTTTCTACCTTCGTCAGAAATTATATAAGTATCCTGAAATTTCATCTTTCAACATCCACACGGCAAGAGTATTTTCTCAGTGGTTTAGAGAAAATAATATAGTGTTTGCCGTGGTGTTCTAGAAGTCCAGATATGAATTCCATCGAGAACGTTAGGGGTTACATTGTTAAGACGATAAGTAGGAATAATTTTAGGCCAGCAAATGTATAAGAATTATCTAACAAGATCGAGGATATTTGGAATGATCTGTCACCAGAATTTATACATAATGTCATAACATCTATTCCTAGACGTTTACAAGAGGTGTTACGATAGAAATGGTGCTGAAATAAAGTATTAAAAATTAAAACCAAATAATTGTAGTTTTCTGATTAATAAATTATTGTCTTTTATTTATCCACTCAGTAACAATTTTATAACAAAATATGTAATATAATTTTGCGTGAGAGGTTACAGCAGGTTACAACAATTCAGTTATACAAAAACCGAATCACAATTCTTAATTATAGTGAAAATGAATATGTAATCGTCCGGATTTTAAATGCCGCAATAGTACCATGGGCACAATTGCCGATTATGGCCCTCGGGAAATTAAAAGCCCTCCTTCGTCGGGCTTTAAACTTTCTCTCGTGCCGTAATCTCCTAATTATGCCCTTAATACATAAATAACTATTTCGGATCGGGAGACGTCTTTTTTTCTTGAATAATCCATGAAACGTTTGTAAGCGTAATCATATTTTGCCTTGGATTTATTTGGCAATAAATTTAAAGTGACATTTTCAGCAACTCCGATGGTGTCCCGCACACCAGGACATCATCATGACAGTACATTTAAAAATTTTTGTAGCGATAAGTGGTATTAAAGCAAAATAAGTAATGTATCTTCGACTTTTTCCACAACGATAAACAAGCAGTGTTTGTCAAGGAAACGATTTCATAGGCAATTAGATGGCAATGAAAAAATATTATGCATTTATAAAAATTCTTTATATTATAATAATGTTGATTGCGATTTCAGAAAAAAAAAAAACATCGTAGTAAAAGCACATTCTCGGACTTCAATGCTTGTTGACCTCGGTTTAACGCCTCGATCAACAATTTACATTGTTGTCTAGGAATACTAGATACACAATGTATTATTCTAGCGACTGCATCAGTAAAATATAGTGGTACAGGGCGGTACTGCTTCAAAATTCTTACAACAGAATGAACAGACAGCCAGCGTGTTTATGATGGAAACTTGATGGAAAAATTTGAAATTCTGAGAATTCTGCTCTCTTTGGACTAGAACTGAAATAATTATACAGTTTATCCCTAGTCTATTTGTAACTTAACCAAAAAAGTAATTGTTTATAAGATCTTTTGCTTCTCTCAAAACCATCTAATCTGAAACAAAAATCCAAATATTCTTTTAAGCAACTGAGAAATTTATAAAAACACACTTGAGCTAAAGAAAAACATTTTATTTTATTCAATATGGTATCTTGCAATCTCTACAAACATGTCAGCTCTACATACAAATTCTTTATAAACATTGTGGATCATATCATCAGTGACAGAATTTATGGCTTCCGTAATTTTTTGTTTTAAAATTTCGATATTAATTTCCCAAAGTAGTATTATAAGCAAATAAATAAAACACACATAAGATGTTTTAGATTTACACTTTATTAATAAAATAATGACAGCTGTTTCGCTAACACAGTAGCTTCTTCAAATTCAACTTAAGATTAAAGATACATACAAGATACAGCGTTAATCAGGTAGTTGACCCAAGTTAAAATTCTAGGAACTATTACATTTATATTTTGCTTTTTGAAAACTATACCATGTCCTACTTGTGTGAGGTTTAAGTATAAAAATATAGTATGTATAAGCAACTAAGAAACAATATTTCAATGGGTGAACAGATTTAACAGTGGGGATGAATTCAAGTCTAATTTATAATTTAGTAACATTTCTGAGTTTTGAAGTTTATTAATTTCTAAAGATTCTAAACAATTTAGTTTTCTACCTTTATTTTCTACATGTATGGTGTCGAATTGTAAATTAAATTCGTGCTCATTCTCTATTAAATGATTAGAGTAGGTTGAGTCAGTTTTCTTATTGATATAAGAATGATAGTGGTCTTGGATTCGTTTTTTAAACGTTCTACCTGTCTGTCCAATATATGTTTTGGTACATGATCCGCATGATAACTTATAGACTCCTGATTTATTGTCCTTGGGTAGTTTTTTCTTTATTATTTTTATTATATTTGGCTAGATTATTATTAGTTTTATAAGCAATATTAATGTTTTCTTTTTTAAGGAATTTTGATAATTTAAGTTGCTGTTGACCTATGTAAGTAAATGATTTAAACTGCTTGTCTGGCTCCACTTTAATGATCGGGTACACCTCCCTTAATAATTTATTGACTGATTTTTTAACAATTAATTTATCTATTAGATTTGGGTCATATCCGTTGTTGTGAGCGATTTGTTTTATAATATTATATTCTTTATTATAGTCTTCATTGGACATCGGGATGTTAATAAGTCTATGTGTCATGCTGTGAAAAGCCGCTACCTTGTGTTGGACCGGGTGGTTAGATTTATTATGTATCGTGGTATCTGTAGTTTCGTGTTATCCGGAAAGTTGCGGTAGTTAATAACATTAAAGACCGCAACTTTCCGGATAACACGAAATTCATATCCTTTGATGTCAAGAACTTATTTCCTAGTATCCCCTCCAATACAACGATAGATCTAATTGATAAAATGTTATTATACAATAGAACTAACCCCATAATAAAAGAAGAGATCTTAGATTCACTAAAAGTCTGCCTAGAACAAAATTACTTTTCTTTCAATAACAAACTCTACCTCTGTAAACAAGGTCTTATCATGGGAAATCCTCTTTCTCCTTTACTTGCGGAAATTTATATGGATTACCTGGAAAATACGATTTTTCATAATGACAGATACGTGAAGAACATTTTGTTTTGGTACAGATACGTTGATGATATATTGATAGGATATATAGGTACAGATAGGCAGTTGAACACTCTTTATGAATTTATCAATTCCATTGATCCTAATATCACGTTTACGATAGAAAAGGAGCTTAATAATAGTATAAACTTTCTGGATCTCACTTTAAAACGTGTAAACAATAGGGTCCATTTTTCTATTTACCACAAAGTGGCTCATACAGATACCACGATACATAATAAATCTAACCACCCGGTCCAACACAAGGTAGCGGCTTTTCACAGCATGACACATATACTTATTAACATCCCGATGTCCAATGAAGACTATAATAAAGAATATAATATTATAAAACAAATCGCTCACAACAACGGATATGACCCAAATCTAATAGATAAATTAATTGTTAAAAAATCAGTCAATAAATTATTAAGGGAGGTGTACCCGATCATTAAAGTGGAGCCAGACAAGCAGTTTAAATCATTTACTTACATAGGTCAACAGCAACTTAAATTATCAAAATTCCTTAAAAAAGAAAACATTAATATTGCTTATAAAACTAATAATAATCTAGCCAAATATAATAAAAATAATAAAGAAAAAACTACCCAAGGACAATAAATCAGGAGTCTATAAGTTATCATGCGGATCATGTACCAAAACATATATTGGACAGACAGGTAGAACGTTTAAAAAACGAATCCAAGACCACTATCATTCTTATATCAATAAGAAAACTGACTCAACCTACTCTAATCATTTAATAGAGAATGAGCACGAATTTAATTTACAATTCGACACCATACATGTAGAAAATAAAGGTAGAAAACTAAATTGTTTAGAATCTTTAGAAATTAATAAACTTAAAAACTGAGAAATGTTACTAAACGATAAATTAGACTTGAATTCATCCCCACTGTTAAATCTGTTCACCCATTGAAATATTGTTTCTTAGTTGCTTATACTATATTTTTATACTTAAACCTCACACAAGTAGGACATGGTATAGTTTTCAAAAAGCAAAATAAATGTAATAGTTCCTAGAATTTTAACTTGGGTCAACTACCTGATTAACTCTGTATCTTGTATGTATCTTTAGTCTTAAGTTGAATTTGAAGAAGCTACTGTGTTAGCGAAACAGCTGTCATTATTTTATTAATAAAGTGTAAATCTAAAACATCTTATGTGTGTTTTATTTATTTGTGATATGGATTTACATCAAGCAAAGGTCGAAACAATTATAGTATTATAAGCACCCTGTTTAACGTATCCTCATCAAAAGAAATCCAATGAGCTTAAATCAGGGGAACGAGCCGACCAATTGACGGATCCGTAATGACCAGAGAGCGGACTCGAGCGATTGATGATTCATAGCCCATAGGCGTCTGCCTTATATTCGCAATAGGTTTGCTTCTGTAAGCGATTCGTGAGTTTCGAACAATTTGATACCTACATATTTACAAATTTTACATAATAATTTGGGTGTGAGGAAAGTCTGTTGTCGTTGGATACCTCATAATTTAACACAAGAACAAAAACAATACCATGTGAAACGATGTAACAAAACGCTTAAGAAATATGATGGAGGTAGATCTAAAACAGTTTACAACATCATTACTGGTGATGAAAGCTGGATATATGCATTTCAACCGGAATCAAAACGGCAGTCGGCTGAATGAGTGTTTAATCCAGTCAAAGTGAAAAAATTTCGAAGTTTTGGAAAGAAAATGGTAACCAGTTTCTTCGCAAATTAGGACCAATCACAGCAGTTGTGCTTGAAAATAGACATACGGTTACCGCAGAATGGTACACGACAGTATGTCTGCTAGATGTTCAAAAGGCTCGTTTACGACGCCTTAGATTGGAGATTGTCTTTCATCGCGACAATGCTTCAAGTTACACTGCGCGTCAAACAAACGAATTTTTGAAAGCTTCCGGATTAAAGTTATTAGATCATCCGCCATATAGTTTGGACCTGACACCTTCAGATTTAATTATATTTCCAAGACTATAGGATAAAATGCGTGGTGTACGATTTGTAAGCCCAGAAGATGCAGTGGAGAGCTTCAAAAGCATTATATTTGAAATGACTCAAGAAGAGTGGAATTGATGCTATGATAACTGGTTTTATCGAATGTGTAAATGCATTTAAAGGGCAAATATTTTGAAAAACAATAATAAAAGTAATTTTTTACTACAACATCTTGTTTTATAAGTTTGGAGAAATAATCAGTGCTACCCTTGTAATACCATATCATCAAATAAATATACCCTCTAGTTAGCCATGAAATTATTTATTCATAATATCATGTTGGTAGTTTGGTGGTGACAAATCATTATGTGTATTGTATTGGTTTATTGACACCAATCTGTCAACGTTATAACCTAACCTGCACGACCTACACTTAGGGCGGGTTGTACAATGATAGCCTAAACATGAGTTGAACAAACCCAGGCTTAATATTTAAGTATGGCTTAATTAGAAATGCGTTGTAGAAATATGGTTTAAGCGGGGTTTAAGTAAACCATACATATTTAAAATTGGCAACGCAGAAGTAGGGATTTCTGTGGAAAATTTCTGTGTAATGTTGGTAATCGGCTGTTGTTAAGGGACTAGTTTGCCATCAGTGGAGACCCCAATGAAACTACAACTTTTAAACGACACAAATACCATATGATCATATATTTCTACCCTCTAGAAGACAATGACATTTTTCTTTTTTAAACTTAAGTTGGTACCATAATTTAAGTTAACTTATTTTGCAGCGTGTGTGTGATATAGGTTATTTTATACTGATGACAGATTAGGTTTTGTCATTTTGACAAATAATTACATACAAACGTTTCAGTTGAAAAAATAAAAAGTTTAATAATAAAAACAGCTACAATAAATGTCAAAGTGAGCTCCTTCATTTTCTATGCATAGCGCAACTCTTCATCTCATATTATTGAAGGCATTCCTTAAATTATGTGGTGTAATTTCCTTACAGACATTTCGGATAGCATTAGTAAGTTCTTAAATTGTATGTGGACGATTCGTAAATACTCTATTTTTTAGATGTGGATAAATGAAATAGTCCATAATTGTTAAATTCGGAGATCGTGGTGGAAAGTCTACTATTCGATTATCAAAGAATTCATGCAATAATTCCATCGTTTCTCTTGTCTTATGGGCTGTTGCATTATCTTGCTGGAAATATCCCTCGCGGAGCTCATCATCATGTAATTGATTTACAAATGGTAGCAATAAATTATTACGATATCGTTCTGCATTTATCGTATTATTTAAGAATATTGGACCAATAATCCGTTTACGAGAAACAGCAAGCCAAACGCCTATTTTTTGTGAATGCAAGGGTGTTCCAAGAATTTCATGTGGATTTTCACTAGACCAGATGCGCATTGCTTGTTTATTTATATATATTGATAAATGAAACCATGCTTCATCGGACCAGAAGGATTTGTCAAGAACATCATCGTTATTAATCGTACCTAAGAACTACTGACAGTAATTAACTCTGGTTACATGATCGATTGGTAAAAGCTCTTGCACGCAATGAAATTTGTACGGAAATTTTTGTAAGTCTTTTTTTAAGGATTCTCTGGCAGGTCCCATATGACAGTTGTGTTTGTTGTGAAAGCTTACGAATCGATTTCTTAGGTGATTGATTTATTCGTCCCTCAACATCTGCTATATTTTCAACTGTCCGCTTTAGTGGTCTACCAGCACCTGGTTTTCGAGACACAGACCCTGTTTCACGGAATTTAACCACTGACTTTTGAAGTAATTGCCGTGTAATAACGCAATATGCATGTATACGCAAATACTCTCGGACAAGGCTACAACCTCGTTCTTCTTTAATACAAGAACGGTGTGTTTAACAAACACGACCTCAGATGTATATATGTTATATATACATACTGCGGTATGCCAGGGTTTGTTATGTCCTAATTAACTCTCCGAGGACTTCCTCTATTATATATATAGACTGTAGTATAAGTAAAAGGGATTCAGAATCTGATAGAGATCTAGACAGACAATATCTGTAATAGTAATAGTTATATCTAATTTATAATGTACATAGTTTGTTAACCAGTTCTAAGTGTTGATTAAATGATAAGATGTTACCCGAACGTTGCGAGTATCATTTACGACGATAAGTCGCCCTACCTGCTATTCTGTGTGGCTGCCCAACGGCCCACATCACAAGGCGATGCTGCCTTAGGGCTTAAGGCCCCACCTTTATCACATGGCGATCCATGCCTGCCCCTTTAGGGCACAGGTTGTTACAGCCGCAAACTGTCATATCTTAGAAAATTTGGAGAGTCTGCCCGAAATTCTTCTATACAAGGCTGCAAGGAGTACGACCATTCTCCATTTTCTAATTTTACACCATTCCTTAAGTATGATTCGATCAGAGAAACTTCATGATTTATCGTAAACATTTTTAAGTGTCAATTAATAAATACATTAATGACAGATGAGTTTTATTTATCAGAACATACACATAATGACAGATGTATTTTATTTGTCACTATCAACACGATATTTTCAAGAAATAATTTCATGGCTTGCTAGAGGGTAAATATAAATGATCATATTGTATTTAAAATATTATTAACTCGAATTGTACAACTGACCCTTAGGGCCAGTTGCACCGACCATGACTTTAATTTTGGATTTAATAACCTGAGATTAAATAATAAACTCTAGTTAAATATGTCATTGCTCCGTTCCAAATTAGATGATAGTTAAGTAATTATCGGTTTTAGAAAGCTTGTTAGGGATTTTCTGTATTATATTAATATTTCTAATATCACTCGTGATTTTCGGGCCCTTCTTAACCACCGTCAAAGATCTCCGTGTTGTATTTAAACGGTTTAAGCTCTGTTGTGGCTGAAGTGTCATATAATGGTTTGTTGAAGTATCCATACCAACAAAGTCTGCCACTGAATTAAGATGTCCTCCACTTGCAAAAAATCGCAAGCATGTTAGTACCTGATTTATTGGGGTGATGCTATTATTTTTATAAAATTATATGTTATATACTTTCTTATTTGAAGCAATTATATAACATACAAAACAAATAGGTAATTACACATCCTTTGGATATTCTAATTCATCTTCAATTAACGTGTGAAGGTGATATACAGTTTCTTTACATAATCGAAATCGTCGAAAAAAAATAATCAAACAGTAACTCCAAATAATTATTTCGAGTGTATATAGTCCTGGAAAATCCAAAATCTATTATTTCAAAAATATCTATGTCATCTTCAAAAATATATTCGTCTTCGAAATCAATTTCAAAAATTAGCTTGCAATCACGGAAAACAAACGTCAACTTAGACCGACAAAATTCACCGCTTAATTTATGTCAGGATTAAGAATAGTTTAGGCAACCGTACAAATCAAAAGAAGATCTTAACAAGCTGTTAATCCTAAACTCTAGTTAAATACTTCGGTGCAGCTGGCCATTAAACACATTTCGAAATATATACTGTCAACTTAAGTTTAAGGAAGAAAAATTTCATGGCCTTTTAGAGGTAAGAAATATTTGATCATATTGTACACTTATGAATAAATTCAATTAAAAAGAAAAACGCAATTTGTTTTTATTTCAATTTATTTATAGAATAACATTACAAAACGTTCTGAATTATGTCAATTAGGTATGTTTACAATATTTTATATTCAAAAAACATGCTTAACTGATTATATTACAAGTGCTACAAACCATACGTTATGCACAGTTTAAGAAAGGTGGAGATTAATAGAGAATATTTGAAAATAAATGCTTTGAATTTTGACTTTTGAATGTCTTCCTATATGAGATTAAAAAAAGAACGAATTAAGACAAAACAGTACTACTGGCTAGATATTTGTTGTCAAAAAAAGGTATAAAACCCCTTACTACAATTAATAATCATATCCTAAATACGTATTTCGACAACTAAGTTGTCGTCATCAGTGATGATAACAACTTTACGATTATCAAGGAGTTTTTTACCTTTTTTGAGTTTTTAATTAACCACAGTCTCCAAAGAAAGACTTTTTTTAAGTTATTTGTTTTTTTAACCGCTTTAGTAAGCTGCTTTTGCTATAACAGATTACTTTGTAATACTTTTGTTAGTACAGAAATATTAAGTTACTATTTATGCAAATATGCTGTTAGTTAAATTTGCAATTTTACAACAACAAGGACTATTACGATCTAATTGCTTAATTAATACTTATATTAATATAATAATAATTTTTTCAAAAGATATACAGAAACATTGTCCTATAAACTTAAATTTTGAAGTTATCTATTAAAACATATAACTGAGTAATAATAATTACTAGTTTTTGACTAAAAACTTCTGAATATTAGATTATAATAACAATAACATCAATAACAGTACTACTGGCAATAATAATACTAATATAATTATAATAATACATGCCTTAACATCCCCTAAATGAAGTTATTTTAAAATAACTCTCACCACAATATAGATTTAAATCATGTAATATTTTTCTACTGCCCATGCTAACGAATTAGTTAAAATACATATGCAGGATTTAAAGTTACATTGTGGCAAGGGTAATTATATTTTACTGCTTTTATTCATTTTTTTTAATGCTTGTCGAGAAATGAACGGTGAAGAAACCCGAAACCCAAGATTTCTCATTTAAGAGGTGCAATCAAAGAAAAAGGGTTAATGAACTTTTATAGCAGCAACTAACTGCTGACGTTACATTTATAATTCGATAGCCTTATTGGTTGAGACAATCAGTGCCTGTCGTATTTACCGCATTATTGCGAACGACACGTTTTGCTTGATTTTGCAAAAAAGTGTCAAAGAAGGCCATGAAATGTTAAAATCAGTGTACGGCGATAATGTGGTGAGTCTGAAGACTGTTTACAAGTGGTATGAGCGATTTAAAAGCGGAAATGAGTTGGTTGAAGACTAGTAACGGCCGGGACGTCCTCAAAAACAGAACATATCGTAGTGCAAAGCGTTTTAAACAATAACTTGCGTATGAGACGATTGAGTGAGAAATTTGTTCCCAGACCTTTGGCTGGCCAACGGAAGGCATATCGTGTCTCAGTTTGCATGGAATTGAGGGATCGTCTGGATGCAGATCCGCACTTCATTGCAAAAATTGTAACTGGAGATTAAAGTTGGGTGTATGGATTTGAGCATGAGGAAGAAATTCAGAGATCTCAATAGATAACAAGTAATTCTACTCGCCCTAAGAAAGCATATTAGTCAAAGTCGAACGTTAGGCTCATGTTCATTGTTTTTTTGTTTTTTGACAGTAAGGGCATAGTGCGATCAGTGTTCGTTCCAAGGGGAATAACTGTAAACTTCAAATGTTACAAATGCGTACTGCAACGTTTGCGAACAATGAACGGAGAAAGACACCAGAGAATGGGCCAATGGCTTTCTCTTTCATGCCATGCCACCTAGCTTCTGATCCGCGAGTTTTTGCCCGAAAAAAGTTCCTGTCTGTCCACATCCGCCTTACTCTCTGGCTTTAACACCATACGACTTCTAGCTCTTCCCAAAAATAAAAACATTGCTAAAAGGAAATCGCCGTGACACCCAACATTGAAGGCCCTACCAAAGGAAGCCTTCCAGAAATGCTTCGACTCATGGAATCGACGTTGGGATAAGTGCATCGCTAGCCTAGCAGAGTACTTTGAAGGAGATTAATTTAAATTTTAAATAAGCTTATTACATTATTCATAATAAAATTATTCACCAGATTTTTCGATCACACCTCGTATGTACATGTTTTCGTAAATGGGCATAAAAATATTAGTTTTTAGTTTTAGTTTAAAATAGCTTATCACACTAATATTCGTATCCGTTTTATATATTTCAACATCTAAGTTACCATCTTCAGTAGGGAGAAGTAGTAATGTTGAACATTGAGCACAGTAAAGCTGACCACAGAATAGCGAATATACACCTATATACTACACTGTATACGTGGATATATTATGTATAAGTTTGTTACAATGTCAAAGGCGAGGTCGTAGTGTACCAAATTGTGTATTCGCAATAGGTTAAAAAATGTCCGTTCCACATCACAACTGATGATGGGTGCGTGATCAAAATGTTGCAAAAGTGCACCATAATTCGAATGTATAGATTTTTTAATCGGCTCTGTGTAGAATTGATATAATATATTCAAATCTGGATTTCTGCTAAATATGGCATCAACTTTTTTTCTCAGCTTGTTTCCAAATTAAGAAGGCATACTTTTCATTCGATCGATAACGGTTTCTAAGTTAATTATCGCCTCTTTTAGGTTAATATCTTGATTTTGCGTGTAAGTAATCGTATCTATAAGACACTGGAAATTAGCTTTAATAAAGTGTAACTGGTTTTGTAAATTTTCAATTTGTATCAGGTGTTAGAAATGCTTTGCGTATCATCATCTTGAAGATGAAAAACAAAGTTTCTTAATTTATCCAAGTGTTGTGAATAGAAAAATGCTGCTTCTAGCCATGTTCTCCACCAAGTTAATACAGGAACTGGTGGTAAAGCAAATTTGGAAGTATGCATTTCTCTGTATAATGCCACTCGTGAAGTTGCTTTGAGAAATATATTTTTAAATGATGAGACTAACTTATCAACATTTGGAAAATGACCCCTGATGTATTCATATACTCTATGTAGTGCATATGCTGCACAGGTAACGTGTAGCATATTGGGATAAGATTGCTTTAATAACTTCCCTGTTTTTAACATATAAGTTGCCGCATCAGTAAAACATAAAAGCATCTTGTCTTTATAGTTATCCAAGGACGGAATATTATAAATACGTTAATCAATTACTTCTGCAACTGTTTCACCATTTACGACAGGTAATATTTTAGTTGCAATTAAGTATGGTTTGTAAAACTACATTTAACACATATCGTCCCATTACATCCGTTGTTTCGTCTGCACTTACCCAAAGATAATGACCAGATAGCTTGGTTCGTATTTTTTCAATGGCTCTCAAATAACATTTTGGTAAGTGGTATTTACGTAAAGTAGATTCATCTGGTATGTGACGATCAATATATTTTGTAAGTAACCTCTTGAGGACTGGATTGTTAAGTTTTTTGAATGGGATATTGGCCGCCATGAATGCTTCACAGATTTCTTCATTAAAAGTGTCAGGTGCAGACGGACATCTGTTATCTAGATGGGTTTTCGAAGAAACATGTCTGCATATTACACTTTTATGGACGCCTGAAACTCAACGAATAAGGACTGCAATATATCTCGGTATCATTACGAATATGCAACCAATCTGTATGACCTCTAATCTATCCTACCATGGTTGTCCTACGAGAATTCTCCATAGTTAATGAAAATAAATAGAAATACTAAGAACACAAAGAAATGGACTAAAAAGAAGAAACGAAATCTACTCCTAAAATAAGTTAGTAAATTAAACTTAATATTTATAAAAAATTATAGGATAAATATACAATATAACAATATAAAACGGATTTTTTAAAATACTTGAAGTTGTAACCAAATAACACTGAAAGAAACGAAACCAGAAACATTCCCTTATAGAAGAGAACAGAAAATATACTATCTCAAGAACAATAAATACATATATGTATATGCTTGTATAACAGCATGTAAACATGAGAATATACTTTGGAAATTAGCGGATATAATTTTTTAAGCGATTATTTGAACGAAGTCTAACGAAATATTATATAAATGTATATTCCATCTTACACGCCACTGTAGAATGGAATTTATGAATGAATAGACACAATGTACTATTCATAACGACGGAAATAACAACACCTGCTCGAGGGATGCAATCGAGCAAGCAAATAGTGGGGCTATTAGAACATGCATACTATACCTGAGACCGCCACAACATTTTATCAACACAATTGGTCACTCAATCGCTTTAGTCCGCTCTCTGCTTATTACTATCCGAGCATCTATGACAGTGAAAGCCCGACGTTTTACTGATGCTGACAGTGATGGAATTCATTATATAAGTTTGGTGAAGCAGTATTTCTCATTGCGCCCTAAAAATATGAGTACGAACCGAGTTTTCTTACGCTATGACAAGGGGAAGTGTACTAATCAAGTAATGGGTATTAATACGTTTGGATCATGTCCATTGAAAATTACATGTATCTTAAATTGGACGATCCTGAGAAATACACGGGACATGCGTTCCGACGTTCATCCGCTACCATTATGGCGAATGGTGGTATGACAATCGATCAAATCCAACGGCAAGTAGGTTGGACATCGGCAGCTGTAGCGAATGGTTACGTTGAAGAGAGTATCAGCAATAACAAGAATGATTTTAACATTATTAGTAGAAGCACAATCCTAGTGACTTCCGAAAATAGTGTTAGAAGTATTCATTTGAATAGCATCTCTTCTGATTTAAAAAATCGAGGGTTTAATATTACAAAGAATACCATTGGTACATTTCATATTCATTTAAAGTAAGAGTGTGATAAAATTATTGTGAAATGTTTGATTATAGCTAGAGAACGGATGCAATTTCCATAAAACGCAATCGGCAATTGAAATTGTGTATAACGTCGCTCAGTACATCCCGGCGTAATTCAATGAAGTATTTGTTTGACTTACTCGGCCACCTGATCTCGCAGCGATAACAATGGACAACCCAGCTACTGTATTCGGAGAATATAGTGTTTTCAGTGGTGTCGTGTACGTAGATAAAATAAATAAGTTTATCGTATTTCGTAAGAGAAATAGCACGTACATTCCTTTTCTTTTCATTTAAGCAACATCTTCCAATTATTTTCACGTAAGTGTGCATAAAATTTCGTTATTTAATTTCGTTTATTTGGATCTAGAATATTCTTACTTTTTCAGACAATGGAAGAGCGTCGAGAATGGCATCGTGAAACAATGGCGAGTTGGATTGAGGGCCATACTGATTGTATGTTCATTGCCAGTGATTCCGAAATTTATTTTGAAGTGCCTGAAACGTTATTGAAAAATTGAAATAAATCAACCGTAAACGTCACGTAGGATCGTTAAAGCACGAAAAAAAATTGAACCCGTTGGAATCTGACAATTTTAACGAAGAACTCTGTGAAACTTTTATGACAGCTAATATTCCATTATTTAAATTGAACAATCCAATTTTGAAGACATTTCTGAAAAAATATACTGGTCGAAATGTTCCTGATGAATCAACTTTACGCAAATATTATGTTTCTAGGTGCTATATGAGAACAGTAGAACGCATTAGAAGCCATCTTTTAAATCAATACATATGGATAAGCGCCGACGAAACGGTGGATATGTTAGGACGCTGTGTGGTAAATGTTGTAGCTGGTGTACTACATCCAACTATTCCCTATAACTCATATGTAATAGCAACAAGTGTTATAAATAGAGTTGATGCGGAAATAGTTGCTGAAACCATTAAGGAGTATATGCAAAAAATGCTTCATTCGGACGCCACGTACAAAGAAAAAATAATTTTATTTGTCAGTAATAGTGCTGCGTATATGTTAAAAACAGGCAGACTATTGAAGAAAACATATCCTAATATGCTGCATATTACTTGTGTAGCACATGCTCTCCACAGAATCTGTGAATATATCAGAGACACTTTTCCCGAAGTTGATAGACTTGTATCAGCTTTTAAAAAAGTTTTCAGAAAAGCACCATTGAGAGTAGCTCTTTTCAGGGAAAAATTTCCATCTCTGTCACTGCCTCCCACTCCAGTAATAACTAGATGGGGAACATGGCTGGAAGCTACTAGTTATTATGCTGAGAATTTCGATAGTCTAAAACATTTCGTAACACTGCTAAAGGAGGATGCTAGAAGTATTGGTGAGTACAAGGAGCTCACACAAATCCCAAATTTAAAAAATCAGTTGTACTTTCTTCACGAACACTTTGGAAAATTGCCAAAACTAATCACTTATTTTGAAAATCGAAATCTCAAATTAAATGACGGATTAACCACATTAGATGTGGCTGTTAATAATTTGAAAAGTATTCCAAGTGACTTCGGATGTGGCCTTCGGCAAAAGTTTGAAGCAATTCTTAATAGAAATCCAGATTTAATTACATTGCAGCAATTATGTATGGAGACAATTCCACAAAATCTAACGGCTAAATATGAAGAAATAAAAGAATATTTCCAGTATGCACCTATAACCAGTTGCGATGTTGAAAGGACGTTTTCTATTTATAAGGATGTACTTAATTCAAAGAGAACAAAATTGACAGAAGAAAACCTTGAGAAACTATTACTAGTCAATATTAATACTCCTTTACTCAACTTGAACGACAAAATGAACAAATAAAAATGTTCCAATTATAGAAATAAAATTAAAAACTTTAAAAATACAACTTTTCAACAAATACATATGTATTTCGTAATTTTATAGATCACCACCCGTTTGTTTTCCAATTATATAAATAAAATTAATTAATAAATATGTATTTCGTAATTTTAGATAGATAGATCACCACCCGTATGTTTTCCAATTATATAAATAAAATAAAAAACTTTATAAATACAACTTTTCAACAAATAAATATGTATTTCGTAATTTTATAGATCACCACCCATTCGTTTTCCAATTATATAAATAAAATTAAATATTTTAGAAATACAGCCTTTCGCCAGTACTGCACTGGGCTTGCGTCATGTGGTAAGCGTGTCCGTTCTCTAATTATAGCTTTTGATACATTTATTAGTAACATTTTATTTACTGTTAAGAGGTTGTTCTGTTAGATCAGTTAATAAAAACTTGACATTTATACTTGAGTTATTTCGATTTGTTGACATTGTCCCTAGTAACTTTAAAGCACGCCGTTTTTTAATGATTGATTTATACTCACGTTGGCGTGTTTTAAACAAACGAAATGATTTACCAATAAAAACAAGTATTATTTGATTATAAATTAATAAAAAAAATATAGAATTTATAGTTTCCGACATCTGTATTTAGTGTGGATTAAAAGTAAAAAGAAATAGCAATTGTCAGTATTGCTTATTCTTAGAAGCTATAAATACCAAAGAATCGTAAGGGACACTGTATATGCTGGGTTCTCCTATATACTCACTAAATTCATTGCAATTCATAATGTGATCCTGTATGTAGTCCTCCTGTAATTCTTCAGGAATACAATCTAAGTGTTTGTACATGAGAACTAAAGCTCTTATAAAATCTAGAAAGAAATTCAAATTAAGAACAAAATAACATAAAAACTATTTAAAGGTATTTACAATAAGACAATAACACTAAATAAAAAAACATATTTTTGTTGTTAAACTTTTGAGATTTTTATTGATTCATCCTATTTGGCATACGGCAATTATGCATGAAAGATAATATCGGCCACCCGCTGGTCTAAATTTATCGGTATCATTGAACCAATATCCTACCAATATGCTTTATTATCTCGTCCTTTAGCTCTGGAATCGTTGCTGTCTTGTTGGCATAGACTTTAGTTTGGAGGTAGCCCAAAAGACTTCCAATGGTGTCAAATCGCATGATCTTGGTGGCCAATTGACTTCGGTGTTTCGTGAAAAAATGCAATCTGCGAACATATCATGCAATAAGGCCATTGTTGCATGCATGACTGTGTCGCATGTAGCGTCGTCTCATTGAAACATTATATTATTCGCAACCATAGCTTCCAGATCGAGCCATACAAAGTTTGGTTCATCGTTTAGAGTAATGGCATTTCTAGCATCATTTTCGAAAGAAAGAACAAACAGTCTAATAATGCCACCTGCACAAAACCCATACCAAGCAGTGACTTTTTTTATGAATGCATGGGTTTCTAGATGATCTCGATGGTAGGTCTCATCACTGGAGATGATTATCTTTGACAATATCGTGATCATGTTCTGTTTGTTCATATATCCAATCCGCGCTCCAAATGGTCAGGAGGGTTTAGTTGTTGCTTTAAGTGAATTTGTAAGCATGCTAATTCAAATCTTTTATTAAAATTCGATGCAACGTGGCTGTTAAGAGGTTCAAATCCTGTGACAATGACGAGCTGAGATGCCTGGCTTCTCGGCTACGTTCTCGCACATATTTCTTAGCATGTCACAAGCTTATCACAATCTAAGTCAGTTTCAATGTTTAGTTAGATAACGCTTTCAAAGAAAGACCAATAATCTGTCAAGTAAGCTGAAAAATTCGGTAACTAACTATGAGATGGCGCTATATAAAAGCAATCTTTGAAGCTATTGTATAGCTTATGATATAAGCGTTAGACTTCCTGTCGATCTGCCAAGTAGTTTCTTGTGTACACTCGTTCACAGCAGAGTACTTTTGTCGCTTCTTGAAACGTGGACAATATCGAAATTCACGCAGTGATTAAATACCGGTGGAAAAGATATTCTTCGCCTAGAGAAATTCATGTTGATATGGTAAATGTGTTAGGCAAGGAAGCTATTTGTTTTAACACTGTTTGCAAATGGGTGAACGAATTTAAAAAAGGTCATACGAGCGAAAATGACAATCCCCATTCTGGACGTCCTTAAACAGTCAGTTCTGCAGAAAGTGTGCAAAAGTTTTGAAATTTGTGGAAGTTGATCGCCGATACACATTGCAAGATACTGCTGAGGCTACACGCATCTCCAGAGAACGCGTGTCGTACATTTTAAATGTTGAATTAGGCATGTCTAAACGGTGTGCTAGATGGGGTCGCGTTTACTAACAACACAGCAAAAACTCAAACGCGTGTAATGTTCTACAGCCATTTTGGAGCGGTTTCGGCAAAATCCAACTGATTTTTTGCGCAAATTTGTGACGTGCGATGAAACTTGGGTCCACCACTATACACCAGAAAATAAACAGTGGACTAAACGTGGTGAACAGGTCCCAAAAAGGCCAAAATCAGTTTATCGGCAGGAAAGATGATTGCTTCCGTTTTCTGGGATGCGAAGGGAATCTTGCTTATCGACTACCTGACAAACGATTACTGAACTATACTATTCTAAACTTTTGGATCGATTAAAGGCAGGTATCGTCGAGAAAGACCCGGAAGAAAGCATAAAAATTCATTTTACATCAAGAGAATGCTCCAGTTCATACGAGCGGAATTATCAAAGAAAAATTGGCCAAATTAAAGTTCGAAACGCTTGAGCATCCCCCTTATTCGCCGAATTTAGCTCCGTCGGACTATCATCCGTTCCCCAAACTGCAGAAACATCTCGGCGGTATGAGATTTGCTTCGGATGAGGAGCTGATAGCTGCCGTTGACCACTATTTTGAGGAGCTCGAGGAAAATGAGTACTGTGAAGGCATAAAGAAACTTGAGCATCGACTAAATGAATGTATTGATCTTGAGGGAGATAAAACACATTTCACTGAAATATTTTCTTGTTATACTTTAGTTACCGAATTTTTCAGCTTACCCTCGTATGTATGTTTTAGATTTAAATTTATCCCAATATTTTATGCGCATCAGTATAATAGTTTTGAAATATTAGCAAATACTTATTAAATTTACCTGAAAATTCAGTAGTAACTTCTTCACTTTGTTCGCGGCTACATAATTCTACTTTGAAACCAACATCTTCAGCAATTTTTCGAATGTGTTGCATGGGATCTTCGGTGTAATCTGCCATGTATTTGTCTTTTCCCAAGAATTCAGACCATGCTCCTTCTCGATAATGCTTTCTGTACGATTCATGTATGGGATGACTGAGCATAATTGTCATGAAGAGTTGGCCTTCCGACTTTAGCATTTTATAGAATCCATCTATCAAAGACCTACGCAATAGAAAAAATATTTTTAGTGAAAAATATCAACTAAGATGCACCGTATATGTCTGTGGTGGTTATGTTGATACAAGAGATATATGAAACCAATGGTAGTATACAGTGAATCCTGTATTAACGGACACCTGAGGTAAGAGACAGTTTCAAAGTTTCCCGAACCGACTATAAGGAAATTTCCATGTACGAAAACCCGTTATTTACGGTTTAAAATTATCTCATATACGAAAGGTTCTTTCGGTTACTTGATTAGTTTAAAGTTGTCTCCGTATTCGAAAGGCTCTTAATTAAGTATGTATGTATGTTGGAAAACTAAAAATTAACGATATTATAAAAAATAAGGGTGAATTAAAACAGATGGTTGAGGAAGGTGATAACTTGGAGCAAAAACGAAAATTTCCGAAGTCGGAAGGATTGGCAGTGGATAAAGTCGTTTACAATTGGTTTTGCAAAGTCAGAAATAAAGCAATTCCTTTATCGGGGCCGTTACTTAAGCACTGAAGGCGGCAAGCAGTTTAAAGATGGAAAATTTCACAGCATCAAATGGATGGTTTCTGCCGGCGACACAGTATATCTTTTAAATCCGTTTGGGCTAAAGATAAGATCCTTCCAACAGACCGTAAAATTAATAAAACTTTAGGAATCATTAAAGGACCTCAAAGGAACTAATTTACCATATAAACTAAAGGCTGCAAACATACCCTTAGGTCAAATAAAAAAAAAGAAAAAAAGTAACCTTACATTTTGTATATTTTTTATACGTTCAGAACACGTCAAATACAGGATTATCGTGTAAATTGTGTGTGCTACTGTTCAAATAAAATATCGCTTTAAACTATTTATGCTATACCAATCTTCGTTTTGTTTAAATAATCTCGTAAAACGATGTTAAATATTGTTATTTTTAGGGTCCATTTTCGCATAAAAATTAACATTATCATAAACGTTTGCAATTCTTGCAATTATATAATTTTTTGCAATAATTTTCATTGATGTTGTCAACTGTCAAATTGGATGTAAGCGGCCGTGATGAATGTATTCGTAACTGTGTCGAAAATGCAACAATATACACAACAGCGCTTGTTATTGTTTTTCCTTCTCTATGTAATGAAATTTTGTGTCTTTTTATAATTGTTCAGCACGGGGGTGTAATGTAACTTGCCTTCAAAAATTTTCCTCATTAGAGACGGCCATGGTCATTCATAATTATTACGTTTATGACAGATTACGTGCACTGTTACCAACCATTATCAAAAAGCATGACCCTCTCTAATGAAAAGTTTGAAGGCACGTTATTTGATTCCGGTCTTTATGACTAAGTCTTCCATAGTAACTCAGTTATGTTTTCTTGACATAGTAAAGGGCGGAAAAGGTAATTAACTGTATATTGTCATTAGAGGGAATATTAGTAGTAGTGGTAATAGACGGTATATTAAAAACCACAGAAGTGGAGTAATATTGATCCTCTGAAACAATAGACGAATCCTCACCCTGAACCAAAATTACCGAACGTTAGATTGGAAAACGAGATCCAATAATTTGTACAAAGTGTTGGTTATATGATTAACCCGATTCAAGTTAAAAACAGCGAAGTTATTAATAATATTTACTCTAAAGTCCGTAAGTAGAAAAGAAAACAAGTGTAATTCGGAGATTAAAGTCTCGAATTATGAGAACAGGGCAATCAAGATTTACTAGTACTAATTCTAACCATATGTCCTCTATATGTACAGTATCGGCCAGAATAAACAGTACCGAAACTTAGGGTGCTATGGAGTTGCTTACATAATATGCATTTGTCATTATTGACTTAATTGTCATTAGTTGACATATCAATGTTACGCTGCAGTCGAATTTGAATCGAAACTGGTTCTAACGACAGCGGAAAAGTGTTTTTGGTAGAACTTTGTTTTCGCTTATACGGAAATGATCGCAATAAAATTCAAGCTTACAGCAGGCGTCGGTAAGATATCGTAAAGTAACCCCCAGTAAAAGTGTTATATTAGCTCTTGTTGGGAAGCTTTGCCGCATTGGTAGTTTATTGTGTCAAGGTTCATCAGGTCGTCGAAAAACTGTGTACCAACGAAAACGTAGGACGTGTTTTTGACCAAGTTGTTGATACACCAAAGAAGCCTTGTAAGAACTGCATGTAAACTCAACATCAGTGAAACATCTACACGTCGGTTGTTCAAATCAATTGGTGGTTATCCATACCGTATTCAAGTTGGACAACGACTAAACGCTGCGGACAAATCTGCAAGGTAAATTTACTGTGGTCGCATATTGAGCTTACTTTACGAGGATCCCAAATTCTTGAAAAAATTGTTTTCTGATGAAAATCACGTTCATCTTGACGGCTATAGTAATCGACAAACAACTCGATTCCTTGGATTTGAACGTATTGATTTTATAGTAGAGAAACCACTCCAGAGAGTCCGATTCACCATTTGGTACGCGGTTTCTGGACATGGGATTATTGGTCCATATTTTGTTGAAGGCGATGATCAGAATCCTCTTACTGTCAACTAAGAGCGTTACAGAAAGAACATTATTGTACCTTTTGTGAGAGATTTACAGAACTTTTACCGTGCACGACATCTATTGGTGCGCACACAATGGTTTCAATAAGATGGTGCAACAAGCCATACAGCTGCGTGCATTTTAACCGAAAAAGATAAATGTAAAGTCGATAACCAGGCAAGTCAGTTTCGTATCGTGACCAAATTAAATATTCATCAGTAAATAATAAATTAAAACACTTGGCTTGTTTCACTATGAGATTTATTTAAATTCTCTAGAGAATTTAAATAAATCTCATAGTGAAACAAGCCAAGTGTTTTAATTTATTATTTACTGTATGAAGTTAAAATGTTTCACCAAGAAATATTTGCAACAACAGCCGAGAAAATTAAATATTTGCTTCAATTATTTTTAGTCATTCGATACATATTCGAACATTTTTGCGATATTTATTTGTAAGTATTGGCTTTATAATCTCCATTAGCGTTATATGATACTTTAATTATCTATTAAAAAAAAGTATTTGTCATTATATATATATAATCGGCCAAACATTCCTTTCGGAATAGGGCCGCTCCAAGAGTGGAGCTCTTGTATTCAGTGTTTTGCGGTGAATAACTCCGCTTGGTTTCGATAGGTTCATAGGTTGGTGGTTTTCGCTCTCTTCACGATCCTTCCCCATTCCTCCCTATTTCTAGCTATCTCGGTTAAGTTCCTTATCTTCAATTTTTTTGCATCTCCCATTACTTGGTCCTCCCACCTTGTTCTGGGTCGCCCCCTCGGTCTGTCCTCCACCGGTTTCCAGTCTTTTATTCTCCTGATTATCGTCTCCTCTGTTCTTCTTTCTATGTGTCCCCACCATCTTAGCCTTTGCATCTTAATATATTTCACCATATCCTCTCCTTCCATGATGCTTTTTATTTCGTGATTCCACCATATACGGTATTGTTCTTCTCCTTCCATTTTCTTCGGCCCCAGAATCTTCCTCAGGATTTTCCTCTCAAATATTTCTAGGTTTTTTTCGTCCTTGCTGGTAAGGCACATTGTTTCCGCAGCATATGTTACTACCGGCCTTATTGCTACTTTGTACATTTTTAGCTTGGTGTTTTTGCTTAAGTTTCTGTCATTTAGAAACCTCTGATAACGCCAATATGCTCTGTTTCCAGCCTGTATGCGCGCTTTGATTTCGGTACTCCTATCGTTTTTACTGTTTATGTTTACCCCCAGATATTTTATATTTTCCACTCTCTCAAATTGGTATTCACCTATTTTTATCACGTTTGTGTTTATCTTTCTTCTGGTAGTGATCATGTATTTTGTTTTATCTTTGTTTATTTCTAGTCCTCTAATTTTCGCTTCTTCTGCTATCTTCAATAGTGCTTCCTCTAGGCTTTGCCTGCTTCTTGCGACTATGGCTATGTCGTCTGCGTACGCAATGAGTTGTACCGAACTTTGTATAATACTTTTCTTGATTTCGGTTGCCCTGACCACTCCGTCCAGTGCGATATTGAAGAGCGTTGAAGAGCGTTGTTTTTTTTGTCATTATAATCAATATTAAAATAGCATGTTATTGTTTACTTATTTTTTTATTTGCTGTTTTCTGAAATATTTTTTTTGAGTAATCGTTTTATAATCCCAAATATTGATTATATAAAAAGGTACAATAACATAAGTACATAATTTATAGTATCGTAAATATGTTATATTAACGTTTAGCTTATGAAATTATATTGTGTGTTGTATAATTTAAGCGATTAATGCTGTGTAACTTTTCGTAATCAAATATATTCGACTAATAAAACAACACAATCTTTTTATTACTGTTTTGGAAAAATTCCTTTTGCAGTTTCTATTATTATTTACTATTTATCAAACCGTTGTTACATTGTCAATGCCATGGATATTATCATTAATTTATTTTATTACATATAAGCCTTGAATATGTTATAAATATTCCAACACATTTGAGTCATTCAGATGATCAAGATACTCCATAAACCAGTAATAATAAGATTATTAAAGTATATCCTATTTTGGTACCAATTAGTGTCCTCGATCATAAATGTAAACTAATTAGGATTCTCTAGATGAATTTTGAATTATAATTAGTCTATAAATAAATATAACTAAGAATGAATACCTAAATTTGTTTTGTATTATAACTAGTATATAGTTTCTTGCAATTTGATTATGTTATAAGCATTATCACACGTTTAAATAGATAATTACAATAAATAATTTAGAAAAAAGTCTTACCGGGTATCCGGTATCCAATGCGCGACATAAAATGAAAAGATATGATCATACTGTCCTGCCTTATTTTCCACTTGGGTCTCGTCCATCGCGTCCATTATTTGAAAGTCTATTTCTTCTATTTCATTCTCCCGTTTCGCATGGTTGATCATACCGTCTAAAACATCAACTGCTATTATCTTCTCAATGTGATTTTTTACGTATGGGAAAAGTATGTTTCTTGTAATGGAACCATCTGCGCAGCCAACTTCCAATATATTTTCTCTATGATTTTTCCACTTCAGCATGTGTCCGTGCGTACATAGATATTGGTCGGCTAACCTTCTAGTAAGTTTAGTCTTAGCCCACAACGTACTGTAACTCATGATTTGATACCGTTTTTTGAAGAACTGTTTATTTTGTGGGCTGGTAATTAGGTTTTAAAGGAAAGTTGGCGCATGTGCCTTAATGAAATTGATTATTATTTGGGACTATATCCGGGAGACCTCGGAAGCTCGTTTGATATCTAGTTGACATTAATTAAAATATTTTTTTGTTTGTTTGATGTCTATTTTTTTCTGACTATTAAGGAATTTATTTAGATGTTTTCGCTTGTCAGAAGTTATTAAAACTTTGTTGGAAATTATGTAAAGTAAGGACGATTTTTTAAATATACATACAAGGGATATTCTCTTGCTGTTATGCCTAATACCGAGGAGGACTGTTTTAAGGAAATATTTCTGGAAACGATGTAAAAAATGCATATAAAATTTAATAAATGACTATTGTTTTAAAAGTATTCGTCTTTGAGATTGTATAAATTTATGTCTTAACCCACTGTTCACAGGGCGTAACTTCCATATAAGCTGGTTATTTATTTTGGTTGGTGGCAGTTATATTGAAATTCAGTTGTGTTTTCTTACTATTTTATTTATTTACAAAAATACACTTAAACCTAATTTATTAAGGTAATCTCACAAATCTTGACACTTAATGTAAACTTAAAACTTTAAATTCTTACTGTTATATTAGACTGTATGTCTTTTGTTGTTAATATGATAGTGTTTGATGTGAATGTTATGAAGAGAATGTGTCTGAGTTGTTGTTGACTTGATACTGTTTTGTATTGTACTGTATTACAAGTAGGTAAAAATATACAACTACCCCTACAAACTATTGCGTGTTCAATTTGTAGAAATTGTACCTACTGGGAACAATACCAGGTTTACGATAGGGTATTAAATTCTTTTTTTTTCTTAATTGACCGCTTACCCGAATTTAAATTAATTTTTTATTATATATATATATATATATATATATATATATATATATATGTTATATATATATTCATTTGAAAAGTCAATCTAGGTTACTTTGAAATTTTTATAGAATAAGACACATATATATTAGTATGTGTTTGTTGTTCCGTAAACGTAAATCCAAATGACATTTGATAATGTCAATCACAAATATCAGTTAGTGCATAAAATAATCGTGCGTCGATTCTGGTTTGAATAAATTGCTTCTCAGTTTTAAAATGGCATTCACTTTAGAACATAAAATTTTTTTTGTCCAGGCTTATTTTCGAAGTGGTAATAAAATTGATGGTTTATGGGTTTATTCAGTTCAAGATTGCATGCTAGAATTTCAAGTTGAGTTTCCACATTTTGTAATAGATTATATACAATTTAAGAATACTTTGGATAGAACTTTAAAACTTTTTTCTGAAACTGGTAGTCTCTTAAGAAAATCAGGCAGCGGAGCAGTTAAGAAACGTACACCTCAAGTTGTCGATCGTGTTGAAGAAATAATGGAAAATGAACCACAAACATCTGTTCGACATTTGAGTAAACAAATAAGCCTTTCTGTTGGTACGACTCACAAGTTATTAAAAAAAAATATGCAACTTTATCCATACCGTGTCACAGCTGTACAAGAATTGTTAGAAATTGATTACCCACGTAGACTACAGTTTTGTAATTGGTTTGTAAATATGAACAATAATGGGGAACTTTCGCAAGGAATCATCTTTACTGATGAAGCATGGTTTTATAAAACGGGATACCTAAATTCACAAAATACAGGAATTTGGAGTAGTGAAAATTCACATGTAATTAATGAAGAATCGCTACTTCCAGAGAAAATTGGTGTTTGGGCAGCGATAAGCCAAGCGAATCATTGGACCAATATTTTTTAAGAGAACGTTAACTGCTCAAAGGTACCGTACGGAAATTTTACAACCATTTGTCAATCAGTTGCATGACAATGAACTTCAAAATGCATATTTCCAACAAGACGGAGCACCTTGTCACTCTACTGCAGAATCTTTGGATTATTTAAGAGAATTTTTTTATGAGCGTATAATTAGTCGAAATACTGAAATTGCCTGGCCTACACGTTCATGCGATTTAACACCTTGCGAGTCCTTTTTGTGGCCTTATCTAAAAAATAACATATTTCGAACACCTATATTGAATTTGAATGATATGCTACAGAGAATCGAACAGAAATGCATGGAAATTAATAACAATCCAGTAATGTTACAGAATATCATCAGAAATTTTGAACGGAGGATTTTAAAGTGCATTGATTTTGAAGGACAACATTTTCAACATTTGTTATAGTTTTTCAATAAATACCTATTATTTGTTATTTATTTGTATGTATGAAACTGTCAAAATATACGACTTCGTAGGTTAAGTAGCAAATTTTAATTTACGACATACTTCAAAATGTTCTCAGTAAATCACATGCTACTAGATTGACTTTTCAAATGAACAGTTGTTATATTTCTTTAACCTAATTACTATTTTGAAATAGTATATTAAGGAGGGTTTAATGTATTATATTTTAGTAAATATTTGCTTGAAGCAAAATGCCTAGAAGCCTAATATCTTGTTTATACTAAAATTTAGCTAGATAGGCAAATTTAAAAAATATGCTTTTTTTACATGAAAAGTACAAATCAAATTATATATTTATTATATATATTTTAGCTATCTAGCCATATTAACATAGTTTTGATAAATTAAATAATAAAAAAAATGTAAATTTATTCTCTATTATAGTAGTGACTGAGGCAATAACAATACGCCAAAACTTTAAGTACCTAGTTTATGTACAGTTAAGCTCACATAAATCTAGTATAACTGTCAAAATTTTCTAATATTGCTTAGTGTTTATCAATCTTTTTTGAAATACAAACCAAATGTCATGTAATTTTTTAATACAATTTAGAAAACACAAGTAAACTAGTAATTAATTGGTCCGCCATTTGCATCAATTTTTACTACCCTTAACCTTCCAGGTACAGAATCAATGAGACTTCTTAAAAAATTAGGGTTTTCAACATGTTTGCCCAAGTATTTTCAATAGATTTCCATAGTTGTTCCCTATTAGTAAATCTTATACGAGACCTATGAATTTGCTTTGTCGTTCTTTTTATTTTCTCTCAGATATTGAAACAAATTGTGATTTTCTGCATCAGTTGATATTCTTTTAAGACCAGTTCCTCGTTTGCGATATATACTGTCTTCATTTTCACATCTTTTCTTTTTAACTTGTAGTACTGTAGATTTGTTCAAATAAAATTCTTCTGCACACTTGTTTAATGGTGTGACGTTCCAAATTTTTGTCTGCCGGAGTCAGTTTTCTTGACATTTTGGATAACAAAAAGTGACAAATGTCATTTTTTCGTTACAAGAATGAATTACATACAACAAACAAAAATTCAAAAATGGTTTATGTTAGATTTATGTGAGCTTAACTGTAATATCGAATTAAAAAAAAAATGTTACAGTCATATTTTAATCGGTTTAAATTAGGTTTCGTAAATGTCAAATTTAAATATTCAAATAACCTATAAGTGTCAAATAACATATACGTTGATAACAGATAGGTGTAAGTGTCAAAAATGACTTTTGCACGTTACTACGATTTTAAATACCTTAGCAACGTCACAATACGAAAATGTTGAGAATTGACTTTACATACAACTTACTACTGTACCACATTTTTTTACATTGGATAGTACCTATTTCGAATAGGTGATAATATCTTAATACATAAAACAAAGTCGGGTTAGTTACACCGTCTATAACTCAAGAATGGCTGGGCTGATTTTAATGATCTCTGATTTGTTGGATTCGTCTGCGCCCCGAATAGCACAATAACTATTAAAATATCGGAAAAATTCACGGAAAAAAATGATACAGAAAATTAATTTTTAAATAAATTAGGTTAGGAACTTGATAGCTTACGTCACACACGCTTATAGCTTATATAGTTCATAAAGTATAAGTTTTCAGTTCAAGGTCAAATTCGAAGCATATGATTCAAATCAGTACTGCAGAGTCAAATGAAGTCATGCATTCAATCGCGGAAACAACCGTCTGTCATCCTAAAATATAAACGTCATCTTTGCAAATATTGTCAAAATTTTAGTGTTACTTGCAATATAACCAAAGAAAGCATATACATAACCTACATGTCAAAATAATAATAATGAGTAAAGTGGGAACATTAATAGTTCAAAAGTATTGTTTCTCTTCTAGTTCTGTATAAATATATCCAAGAAAACTATGCGGAAATTATTACTTTAATATTCGAACAAATTATTTTAAATATTATTTATAATTATAAACTCACGATAATATTCCATCAAAAATTTATTTAAAAAGAAATATTTCAAGCCAGATATCAATAGTGAAATGCATAGGTATTGAAAAAGATCTTTAGTGTTAAAAATGTTTGCATTATTAAGAATGACATACCTACCAATATTATTTTCTTGCACTATGTCTGGTGTAAGAAGATTGGGAATGTATTAATTCGATGTATAATTTAGATTTCTACTTAATTTATATATTATTTATATTTTAAATAAATTGAAATATTTTGGAAAAGAATGTAAAAGTTATGTTTGCAACTCTTTGAAGAAGAATTAAAACCTTTTGAGAGTTGTCGAAATATGTTTTCAAATTATATTTAAAATTATACATAAAAGAAAACATCTATGTAGTCTACATTTAATATTTTATTGTTTCTTAAGAAAATAATGGTATAATAATTAGTCTTGCAGATAATACAATCCAAATCCATATTATTCTTTATTAGATGAAGATAATAATTTAACAAACACACGAGGATTTTCTGATAACTATATTTGATAATTTTGCAAGTTAGTACACCACCAATAAAAAAAAACAAACTTCATTCAAATAAAACATTGCCACGAGATCTTTATCATGTAATTTTTCGTTGAACCAGTAGTAGTAATTTCCTCGTTGCTTCAGCAAATGCACATTAATGGTTTTTATGGCAATATTAATGTTACCATATTAAACTCTACAAAATATAAATACAAAAATATTTTGCAAAATAAGACAGTTACCTAGTTTACTAGTCAGTTTCTGATTCTGACTCAGAACATGAGTCGTTTACATTAATTATTATTGGAGCAATCTCTGCCCTATCAAGAAATTGCTCTCGCTCACATCATTTTTTAATTAAATTTTCCCTATGCCTAACACAATTATATCAAGTAATTTCATCACACTGTTGCAAAGCTACATTCCGCATTTCTTTAAGTCTTTCATCTGAATAACCATTTCTTGCAATACTTGAATTATAATAATTTTTAACCTTAGCCCAAATCATTTCAATTGTGTTGAAGTCACAATGGTATGGGGGTAACCTTAAAACTTCATGTCCACTTTCTCTTATTATTTCATCTATAATAAATATCTTCTCTCCTTTATGATATTTTACTAATTGAATTAATTCATTCTTAGTCATTGCAGGTGAATAGCTTATATCTTTTTTTCTCAAACATTCCATAATTTCTGTTTTTTGGAGGAGGTATTTGGTTGTTTATTTTGAATAGCACTATGATAAGGAGCATTATCCATTATTATAAGTTATGGCACCTAAGCTGATCATTTACCCATTGGAGTCCCCATTCATTTCTCCATGGTAATCACCAGTGATTGTTTTTGATGGAAAAATCAGACTAGCTCCTTTAATGAAGCCATTTTCTGAGCCAGCATGTATAATAATAAACCGTTTACCATAATAGCCTTCGGGTTTCCTAACACTTCTTATATTATTATTTTGCCAGGATTTCAGTCTATTCCCATTCAAAAAGATCCAAGTTTCTTCACAGAACACAACCTGACATAAAGTTGAATTTAATTTATTCATACATTCCCTTAAAAATACTTTTCTCATGCAGACTATATTTAATTTCTCTGTGAGCGCTCTCCTGTTAAACTCTTTCTTATATTTAAAACCAATATCGTTAAGCAATATTGCTAAAGTATTTGTACTTGTATGAACAAATTCTTTCATAGCCAAAACATTGCTTAGAGTTTTTAAGGTAAGATGTTCTTCTGAAAAATTTGAACATATAATAAATGTTTACAATATATTAAAAACATACTTTCTTTATACATGTCATAAACAGTATTTCGAACTTCTATTTTAGTTGCTTCTGTAAGTCCTTAGTTTTTGGCTTCTTACAAAACCTTTTTTTAGCCAGGAGACGATAAGACTGGATTCTAAATCCTACGATGTTTAATAGTGTAGGTCGTTCTACCAGAAATATTAAGGGCTTCTGCCCTCGAAAATAACTTATTTTATAACACTGCCTTATCTAACTGACTATGTGAATTATCTCAAGAACACGGTCGATGGACATAAATGGTCCACCATTCTCTTTTTCCCGTTCAAAATACGCTGTAAGATTTAATACAAGCTGTTGAGCTTGACAACCCAGGGGTTTACCAGGCATCTAAGAAATATTCTGTAAAATAAATAGGTTAGAAATGTCAAAGTGATAATAAAACAATTTCGTACTTATTGCCACTAATTGATATTACTATTTATTATCAGTATTGATCTCAAAAGAACAGATTTTGATAATTTTTGATAAACTAAATATTCAAATTGGAAGAATGCTTAACCTAGAAGTCAGAATACCGGAAGCAAAGTCAACAAACAACAATATTGAAATAATTTGACAGCAAGCCGAATATCATAAGACTATATCCTGGACAACTTATCCTTTTTATTTAATATAATATTTCAAAGGCGTACGTCTTAACTTGAAATGATAAACGTGTGTAGTATTACAGCGCGTATTCATGTGTGTTAGAAAGAGATAAAGTACAATTTGCGGTTCACACTTGGGCAGTACGAACTGAAAACTTATACTTTATGAACTGTATGTAATAATTGATGTCCATTACAAATCAGTGACATAAAAGTGTAATTTTTTTTTGTTTCATGTTGTCTGTGATTTGTTTTGAAAAAAACATGTAAAGGTTACGGATCGATTTGTTTGTTTTGTGCGAGTGTTATTAGTAAATCTTATTGTGCGAGTATTATTATTAACGATGCCGCGACCCAGAAGATCTAATCTTTAGGTAATCTAATCAAAGGAAAATTCAAAGGTGAGGAAGTTCTCATTCCGAAGATTCCGATGATCCTAACCGATATGCCTTTTGTGTTTAAACGAATTCAATTTCCGATTCGTCTTGCATTCGCCTTGACGATTAACAAATCACAAGGCCAATCCTTGAGTGCTTGTGGTCTGAATCTAAAAAATGCATGTTTTTCTCATGGGCAATTGTACGTGGCATGTTCACGTGTCGACATACCATCCGCTTTATTTGTTCTTGCGCCTGCTAACAAAACGAAAAATGTCGTATATCACAAGATCCTTCACTGAAGAGAATCAACCCGAATGCAACCCATGCAGCAAAATACATAGCTTCAATAAAGCAAATGTCTTGCTGACACGCCATTGAAATACTTGATTTTTGAACTTTTATTGAATTTTTATTTTCTTTATATACCGTGTGTCCCCGGATCGACGCACGAATAGGTATAAGAGTCTGTAAATGTTTTAGTTGAAATTTCATCTTCTCGGGTTCGGCCCTGCTTGGGTAGAAAGTAATTGTTGCCATACTTTTAATTTTCAAAAATCAAGGATGCCTTGGAAATTTACAAAAAGGTAGTTCTTATCACTAATAAAGTACCTTTTTTGTAGGAGATACGACAAAATGTTATTAAGAAAAGTTATTCAGAATAATAAACTATGCATGTATGCAAAATTTTAACAAGATCGAACATACTTTGAAAATTTACAAACAAATTATTCTTTCCACTTACTTTGAAAATTTACAAACAAATTATTCTTTCCACTAATAAAGTGCTTTTTCTGCAGGAGATACGATGAAATGTTGTTGAGAAAAGTTGTTCAGATTAATAAGTTGTGCCAAGGAGTAAGGCAAGGAAATGTTTGTGTTGTTTTATTTTTTAAGTGTGCTATGAAAATAAATATAAAATAACGTTTTGACACTTGTCAAAATTATTTAATTTAAGTAGACGTAGTGTTTTCTGTACTCTAAAATTCACATTAAATTTCGTAAATACCACTGTGAAATATCACAGAAGTTATGGTTATGGTATAGGGCAATTATCTATTCCAGCAGTTATTAGATTATTTAATGAGAAGTTTCCAAACAAAGTATTAGTCCAATCTACAGCATCCAGACTGATTCAAAAATTTCTACCGGCAGTGTACATAATATACCGAAAAAAAGAAAAAACTTTAATGAAGATGACATTAGTACTGTGTTAGCAATGGATTGAGTACGCGAACAGCCCAAACTGTCATTAAGAAAGCGGTCAGAACAGATTCTTATTAGCAAATCACATTTGCAACGCGTTTTTAAAGCAAAAAAAGTTAAACCATATAAAGTTAGATTTCTTCACACATTAGAAGAAGGGGATGAATCCCGAAGGTTGGAATTTTGTCTTACTTTGGGAGAGGCATTTCCAACGCATCCTTGATTTTTGAAAATTAAAAGTCTGGCAACAATTACTTTCTACCCAAGCAGGGCCGAACCCGACAAGATGAAATTTCATCTAAAACGTTTATAGACTCGTATACCTATTCATGCGTCGATCCGGGGACACACTGTATATTGTCCTAATAAACCACTGAATTTAATAAATGTTTTGTATTAATTTTATTACTTTAATAAAATCCTAAATTAAGTTTAGCTAAAAGTTAACACATTTATTGACTGATAGATGGTACGAAGTTAGCCGGGTGAGCTAGTTTTAAATAAAAGTCGTCCCTCGTATATATTTTTTTAATTTTTTAATATTCGAATTATACATTATTTTTTTGTAGTTCATGTAATAATAACATATTTTATGCCATACAATTTTATGTTTATTTATCGTTTACAACTAATCTCATGTATTTTTAGAACATATTAAAAGTATGGTTTCATATGGAAAATCATATTTATCTGGCCCTAAATAGGTACTAAATTCAGCACTGGCCCTTACGTGATCTTGAAAATATTCCTCCTTCAACTCCGGTGATAGTAAATCCAAATGTTCATAAATATCAACAACAGCTCTTACCGTTTCTGAAACATAAATTTGTATTGAATTACAACAGACAACTAGGATATCTCAGAAAAGAATTAACATGTATCTAAGATACTGAGTTATTGCTTGGGCTATTTCCATCGTTTATAGGATAATATTTGAATAATCCGACGTTTCGGCAGCCAATCTACTGCCGTCTTCAGGGTATCCCTGAGAAGGGCTTGTTCTTACCAAACTCATGTCTAACATATATGACCCCAATTTTTTAACTGCGAAATGTATTCGTGTGAGATTCGAACCTGGTCTGAAATTCGAAACTAACCAACTAAATCAAGCACTCTAATCACTACGCTATGTGGGAGGAACCGTTGTGGTTAGTGTGTTCAAAATTCAAAATTTTGATTAGAAAATTAGAATAAATAAAAGTGACTCTTCATATGCGTCTCATATTAATTTAGCAATCTGCAACTTTAACAAAGAATTTAAAATATTACATATAGAAAGTAAGGGCAAAAAGCTCTTAATTTATTAAAGTCACTAATTTATTAATAAATTATAGAAAACTGATAATATACTCAATGATCAATTAAGAATTAATAATTCACCGTTACTTAATTTATTTATCTAATTAGTCATATATTGTATTTTTCCACAGCGCTTCTCAGACGTACCTAAACTCGTCCCCAGAAATAAAATTAAGTAATTAGTTAAACTCGTGCTATCAAAAATAAAAATAGAAATAAAAGACCAGAAACAAACAGAAATGTACAAGACAAATAGTAAATCTAAAAGTAACACAGTAAAAGAAGTAATAAGAACATATAAACTCAGAGAAGAGGTGATAGCAAATATATATAACGAAAAAATAGAGGCAGAAATGATAAAAATCAAAGAGAGTTTAAACAACGTGGAGGTGGAAGACATGTGGAAAATAATTAAAGATGCAATAATGAAAATAGCTCTAAAGAAACGTGTGGAAGCAGCAAAACAGACAAAAACAAAAAACAAACAAGATGGTGGAATGAGGAAATTAAAAGGGAAGTAAAGATGAAGAAAGACAAATGGAAAAATTATCTTAGTGAAAAGAACAAAGATAATTACGACAAGTACAAGGAACAAAGGTTAAAAGTGAAGGGGATGGTGAAAGAAGCGAAACAACAAGCTTGGGAAGAATTTGGGGAAAAGATGGAACAAGACAGTAAAGGTAACCAAAAGTTATTCTATAAAATATTGAAGACACTAAGAAAAGGTAAACAAAACTAAATTAGATACATAAAAGCAGAAAACGGGAGAATTTTAGAAGACGAAGATAATATAATGAAAAGATGGAAAGAATATTTCGAGGGAATGCTTAACACAGAACGAATAAACTTAATATACGAAATAGACGTGAGCGAAGAAAACATAGAAAGTTGGGAGAGGGGAGGCGAGGAACCGATCAAGAAGGAAGAAATAATGGAAGCTATAAGGAAGTTAAAACGAGGCAAGGCGGCAGGACATGACGGTATAACAGCGGAAATGATAACAAATAGGAAGGAAAACGGCATAGAAGTCCTAGAGAAATTGTTTAATAGGATTTGGAATGAACAAAATATACCAAAGGACTGGGAAGTAGGCATAATACTACCCATCCACAAAAAAGGTGACAATAAAGAGTGTAGCAATTATAGAGGAATTACACTACTCAGTGTAATGCTAAAAATATATGAGAGAATTCTAGAAAAGAGATTAAAAATATTAATTGATCACCAACTAGAAGAACCGCAAAGTGGATTTCGGAAAGGCAGAGGAGTGCACGATCACATTTTCACTATGAAACAACTGATAGAAAAAAACCGAAATAAGACTATATATGCGGCCTTCATAGACATAGAAAAAGCTTTTGATAGTATTCCAAGAGAAGAAGTTTGGAAAAGCCTTAAAAAAAGAGGAATAGGCGAAAAACTCATAAAAGCTATAAGAACCATATACCAGAAAACTAGAAATTATGTGAGAACTGAAAATAGGAAGTCCGAAGAGTTCATAACCAAAGAAGGACTGAGACAAGGAGGGGTGCTCAGCCCCGTACTATTTAACATAATATTAGATGATGTACTAAAAGAAATAAGAAGAATAACAAAGAAACTACAAGTAGGGTATAAGAATATGGAGAGGGTTGAAATAGCAGAATGTGTCTTCGCTGATGACATAATAATATACGCAAAGAACGAGAGAGACTTACAAGAAAACCTAAACACATGGAATATAGCACTAAAAAAAGAGGAAACTAAAAATAAACATTGATAAAACAAAAGTGATGACAATAGGGAGAAATGATTTAAAAGTAAAAATTGAAATAGAAGGAAGAAACATAGAACAAACAGACACATTCAAGTACCTCGGAATAAACATACATAAAGACGGAAAAGAAGATATGGAAATAAACAGCAGAATAGAAAATGCAACAAAACCATATTGTGCAATAAACAACACATTTATAAGAAAGAAGGAAATAACGAAGAAAACAAAAATCACAGTATATAACGCATTGTTCAAACCAATAACGACGTACGGATGCGAAAGCTGGATACTTAATAAGCATATGAAGAGCAGACTACAAGCCGTAGAAATGAAATACCTAAGAGCGGTGAAAGGAGTTAGTAGAAGGGACAAAATAAGAAATGAAGTAATAAGACGAGAATTAAATGTACAACCCATAATGGAAGAAATCGCAAAACAACAACTAAGGTGGTTCGGTCATGTAGTAAGAATGGAAGAAGAAAGACAGACTAAAAGAGTATGGCTAGCAAGAACAACGCAGAAGAAAACAAGAGGAAGACCACAAAAAACGTGGGACAATGTCATAGTGGAAAATTTAAAGAAAAGAGGAGTAACATTGTACGAAGGGAAGAGAATAGCGAGAAACAGAAAGGAATGGGCAAGATTTATATATAAGGAATAGTTATATAAGCAAAATGTAATTAGCTTGACACCCTAGGGGTAAACAAGATTATAGATTATAATAATAATAATAGTTAAACTCGTATCTGAAAAAGTATACATAAACTTGTCCCCGAGAAGAGTTGGTCCACATAAATAGATTCATGAATTCGTCCCCGACTTTATCGCAGTATGAATCACCCATAATACTTATTTAAAATCTATAGATAACATATTTATTTATGCAAGAAATGAAAAACTCAGTAAGAGACACAAAACATATTTTATTAATTAAGAATGGAATAGAAATGCCTGCTTGTGTTTTATAGAAGCACTAATACATATTAACATTTACATTTAACGTTTATAAAAATAAGCTATACATTTAACAAAATCAAATCTTGAAACAGATCCATTCTTATACTCATCGATTTTTCTAGTAACGAACTGCTTACGTCCACGCACGACTGAATCTCGTCGCACATTCAGATAAACTTTGAATTTTTATATAAGTCTCTGTTTGAAACTGCTTCAAAATTTCAATAAAATTAAAAATTGATGGATGCGTAGAATTAAAACTGGCATTAAATTTAGCGTTGAAAGATTCGCAAGCGTTTGTGCTTCTTTCTATGTTATCGCTGAGTTCTGCCCACAAACTAGGTGGAAAAACAGCTTCTTCTGAAATATAATTGTCAACCAAATAATCGGAAAAGCGTGATAAACGTTCATCTTGAGGTTGTATTTCCGAAAAATCAGAAGCATAACAATCACCTACTTCCGATGAATTTAAAAATGGTAAACCAAATATATTGCGCAGCCACTTTCCAATTTCACTGGTTTCGTTTTTATAATGAGGAACAAGTCCCGGATTTTGAATTTTGCGGAACCATGTTTGTGCTAAATGGAATCTGCAGCCTATAACTTTGGAATCTGGAAACTCCGCTTTTATGGCATTGTGGATCGCAATTTCAAAATTCGCTACGATGATTTTTGGGTTCAGATTTAAACCCAAACTATGACACTTTTATCGCAACAGGTTTAAAAGTGTTTTGTAAGAATACTCCTTTTTATTCGGCAGTAAGTAATATGCTAGTGGGATGTAATACCTATTTTGTAATACGAGGTGCATTCAAGTTCTAAGGCCTCCGATTTTTTTCTAACTAACTACTCACCCGAAAACTATGAAACTGGTGTTACTTCTCGACGTAATCTCCCTGTAGACGTACACATTTTTCACAACGTCGACGCCATGATTCCATGGCCGCGGCGAAGGCTTCTTTAGGAGTCTGTTTGGACCACTGGAAAATCGCTGAAGCAATAGCAGCACGGCTGGTGAATGTGTGGTCATGGACAGTGTCTTTCATTGTTGGAAACAGCCAAAAGTCACTAGGAGCCAGGTCAGGTGAGTAGGGAGCATGAGAAATCACTTCAAAGTTGTTTTCACGAAGAAACTGTTGCGTAACGTTAGCCCGATGTGCGGGTGCGTTGGCTTGGTGAAACAGCACACGCGCAACCTTTCCCGGACGTTTTTGTTGCAGTGCAGGAAGGAACTTGTTCTTCAAAACATTTTCGTAGGATGCACCTGTCACCGTAGTGCCCTTTGGAACACAATGGGTAAGGATTACGCCCTCACTGTCCCAGAACACGGACACCATCATTTTTTCAATCTGTGAATCTGTGTGCTTCCATTGAGCTGACTGGCGCTTTGTTTCCGGATTGAAAAATGGCATCCACGTCTCATCCATTATCACAATCGACGAAAAGAAAGTCCCATTCATGCCTTGGTTGCTCGTCAACATTGCTTGGCAACATGCCACATGAGCAGCCTTGTGGTCGTCCGTCAGCATTCGTGGCACCCACCTGGAGGACACTTTTCGCATTTTCAGGTCGTCAGGCAGGATTGTGTGCACAGAACCCACGGAAATGCTAACACTGGAGGCGATCTGTTCAACTGTCATTCGGCGATCCCCCAAAACAAGTCTCTCCACTTTCTCGATCATATCGTCAGACCGGCTTGTGCGAGCCCGAGGTTGTTTCGGTTTGTTGTCACACAATGTTCTGCCTTCATTAAACTGTCGCACCCACGAACGCACTTTCGACACATCCATAACTCCATCACCACATGTCTCCTTCAACTGTCGATGAATTTCAATTGGTGTCACACCACGCAAATTCAGAAAACGAATGATTGCACGCTGTTCAAGTAAGGTAGCCATTTTAAGTATCTAAAACAGTTCTCATTCTCGACGCTTCCGCTACAATTCCATCTGCCGTACAGTGCTGCCATCTCTGTGACGTATTGACAACGAACGCACGCTCATTTTAAGCACATGCTTCTATCTCTTTCCAGTCTGGAGAAAAAAAATCGGAGGCCTTAGAACTTGAATGCACCTCGTAATATATGCAGTGTAAATAACTGCAGAATATAATCGGGACAGTAACTGAACGTACCGTCGACATATATTTTTTCACTTTTACATGAAACAGTGACATTTCTTAGGCACGTGAATACGACAATTTCTTCAACTTCGTCGATGATAAAGACAAAATTCTCTTTTTTCAGTGTTGTAATATTCAATGTTGTAACATATTTAATAACTTCTGCCCTATTTTTCGGGTAAGGGCGGTAGAGATTTTCTTCTCTTATTATATAGATTGTTGCGGATGTAATGAATGTCTTGAACGGTGGTTGTACTGAAATGACCAGTATTTTCCTTTAGAACTGAATGTATCACTTTTGAAGGTTTCTCACAAATATCATCGGTTGCTTTACGTTTAACACTAGCACTTACTAGTTTCTTCGGATTCTTTTCATGATTATGTTCTATTTCGTTGCGCACAATTAAATTTTCTGCACCCAAAGTATAAACTTTTGCCTTACAAGAGCGATTCGAACATCGACAACATATTTAACCACTTTTTAAGGATTTATGTTTGGTAAATTTTACAATTAGCACTTGATTTCCACGTTCAGTCAAACTGACAAAGCTTTCCATGCTTTCTCACAAGTAAAAAGCACTTCTTAGCCAAGAATGTTATTTCAGACTGAGGAATTATAAGTATATAGTATATATGGTAGACTTGGGTAAATTTTAAATTTAGATAAATTTGAATTTAATTTGTATTTAACAGGCAGTACAACTTTGTATTTATATTTCCAAAAAAGTAAAAATTTCTTAATCTCTTGTCCAGGGACTAATTAAGGTTAGGGATTAAAACACCTTAATTAGTATGGGGGCGAATTAATGTAGCAGACATTAGATAGTATTTGCTCGGGGACGAGTTTGGGGCCGCCCGTGCCTTTAACTTAATATAGACCCTTAGTTTTTATCACTTTATGAACTGTATTGTATAAACCGTAGTTCAATATTTTTGTGAAAATTTTTGTTCATAGGCATTTAGTTAATAAAGGCTACCCATTCCTTTAACTATCAAAAACATGTAACAAGTGTTCATTTGAAAAGTCAATCTAGTAGCATGTGATTTACTGTGCACATTTTGAACTATGTCTTCTGTTCGATTCTCTGTAGCATATCATTCAAATTCAATATAGGTGTTCGAAATATGTTATTTCTTAGACAAGGCCACAAAAAGGTGTTAAATCGCATGAACGTGCAGGCCAGGCAATTTCAGTATTTAGACTAATTATAGGCTCATCAAAAAATTCTCTTAAATAATCAAAAGATTCTGCATTACAGTGACAAGGTGCTCCGTCTTGTTGGAAATATGCATTTTGAAGTTCATCATCATGCAACTGATTGACAAATGGTTGTAAAATCTCCGTACGGTACCTTTGAGCAGTTAACGTTCTCTGAAAAAATATTGGTCCAATGATTCGCCTTTGACTTATCGCTGCCCAAACACCAATTTTCTCTGGATGTAGCGATTCTTCATTAATTACATGTGGATTTTCACTACTCCAAATTCTTGTATTTTGTGAATTTAGGTATCCCGTTTTATAAAACCATGCTTCATCAGTAAAGATGACTCTTTGCGAAAGTTCTCCATTATTGTTGATATTTACAAACCAATTACAAAACTGTAGTCTACGTGGGTAATCAATTTCTAACAATTCTTGTACTGCTGTGACACGGTATGGATAAAGTTGCATATCTTTTTTTAATAACTTGTGAGTTACACCAACAGAAAGGTTTATTTGTTGACTCAAATGTCGAACAGATGTTTGTGGTTCATTTTCCATTATTTCTTCAACACGATTGACAACTAGAGGTGTACGTTTCTTAACTGCTCCGCTGCCTGATTTTCTTAAGAGACTACCAGTTTCAGAAAAAAGTTTTAAAGTTCTATCCAAAGTATTCTTAAATTGTATATAATCTATTACAAAATGTGGAAACTCAACTTGAAATTCTAGCATGCAATCTTGAACTGAATAACCCCATAAACCATCAATTTTATTACCACTTCAAACATAAGCCTGGACTAAAAAAATTTTATGTTCTAAAGTGAAAGCCATTTTAAAACTGAGAAGCAATTTATTTAAACCAGAATCGACGCACGATTATTTTATGCACTAACTGATATTTGTGATTGACATTATCAAATGTCATTTGGATTTACGTTTACGGAACAACAAACACATACTAATATATTTGCGTCTTATTATATCAAAATTTCAAAGTAACCTAGATTGACTTTTCAAATGAAAACTTGTTATTTGTTACGGTATATTTACGTAAAGATATGTCCATAAGTTGGTTATATGTCTGACGAAGCTCCTGTGTGAGTGAAACGATCGTTGCTTTGTAAAATAAAAAGTAGTAAAATTCATTAAAATCCCTATAATAGATATACACTGTGTCCATAAAGTATGGACACAAGCCCGTAATAACGTTATTGTGCATTATTTGACAAAATGCAAAGATATATCGATTAATGTTTTTTATTAGCTATATTTAGATGCTACTATTTTGTTTTTTCCGTCGACCTTGAATAAGTTATGACGTCATTGATAATTTTTTTAAATGTCAACCCCATTTTTTTTTTGTGGATTTTGAAAGCTTTTATAATTCTTTATTCGATGATGTAAAAATTTTGGTATGTTACATTAGAAAATTTTTGAGTAATCATTTGCGTCCATAAAGTATGGACATTAGCCCGTAATATCGTTTTTGTGCATTATTTGACAAAATGCAAAGATATGTCGATTAATGTTTTTTTAGCTATATTTAGATGCTACCATTTTATTTTTTTCCGTCGACCTTGAATAAGCTATGACGTTATTGATAATTTTTTTTAATGTCAACCCCATTTTTTTTATGGATTTTGAAAGCTTTTACAATTCTTTATTCGATGATTTAAACATTTTGGTGTTAGTGTTACATTAGAAAAGTCTATGCGACACAACCGGAAAATTTGGACGTTTTACTAATCACTCCCGAAATATTACAGAATGTGCGAAATGGAATTTATCATCGCTTAGGATTTTGTCAACAAAATGAAGGAAAACATTTTGAGCATTTGTTATAAATTTGACACTGAAAATGTCAAAAATAAAACTTAGAATTACAACACAGTTTACTCAAAAATTTTCTAGTGTAACATACCAAAATTTTTACAACATCGATTAAGAATTGTAAAAGCTTTCAAAATCCACAAAGAAAAAGTGGGGTTGACATTTAAAAAAAATATCAATGACGTCATAACTTATTCAAGGTCGACGGAAAAAATAAAATGGTAGTATCTAAATATAGCTAATAAAAAACATTAATCGACATATCTTTGCATTTTGTCAAATAATGCACAATAACGTTACTACGGGCTTGTGTCCATACTTTATGGACACAAATGATTACTCAAAAATTTTCTAATGTAATATACCAAAATTTTTCCTTAATCGAATAAAGAATTGTAAAGGCTTTCAAAATCCCCCCAAAAAAGATGGGGTTGACATTTAAAAAAATTATCAACGACGACATAACTTATTCAAGGTCGACGGAAAAAACAAAATGGTAGCATCTAAATATAGCTAACAAAAAGCATTAATCGATATATCTTTGCATTTTGTCAAATAATGCACAATAACGTTATTACGGGCTTGTGTCCATACTTTATGGACACAGTGTATACAGAAACCACTGAAAAATTAGAATAAATAACCGAGCTGCGTTGAACACGTATTATCAATAACAGTACACCATTTCTATTATTGCCGATGAGCGATCAATTATACTTATAGCACAAACAGTTACAGTGCATCGCGGACTAGTTCATCTAATTTGCTTTTAAAAATCATTCTTTTTAATAGTTTGTTTGCGAATCTCTAGTGTACAAGCATTATTTACGATTCGTTTATTGTTTCTAATTTGATATCGTAGATTACGAGAGTAAACTAAAACAGAATCGAAAAGTGTTCTATTGGTAAAAATTAAATAATTAAATACAGAGTACATTAAGTGTTCGATGAATTAGAAACTTATTAATTTTTGGAAAAATAAAATGTTTGACAAAACACAGTCTTCTCTTTAAAATAAAATTAAAAAATATATTCATGTTTTGTTAATATAAAAAAGTTTCTAAGAAATTTCTAATTCAATCAACTTCTTTAGAGATAAAAGTAAATTTCTTAAACGTGCCTTCGAATCTTTCCATCGGAATCGTCTTTTTCTCAAGTTCACATACATCCACTGTAAAACCAAGGTCTTCTACCAGATTCGTTATGTACTGCACAGGATTTTCTGTATAATTAGCAAAAACCGTTCCCTTTGGTAAATATTTCCACCATTTAGGCTCCTCAGATTGTTTTTGAAACGATTGCATTATTGCAGTTGAGGAAAAGAACGTTAGAAAGATTTGTCCTTGATGTTTCAGCATTTTATTAAATCCATCTATGAGAGATCTAAACAACAAATATGTTTTAATTTACTGATTATTTGAAAGGCATAAATGTGATTTGACCGGGAGAGTGACTTTTCAAAAGTTAGCAATACTTTCGCCGTGACGAGTACAGCGGATGCAATGTTTTCGGAAAAAATTTAGATGGCAATATTCTCAAAACTGTTTTACTTTATAAACTACATATTACAACAATTTACAATAAATATTTAATCTTAAAATTATTGATAGTGTGCCATTATCTTCGATGGTCCTCAGTTTTCCTCTGACTTGTCCCATCATCCTGCGGATAACAGCAGGATCAAGTTCACGCATCGCCAGTGGGATAACTGGCCACTGGCGATTCGGTAAAGAATATATCTTCAAAGGTTTTACCATAACCAAAGATGCTACGTTTAGTACTATTTTCATTTTCAGCTTGTTCCATTGAAAATGGCAGCTTAATTGCCGAAATACGTATATAGAATTTATTGATACATTTTGTAGGTAGTACATTTGGGGATTTTTCTTGCTACTATCTGTTTTGGGTCAAGAAAGACATTGTAATAAAGAAAAGATATTAAACTGCTTTGCAAAAATGATTTCATATGGAATACAGTGTCAAGAAAAGGCGCAGAGAGAAGACGAGAAGGCAAAATCTAGCGACGTTATCCATTACAAAAATCAATCCGTTTATTATAACTTCGATCGAATTAAAGAAAGAATTTAAGCATGAGCTGCAGAGCAATTCGTAGGTGATTACAGAGTCGTGATTTGATCGCAAAAAGTACTTATAAAACTCGGCTATTAAAATTTGAAATAACAGAACATATCCGTTAGACGTAGAAAGTTGGCTAAAACCTACCAAAACTGGTCGAATGAACGCTGGGGTAACATCTTGTCAAGTGATGAATGTAAAGTATAGTATTAAGCATTTAAAATGCACTACGAGGCTGAGCGCTGTGACAACAGCGCATTCTAGCGACACGAAATTCGGCACATTGAATGCTCAGACTATTTACTCGATACTCCATATGCAAACAACGTATTAGAATAATAATTCAATTATCAGCAGGAAAGAGAATATAAAATTTAACCTTGGTTTTCACTCCACTTCAAGTTTACATTCGAAAAAATAGTTATTTACGATACAAATGTTTAAAAGTGCGATTTTATTTCACGAGTAAAAGTTTGCGACACGAGCGTTAGCGAAACTCCTGTATTGTTAATTGATGACCCTATTAGAAAGCACTATTTATGCAAAATAACAAGACTCTGCGACTTTATTTCGAGGTGCGCATGAAGGGTGAAGTTTGAAAAATAACCTAATTTACATAAAGGCAGAAAAGTACAATTTAAAAATCTTTTTTATCTACCATTAAATAAAACTGTTGGCAACACTTAAGTTTATTGCTCAAAAACAAAGTTAGGGGATTCCCATGCATAAAATAAAGTATCATTTTAAACAGTTTCTTTCAGTTTCTTCATAGTATTTAGAAGTGCAACGTGTTAAAAAAATTTATAAAACTTAAAGTTGCAAACCCTTGCTACAGCTTGTGACAGGACTGGAGTTTCAGATCGATCTGCAGCATTTGTTGTAAACGCAGTAATGGTTGATTTAAACATTATATAGATGCGGAAAACTCATCAAGCGTAATAGATCGTAGTAAAATACGTCGAGAAAGGAAAAAAGTTCGAAAGCAGTTGAGCTCTATTAGCAATGAAAAACCTCTGACTTCTATTTATTTTGATGGTCGTAAAGACAAAACTTTAAATATAACTTCAAAAGAAAATAAGTCACAGCGTAAGACTATTACCGAAGAACATATTTCAATGGTATCTGAGCCAAATTCTGAATATATTGGACATTTCACAATAGATTCAGGAAAAGCAGCTAATATTATGAGGAATATTGTCGCCTTATTAGATAAAAAGTATAAATGTATTTTATTTTTGGTGGCAATCGACCATTGCAATGGTTTGTGTGCTTATTACACGCAAATGAATTTCCACTGCGCCATTTGTTTTTAAGTCTTGATGGAAACACAGCAGGTGCTAATAGCTTTTCTGGAGCTATAGGTAAAAGCCTCCTCAAGTGCCTTGATTTTAAGTTACAAGCTTGTGAAGCGATTCCTGCAGAATTGCCGGATATTGATATAAAGTTGCTAAGCACTGATCAAAAATATCTTTACGAGATTTGTTCTTCCATTTAGTCTGGTTTAGTTTCACCAAGTTTAGCTGAAAGAGACCCTGGGAAATTAGCACACTCTCGCTGGCTAACTTGCGCCAATAAGATCCTTCGCTTATACATTGGAATGGCTACACCACCAGAAAACCTTAAGCAACTAGCACTTTTCATTATGAAAGTATACGCGCCAACATGGTTTGACATAAAGTCAAAGCCATCTTGTAAGCATGGTCCAGTTAATGTTTTCAACATGGTCAAGAGAAGTTTATATTTAAGAGATGACCTTAAGAGTATTCTTTTAAAAACTATAAACAGAAATTCATTCTTCGCACTCCCAGAAAATATGCTGTTGGCCATTTTTCAAGATGATACTTGATGAGTTGAAATCTCAATTTTTTCAACAACGAGATCCTTTACAATTTGCTAACGAATGATTTTTGTTTTTGTATTAAAATATGCTTTATGTGAGTAAATAAAAGACTGTAACTGTTTGAATTTATTGAATAAAAACAAATTTAAACCACACTGTTTACTTTTTTATAAATGATAAAGTTCCACAAATTAAAGTCTTGTGCGCCACCTCAAGACGTTGACCTAGGAAGATAAGATTTTTTCTCTGCACTTTTAAGTACTTAGAGCATCGATGTTTAATACAGGAAAAACAAAATTAAAAAAAAAAATTTTCGCTCCACCCTACTGTATATTGTACTAAGCTCTTTTAAAAGTCATTAATGCGGCTAATTAGTTACTTACATAAGACCTGTTACGATATAAAGAAAGTATAAATTTTAATAATTCATTTATTTATTTCAATACAATATTAGTCACGAGTATAGTGCAAGTATTTACACAATAATCATTAAAACATTACAAGAGTATTTGTAAAAGGAAAAACAACAATCAGAGAATAAGTATTCGTTTGTAGCGCTGTGTATTTTGGTTTGGCAGTCCCTTTGAACACTCCAACAGAAGTCGGCCATCATATGAGGATTCCTTCTTCCTTGGTGAGTTTCCATGATTTTTAAATCCTGCTGAAATCTCTCGCCTTGTTCATCGCTTACAGCACCTAAATTTTCGGGAACCTATCAAGATGACTATAAAAGAAATAAAGCTTTATGCTCATGTTACAACTTAGGCGGTGAAATTTTTTTAAGCATTGATTGCATTAGATCTTTATAATTGCAGGCTTTTTTGTTTCCAAGAAAATTGTTCGCGACCATCGTGAATAAAGTCCAGACTTCTTTCTCAGCTTCGTTCATAGAGTTGACGAAATTTGGATCTATTAAAGTTCTAATTTGAGGTAGATCAAATACCCCAGCTTTAATTTTTTCGTAACTTAGTCGTGGAAACTTCTTATTATAACCGGAGGTCTGAACTAAACAAAAATAGCAATCATCTACGTAGTTTTTCTGTTCACGCTATGTCATTGAAACGCCCAAAGCTAATTTCTGGCGTTTCCCCTTGCTCCACTGCCGCAAATTCTCCACACATAATTTACACACATTATGTGCATCCCATGACTTGTGCTGATCAGAAAGTTTTACGTCAAAGGAAGCCAAATACATTTTCTTAATAAAATCAGTTACCCTTTGGCTGGGAACGGTGAAGCTGCCACAAATCTAGCAGAACGAATCGGCACTATTTACACATCTTCGAGTAGTAGACATGATGTAATTTCTTCCCTAACAACTAACATGTAACTAACGTTTTATTATCACTCTTGTTTACTTTTAAATAGTCCTAAGTGATGAATACTTTCTAATAAAAAAATAATTAAACCCTAATATGTTCACTTAATGAACAGGATTAGTTTAATAGACTTGAATTTCTTTATAATTGTTTATTACTTAATTATTTCGTTAAGTACTTTAATATTATCATATTATAACGCTAAGAAATAAGTAATTAAACTTCTAGTTTCAAAAATTATTTTATTGTAAATACACTGTAAATACACTGTAAATACATTGTTTCGCCATACAATGGCTTCATCAGGTGGATGAAATACTGAATATGTACAATGCAAGTTTGGATATTTATGTAAAAATTATTGGGGAAATGGTGGTGGAAGTATTTCATCCACCTGATGAAGCCATTGTATGGCGAAACAATATTGTAGTGTATTTACAATAAAAGAATTTTTGAAACTAGAAGTTTAATTACTTATTTCTTAGCGTACTAATATTAATTAAAAACATGTGTCAGATCATAGTCAGCAGAAAAAATTTAAATGTTGGCCACTATGATCCATAAACGTTAGTTGATCTTCAAATCTCCATTCCAGTTTCGATATTCAAGAAGGTAACCCATAACACGATTCGTCGAATGAAGGTCTGTGGTGATGATGCCGAAAGTATCCAGTTTGAATTGAACACCTTCATTAAACATTATATCCTTCGGTTTTTTTTTCTAGTTTTGGTTTTTGCTTTAAATGGATAACTCTGTAGTATTATATGGTTCCGGTTCTTAAAGTGCGTATTAGATGATAGATAAATACAGTTTCGACGCGACAACACATATTACATCAATAAAACATGGCGGCTCTAAAAATAATAGCTTGGGGATACGTTTCTTCTACAGGGCAGATTCCAAGAAGATTTTAAATCAATTAGTTTATGTCACAATATTAGAAAAGATAATGACCCCAAGCATACGACTAGGAGAGTTTTTTTTTACCTTTGATCTGTTATCCATTGCGTGCAATAGAACGAAAATATGTGATCGTATTGAGCGTTCATTTTTTCAATTTCTTCCTTGTCCGTAATATCCATTATCCGAAATTCAATATTGTCTATTTGGTTTTGCATTTTCGAAAGGTTTATCAGTTCTTCCGATTTATCTACTGCAACTAACTTTTCTAAATGGTTCTTCACGTGCGGATAAAGAACTTCTCTCGTGATTGTACCACTAGCACAACCAACTTCTAAAATATTTTCCTTGTGATCTTTCCATTTCAATAAATGTGAATATTTTTGTAAATATCTTGCCACTTCTCTTCTACTTAGAGTAAAAGATGACCAAATTCTACCGTAAGACATTTTACAATATTAACGCGGTCAATTTTGTTTTGCTTTTAAAAATTTAGTCCTTTCACTGTTATATAATATTTGTTTATTATCTGCTTTGCTCTGTGAACCAGTAAATAATATGTCGTTTATAGTCTGTACTCATTTCGAAAGATAAAGTTTTATGTTTTCTTAGCGTTTGAATAAATTAGTGTTATATCTTCATTTTTTTTTTGTTATTTAGCTGATAAAATTAGTGTTCTTGTTCTAATTATATTTTAACAAATAATGATATAATTTTTTGCTATTGCGAAATAAAATGAACTGCATTTGCACGTATTTAGATTTATTGCAGTTAGTGCCATATTCTATTAATGTAATAATAGCATAGAAAAGAATTAATCAATAAGCAGCAACAGAAGATACTAATAGGTAGAGTAACCTATTGCTGTGAACTTTGATTTTAAAAATTGGCACCAATATAACGAGTGATCATTAAAATTTTCGCTCAAGTAAGCCATGTACACAAAAAGTGTGTCCTAACTTAAGTTATTAGTGGAGATCTGTCATTATAATTTGAAACGTCATGATTGTTAAAAAATAATTTGAAATGCTGACTTTTATATTAAATATATTTATAAATTTTATACAAAGTAATAGAATATTATAAAAAATGTGTAAAATGTTGACCATTCTCCACCAAGCATAATCGCACTCTATTTCGTAGAGCATCGAAAACATTGATCAGTATTTGCGGTGAGTTATTGATGTGTTCACATTTTTCTATGATTTTATGTCTTAACTCTTGTAGATTATTAATTGGTGTTTCATAAATAATATTCTTTATATATGGCCACACAAAAAAATCCATGACTGTTAAATCACACGATCGTGGTGGATATGGAATCGCTGTATTTCTACTTATTATCCTATCGCCATAAAATTGTTGCAAAAACTGAATATTTTCAAGTGTAACGTGAGATGTAGCCCCATCCTGTTGAAAATATCCGACCTGGAGTTCATCATTAGTCAATTGATTAGTAAAAAGACTGAGAATTTCGTTACCATATTTCTCCGATGTAATCGTGCCCTCAAAGAATATTGGTCCTATTAATCGGTGACGACCCATACCTACCCATACGCCTATTTTTTTTGGATGTAGAGGAACTTCTCTGTAGAAATGAGGATTTTCACTGGACCACATACGCATATTTTGCGAATTAACATAACCTTTCAAATAAAACCAAGCTTCATCGGTGAAAAAAGTATGATTTAAAATATTGTCTGTCATTGTTTGAATAAACCATTGGCAAAATTGTGTTCTTTTTTCATAATCCGTAGGTAATAGATTTTGTACAGAAGTTAATTTATATGGATACATGTGCAAGTCCTTTTTTAAAATTTTTTGACATGTTCCATACGAAAGCCCAACTTGTTGCGAAATTCTGCGAATAGATGTTTGAGGAGATTCGTTATTAATTTGTCTGACATTTTCAATTACGCCGCGACTTCTCTTGAGAGGAGGACCGCTTCCTTTTTTCCTTAAAATACTGCCTGTTTGACGAAAAAGACTTACACAATGCATTAGCGTATCACGGAAAGTTTTATAGCTAGGAACAGTATTTGGATATCTCTCTTCAAACTCCGCAAGGCAATTTTCTATTGAAGGCTGCCAAATATCATCAATTTTTTGAGATGTCAGGAAGTAACATTCTACCATAAACGCTTTATGCATATCATTAAAGGCCATTACTTTTCTTTTGATGAAACTTTAAAATATATATTTGACACTGACAGATGTTTGAAATAACATCTTAATGACTAAAGCTACGACATAATTTTTATATACACGGCCAGCTACGAGTGAAAATTTTAATGATCGTTCGTTATTAAATATGAATCGTTAATTCTTAAACATGAATCATTATACACACATATTTTTATTTTAGACTATTAAAATTTCTCTCAGGGATTTTGTTTTACGAAAAGGGTTCCTTGCAACTAGGCCTAGCATCTATTGTAATAAGGAGAGAAATAATACGATAGCATGTTAAGTTTAATACATTTATTACTTGCACGTCAAATTATACATTAATCCTTATATGTGTTAAATGTCATCAATTATTAATAAAACATAGTGTGTAAATCTCATGTATAGTCAGAGAATATTCACATTTATATGTACAAATAAAATTTTGAAGATCTTGTTAGATTCCAATATTAATCTTTCAAAATACAGCTGTGTATTACTTTAGATCAGTGAGTTTTATACCCTACAAGATACTAAAGCATGACACAGTATTTTTATTTAAAGTTTTATAAATTCTAAAGTTTGTGGATTTAAAAGTAGTATAGATTAATAATATTACAAAAAAAAAATGTGTTATTTCATATCTACGTAGCGAGACTTTACCCTGCTACTTAAAATAGTCAATAACACACGATATATTTTTAATTCATATCTCAAATATTTAACAAGAGTTTAAAATTGCGAGTTCAATACCCAGATATCCCTAAATGTTCGTGAGATTTTTTTCCCTACTTACAAGTTTAAAGATAGCTGTGTAATATTTTCTCTTTTAGAACAGAAATTGAGATTATACACGATCAAATAAAATGCCCGCATAAAACAAATAAACTTATAAATTTAATTTTAGTACTTTAAAGTCTTGAGTGCCTTTTTTACATAATTTACCTGTCGAATTCATTGTTATACATGTGATCAAATTCCTCGTGATATTGATCCATTCTTAGCTTTCGTAAAATAAACTAAACGATGTATATATATATATATATATATATATTTATATATATATTGATAAATTGAAATTCAGTATAACTCTATTTTCTTTTATAACTAAAATTATCAAATTCTAAAGATTTAATCAAAAGCAAAATTTTATTTTGAAACCACCGCTTTTAGACGATATTTCGATAAGTGTCCCCTCTTCTTGAGAAATTATCTATATATGTATTCCCAGTGACGTCAATTCTTTTTCAAATACATTTTAAGTTATAATATCTTTTAAATGATCTATACTTAAAAAAGCTTTCGTTCTTATATTGATTTACGTTTTTTTAGTACAATTCTTCCTAATAACATTTAGTATTTTCAACGTGTTCTTGTTTTCTTAAACGTTCCATTTCTTCGGACCGAATGTCAACTCAAATGACATTCGGTCCGAAGAAATGGAAATGAGACGAAGACAGTTGACTCATCTGTCTTCTTCTCATTTGTACTGTCCTTTTCTACCGTCCGATGCCGTGTCTTCTTTGCGATTAAAAACATATCTAACCTGTAGTATTGAACTAAATTTGAAAACTGCATTGTTCACAGTACATATACAAACATATTAATTTCTAATGAATGCACAAATTATATTGGATTCTATTTTGTATATTCTAAAATCTTTTGAATTGTTTTGATGTATTAATAATACACATTTTAAAGCGAACGGAATGCTTAGCCTTATAGATAATTATCATAAAATGTTAATTCTAATTTGTGATGCATATCAAAAAATAATATATTTGATACATTAAAAACCTTATTGAATGTTTAAAATAAATTTTTCCGACGACCACAATGTAAAAAGAACAAATTCGCATGATTTACTAGCACTGAAAATTGCAAATTGCATTGTATCCCCAAAACTGTGTTGAAAAGTTATCTTGTAACTAAAACTGTGCTGAAAAGTTCAAGAGGGCCAATTAGAATCGTCGCAGAACCGTGTGCAAAGTAACAGACGTGCCAACCTACTAATCATAAAATAACAAATAGGAAACTGTCAAATGAATGACTCTCAAATGTCAAATTATTATTTTCATTGAAATTAATTCTTGTCACTAAGCGGTCGTCGGAAAAGTATAGTGTACAACACGTGCTGAAAATATTTCACACTCGCATAATTAAACCACTCGCCTACGGCTCGTGCCTCAAACTTCACGCTCGTGTGAAATATCCTATTTTCAGCACTAGTTGTACAATATACTATTCCGTGCATCGTAGTAGTTACAATAAACAACGTTTATGTATATAAGAAAATAAGAAAAAATGTAAGTATTGATTTATCAAGCTTACTATGACTATAGTACTTAAAATATTCTTTTATAAATTGGTATATATAGCATGATTTAAATTTTAAGTTATTAACATTTATAAACTAGAACGTAAAGAGATATAATAATTTACATGACATCTTACATACAATATAACTTTACCAAATATACACAGATGTGTTTTTTTCTTAACACGATCTGTATTGTTCTATATTATAGTTATTTGTTTTACTAGGCAGAAAAGCACAAGATTTAATGCTGCGGCTGGTGTTTCATAGCTGAGGCTAGAAAACCAACCAAGTCATAAAGGTCTAATTTGAGGTCCATCAAATACCCCAACTTTAATTTTTGGAAATCATTGGAACGCCCAAGCTAATTTCTGGCGTTTACCCTTGATACACTGCCGGAAATTTTCCACACATGGTTTACACACATTATGTGGAGCCCACGACTTGTCCTGGTCAGGAAGTTTTACGTCAAAAGAAGCCAAATACATTTTCTTAACAAAATCAGTTGCCCTTTGGCTGGGAACGGCGAAGCTGCCACAAATGTAGCAGAACGAATCGGCACTATTTACACATCTTCGAGTAGTAGACATGATGTAGTTTCTTCACTAACAACCAAACAACTAACATGTAACTAACGTTTTATTATCATCCTTGTTTACTTCTAAATAGTCCTAAGTTATCAATACTCTCTCATAAAAAAATAATTAAACCCTAATGTGTTCACTTAATGAACAGGATTATCTTAATAGACTTGAATTTCTTTATAATTGTTTATTATTTAATTAGATCATTAAGTACTTAAATATTATCAGGTACAAGTGTACATGCTAATGAGATAAATATATTTGGAATATCTTTCAATTGTTTGAACAATTAAAAATTTGCTGCATTTACTTTACGATTATCAAGAATTTTGAAACCGGCAAACAAGAAGTGCCCTCGAAAGAAAACTTGACGTGATAGGGACAAATGGGATTTATATTTGGCATTAGCGTATCAATATTAATTAGAAACAAGTGTCAGATCATAGTCAGCAGAAAAAAAAAAGAATTTTAATTGTTCGCCAGTGTAGTCCATAAACGCGGCGGAGCCGAGTTCGTTCCCAAATCCGCAGGTAATAAAATGATATAGACCGAATTCGTTCCGGAGTCTTAGCCGAATTCGTTCCCAAAGTTGCCGGTGTATACATTAAGAGGATTAAGAGATAATGAGGTATTTTAAGTGTAACACATTTATAATAATTTAGGCTAAAGTTAAGGACTATACAATGCTCCGGAAATTGATCAAACATTCAGAATCATTAAAGAACCTCAAAAGAACTAATTTACGATGTAAACTAATGGGGGGTAACGTACCCTTAGGCCAAATTAAAATAAAAAAAATTAACTAACCTTACAATTTGTATAATTTTAATACGTCCAGAACACGTCAAAATACCGGATAATCGTGTTATTTTTGTGTGCTAATGTTTATCTCAAATATGACTTTGAACTATTTATGCTATACCAATCTTACCAATCGTTTTGTTTAAATAATCGTAAAACGATGTTAAATATTGTTGTTTTTAGGGTCCATTTTCGCATAAAAATTGACAATGTCATAACGTTTTCCAAACCAGGCTGCCAACTTAAACATTTACTAATAAATATTACTGTTATGATGTCTATCTATATCAATTATTTTTTTCTCTACGTCAATTGTTTAAAGCATCGATCACATAGCGATCGCAAGTCACTGCCCCCCCCACTGTTTGGGTGTTTTGGAAGCAGGTTTACTGTTCATGGCGTCGCTTTGGTTCACTCGTGGCCTCTGGCCCTAGGTTTTTTTTTACAATTGACGTAGAGAAAAAATCAATTGATATAGATAGACATCATAACAGTAATATTTATTTGTGATTGTTTAAGTTGGCAGCCTGGATTTTCAAAAGTTATCACAATGTCAATTTTTATGCGAAAATGGACCCTAAAAATTACAATATTTAACATCGTTTTACGAAATTATTTAAACAAAACGAAGATTGGTATAGCATAAATAGTTAAAAGTCATATTTGAGATAAACATTAGCACACAAAAATAACACGATTATCCGGTTTTTTGACGTGTTCTGGACGTATTAAAATTATACAAAATGTGAGGTTAGTTAATTTTTTTTATTTTAATTTGGCCTAAGGATACGTGACCCCCCATTAATTTACATCGTAAATTAGTTCTTTTGAGGTTCTTTAATGATTCTGAAAGTTTGATCAATTTCCGAAGCATTGTATAGTCCTTAACTTTCTCCATAATTTATTATAATAAATTATAAATATATAGTTTTATTATTAATAAAACTATATATTATATAAATTTACATTTCATAAAGAGTTGGCCAATGGTATTAAAAGATGGACTTGTACGTCGCGTTGTAAAACAAATTTGTGCAAAGCATTTGTAAAAACCGAAGGTGCCGACAACAGTGTAGTGCAAATGTCGGCAATACATAGTCACGATAAAATTACAACTGAAATAATTAATAGAAATATATTAAGTAACTGTCTGAAACGTAAAGCAGTTGATGATTGTGCGAACGTCCTATGAAACTTGTACATAAAGAACTGCAAAATAGGCACATTGAGACACTTACTGTTAATGACGTGAACAGTATTAGGAAGAATATATACCAAGCGAGAAAATAAGTTTTACCAAAATTACCAAAAAATGTTTACGACATACATCAACAGTTAAAGCAACTGCCAATAGAAACAAATAAACAGGAAACATTTTTTTATATGTGAACGATGAAGAAAATCACATCATAATCTTTTCATGTAAAACAAATTTAGAATTTATGTGCGAAAATATAACATTATATGCAGATGGAACATTTGAATATTGTAATAGATTCTTTCTACAACTATTCACTATCCATGGAATCAAGAATAACCACTATATACCTCTCGCGTATTTTTTACTCCCAAATAAGAGATTTGAAACTTATCAATCGGCGTTTCGTTGTTTGGTGCAAGAATGCCAAAAACTTGGTTATAATTTTTTTCCCAAACTATTTACGGTAGATTTTGAAATTGCGATTCATAAAGCTATTTCTGCTGTTTTTCCAACAACTGTCATTAAAGGATGCCGTTTTCATTTAGGTCAGTCTTGGTAAGTAATTATTGTGGTTTCTTAAAATAATTAATTTTAATATTTATGTTTTCCAATTATTGACAGGTGGTGCATAATATTAACGAAAAGTGAATAAAGGTAATAAATATTTTGACATAATTTTGCACGTTGTATATATTTGCTGTATAATATGTACATATAATGTATTTGAATGTTTGACTATTTTAAAAAGTGCCATGCACTTAAAATATGTGTAACCGACAATAACCACGAGATTTCACGTGTATATATATTTTTTATAATATGTATATTTGTAAATATTTTTGTATATTGTATTTGAATACATACATGTTTGCTATGGTTTGAGTATTTTTAAAAACGCCTTCGTCCTTATGTTTTAATCCTCTAATGTATACACCTACAACTTTGGGAACGAATTCGGCTAAGACGCCGGAACGAATTCGGTCTATATCATTTTGTTACCTCCGGATTTGGGAACGAACTCGGTGCCGTCCCATAAACGATAGCTAATCTTCAAATCTCCATTCCAGTTTCGATACTCAAGAAGGTAGCCCACAACACGATCTGTCGAATGAAGGTCTGTTGTGATGATACCGAAGGTATCCAGTTTGAACTGAACACCTTCATTAAACATTATAGCCTTCGTTTTTTTTTCTAGTTTTGGTTTCTGCTTTAAATGGATAACCTTGTAGTATTATTTGGTTCCAGTTCCTAAAGTGCATATTATATGACAAATAAATACAATTTCGACGCGACAACACTACTACAGTGCAGGTTCCAAGGAGATTGTAAATAAATTAGGTTATGTCATAATATTAGAAAAGATAATGACCTCAAGCATGCGACTAGGAGAGCAAAACAATGTTTTTTTACCTTTGATCTGTTATCCATTGCGTGCAATAGAACGAAAATATGTGATCGTATTGAGCGTTCATTTTTTCAATTTCTTCCTTGTCCGTAATGTCCATTATCCGAAATTCAATATTGTCTATTTGGTTTTGCATTTTCGAAAGGTTTATCAGTTCTTCCGATTTATCTACGGCAACTAACTTTTCTAAATGGTTCTTCACGTGCGGATAAAGAACTTCTCTCGTGATTGTACCACTAGCACAACCAACTTCTAAAATATTTTCCTTGTGATCTTTCCATTTCAATAAATGTGAGTATTTTTCTAAATATCTATCGACTTCTATTCTAGTTAGACCAACAGAGGACCAAACACTAGCGTAAGACATTTTACAATATTAATGCGGTCAATTTTATTTTGCTTTTAAGAATTTAGGCCTTTCACTGTTTACATAATATTTGTTTATTATCTGCTTTGCTCTGTGAACCAGTAATTAATATGTCATTTATAGTCTGTACTCGTTTAGAAAGATAAGGTTTTATGTTTTCTTAGTGTTCAAATAAATTAGTACCTTTTGTTTGTTATTTAGCTGATACAGTTAGTGTTTTTGTTTTAATTATATTTTAACAAATAATGACGTAATTCTTTCGCTATTGCAAAATAAGATGAATTACATTTGCACGTATTTAACTATAGCCATAACTTATTAATGTAATAATAGCATCGAACAAATTAATCAACAAGCAGCAACAGAAGATAATATGTCGAGTAACATATTGCTGTGAATTGTGATTTTAATTGCTTATTGACTTATGTTCCCAATCACAGTAGTTCCTCCGAACTAGACTCAGTTGGGTGGGCACCTTCCTTGAGCTTCTTAATCGTCAGGGTTATTCTCACGAATATCGTGGTGTAAAAGAGAAATAATACAAATTAAACTCAAGAAATAAAACTAACATTAACACCACAAACATTTAATTTAAATCAAAAAGAAAAAAAAAACTACTTTATCAAGTATAAAGCAGAATTGTGACTTAATTACGCCGCAACATAGAGAAAAACTCTTGTAAAATATGACTTATACAAGAGAAAAAAAAACTAAACTGAATTCTGAACAAAGATCTAAATAAATATAAACAAACTTTATTAGCTGTCATCAATTACTTTATTCCCTCAAAAAATCAAACGTCAAAAATAGAACTTTCTCTATTTTTCGCACGCAACCAAAATTGAACAAGCGCATGTCAAGCTTGTAACAAAATAAATTTTCCCGCCTTCCTACTATACTACGATAACTTAAATGAACAAAAACTATCTTAAAAAAAACAGTCTAATACGTTTTGTTAATATTTTAAATGATTACAAAAATATTATAAATTAAATTTATAAATTTAAGAAACTTCAAATTTCAATAGTATTTTTACTACAAATATATCTATATAAATATCATATTAAAAATACATACATTTAGTTTTGTACACGTTACGCCACAAAAACTATTATCTGAGAGATTCCAGATAGGTCAATTTATTCAAATTACAAGTTTAAAAGACTTGTAATAACCGGTAATTGAATTTTAATCACATCAAAACAGGGATATTAGTTGGCACCGGACACGAGAGGCCCATGACTCATCGCCTACGGGCGTACTATTGAAAATTTGTATTTTTAAATCGTTTTTAATTTATTTATATGATTGGAAATCAAACGGGTGGTGATCTATAAAATACGAAATACATTTTTATTTGTTCATTTTATAGTTCAACTTGAGTAAAGGAGTATTAAGTATTAACTAGCAATACTTTCTCAAGGTTCTCTTGTAAAATTTGATCTCTTTGAATGAAATACATTATTGTAGATAGAAAGCGTCCTTTTTACATCGCAACTGGTTATAGGAGCATACTGGAAATATATTTTTATTGCAGCGTATTTGGCAGTTAAATTTTGAGGCATTGTCCCCATACACAATTGGCGCAATGTTATTAAATCTTGATTTCTATTAAAAACTGCGTCTAGCCGAAGGTCATATCCGAAGTCACTTGAAATATTTTTCAAATTCTTAATAGCCACATCTAATGTGGTTAATTCATCATTTAATTTGAGATTTTGATTTTCAAAATAAGTGATTAGTTTTGGCAAATTTCCAAAGTGTTCCTGAAGTACAACTGATTTTTCAAATTTGGAATTTGTATTAGTTCCTTGCACTCAGAAATACTTCGAGCATCGCCATTTGAACATGTAATGAAATTTTGTAAACTATCAAAATTCTCTGCATAAAAACTATTAGCTTCCAACCATATTCCCCATCTAGTTATTACTGGAGAGGGAGGCAGTGACAATGATGGAAGTTTTTCCCTGTAAAGAGCTACTCTCAATGGTGATTTTCTGAAAACTGTTTCAAAAGCGAATACAATTATATCAACTTCCGGAAAGATATCTCTGATATATTCACGGATTCTGTGGAGAGCATGTGCTACACAAGTAATATGCAGCATATTTGGATAGGTTTCTTTTAATAGTCTCCCTATTTTTAACATATATGCAGCACTGTCACTGATAAATAAAAGTATCATTTCTTTATACCTGTCGTCCGAATAAAGCATTTGGTGCATATTCTTGTAAATGGTTTTAGCTACTGTTTCCGCATCAACTGTATTTATAACTTTTGTTGTTATTACATATTGCTATGAACTGTGGTGTTGATTAATTATTTGAAGTGGCCCACAATCCACAACAGCTTGCTCGGTTTAACTCTAGTCGGTTCAGCCTTCCAGGAGCTCTTGTATCTTCAGGTTACCCACGAAGGGGTATGTGATAAATAAAAAAGGTATTAGAAATAAAAGTCACAATAACAACACAAACATATAATTTTAAAAAATAAAAAAAAACTCTCTTAACAAAGTATTAAGAGTGTCTTATGCAACACAAATGCAATAGACTGAGGAAAACTTGCATGAATATTGACTCGCATGCAAAGAAAAACCTCAATTGACCGCGAATAAACCTAACCTAATTAAATAGTTAAATAGCAAAACTTTCAAATTTATTTATTTACGTTAACCTAAACCACAAACGTCAGACAGAAAATTATCTGTCAGCGCGCGCAACTCAAAATGACAGGATCATGCGCTGAAATAACATGATCGACGTTCCCTCCAAATTCCCTGACCTTCATATAACTACAGCCAACGAAAGCAAAAACTAGCAAAAAAACTAAAATGTTGAAAATTTTTCTGACTATAAATATATTATAAAATAAAATTTAATGAATTTACGAGCTCATATCAATATATAAATATCTTACAGCAATACATATAAATATAAATATACTTGCAAATGCACGCGTACATTAATTAATGTGGTCGTCGAACATCACTAAAAAAATTATACTTAAAGAGAGATTTCAGATAGGTCGCACAAAATCAAAATTCACATGTATCCAAAACTCGTAATAAATCGAAAATTACAGTAAATACATCAAAGATCACAACTAAAAACACAAACCGAAATTATCTCTAATACTTTGAATAAAGAGGAAGTCCTTATTCAAAAAAAATCAACTCGACCTATCTATCTAAAGGATGAGAAATCTCTGAATCTCCTAGCCGGAAAATGAATTTCTCCATGCCTAGAACATAAATCAAAAGACCGTCTACGACACACTTCCGTCGTGGCAGGAACCGCATACATCAAGACCACGCTCGAACATCATACAGGCGTGGACAAAAATACACATTATAATCAAATTTTAAATTAAATATAAAAAATCTCTAATTATTATCCTGGAATAAAATGTACATAATTATAAATAGTCTTTTACTGTTTCTTTAATTTTTCTTCGGGGAAAAATTCATGACAATATGTGTTATGTGAAATAGTTGGATGTAGTACACCAGCTACAACATGGCTTCTAATGCGTTCTACTGCTTTCGTGTAGGACTTAGAAGCATCATATTTCGGTAAGGTGGATTCATTAGGAACATTTCGACGAGTATATTTTTGGAGAAATGTTTTGAAGGTGGAATTGTTATTTAATGGAATATTTGCCTCCTTTAAAGTTTCACAGAGTTCTTCGTCAAAATTGTCTGATTCCAACGGGTCTAATATCTGTGTATGTGTTTACGATGCTAAGTGACGTTTTACGTGCGATTTCTTCGAATTTTTTAACGATATTTTACAGACTTTGCAATAAATTTCGGAATTACTGGCAATGGACATACAATCAGAATGACCCTTAATCCAACTCGCCATTGTTTCACGATGCCATTCTCGACGTTTTTCCATACCTTATCTGAAAAAGTAACTTAAACAATGTTCTAGATCTAAATAAATGAAAATAAAAAATGTATGCCTGAGTTATTGAAACTTTACGAAATTCACTTGAAACTTACGTATAGCAAACGCCAATTAAGTTGGCGCGAGGAGGGGTAAGTTCGCGGAGGATTAAAAGTAGTGGGGAGATTTGTATTTGGTTTTACATCAAATGTCAGATAATTCTAACCTCTGAGCGTGTATCACTTTGTGATCCCCTAGCAAAGATATTATGTTCCGTCAAACGTCAATGACAAATGTATTCTGACAATTACTTGAGTAGTGGGGGTGGACGTTTTAAAAACGGCTTCTGCGCACCCCCTCCTCGCGCCAACTTAATTGGCGCTTGCTATATATATGTAATTAACAGTTAAAACAATGAAAAAAAAAGGAAACTGACACGCCTTACTTTATTTATCTTACGAAATATAAACTAATAAATAAAATAAGTTACTATAAAAACTCCTCTCACTTCTATCTACGCCCGTGAAAAAAGGAGTTTAAGTGTAAAATTGAGGCAATTGCATCACGCGATTCAACGTGGAAAAACAGATGTAAGGCTAACCGAATGTGTTGTACGAATATTAGTGATGGCAAATTTGTAGACAGGTCTTGAATATCACTACTGCGAGCACCTGACAAGAATACACCAGAGAAAGCATATACAAAATACATCAGCAATACAAAAGCATCAAAAATCCGCTGGGGGTCGTCGTATTCAGAGTCGCCCAGGAATTCTGGAGCTACCACTTTTGGATTTTACAAATCTCCAAAAAGATTTAGGTTGACCTACAAGGGAATACTAAATACTGTCAATATAATTTTGATAAGGTCATAGCTATATCATCCTTAGGAGTTTTGCGCCAACGCTGAAGTTCACGTTTGAAGATCTCATCCCAAGTACGCTTCCATCTCCGATGATAATAAAGCTTTAAATCCAATAATCCTGCCGTAGATGATATGAACCACGGCGGAAAACGTGGCTTACTATTGTGGCAGGTATTAAGAATACAAGAGTCCATCACGGAGTAGATTAAACAGTAAAACACATCTACGGCAACATCAACATTAAAAAGGCATCAAGGAAGAACTAATCAACAGAAACTAAATCAAAATAAAACTTTTGAGAATTTGCCTTCCTGAAATTGTAGCGCCTGTTGTCGCAACCCAGCAAAAGAAGTGACACAAGTCAAAACCCTTACCTATATTTACCTGATAACATCTCACATTCGACGAGAGCAGAGCTTCATGTTACTATTCTATAGATTATAATAAAATGTACCGCCATAAATACTTGCCAAACTTCTACTATTTCAACATAAATTTTATAGAATTCTTTTAGTTCATTTCGCTCAAATGCTGCATATTTGAGTTATGTCACTGTTCTTGCCGGGGTGCTTTGTTATTTATTGGGAAGCTCATTGGAGTAGATAGAGAATGCAATAATTAGATCAACTGTGAGCGCAGGATGATTTAAATCAACTGGAATCAGTGATCTAATCACGTGAATCTTTAATACATTGAGCTCGTAATTCATATTAGATAGGACTAAATCTAAAATTATATTATTTGCATTTGGTATAGCATTTTATTGCGTCAAACCAAGAAATTACATAAAAGATAACAGTAGATTGCACTTAGTAACATTACGCACGGAGCTGTCACAAAAAGTCGGGAGATTGAAATCACCGACTAACAGCACTGGCTTATCTAACAAGAGTATCTCAAGCATATCAAAAACTGTTCCAAGACACCAACACCTGTATCTGGTGGAATGTTAATAACAACAAAGAACGAGGAAATATTGCACAAGCAAACGTTGCAAGTAATATGAACAAGAAGTAATTTTCATATTTAGGTAGATTAAATAAAAGTCGCCGCTCGCATTTAATTTTATTAATTTTTTAATATTTACATTATATATTTTTTTGGTAGTTCATGTAATAATAAATATAACAGGCTTTATGCCATACAATTTTATTTTTCCTCGTCGTTGGCAACTAATTTCATGTTTTTTTAGAACAAATGCATAGTATGGTTTCGTATGGAAAATCATATTTATCCGGTCCTAAGTAGGTACTAAATTCAGCACTGTTCCTTACGTGTTCTTGAAAGTATTCCTCTTTCAGCTCTGGTGATAGTAAATCCAAATGTTTATAAAGAGCAACAGTAGCTCTTACCATTTCTGAAACACATATTTGTCTTAAATTACAATAAATCAAATAGCACATTATCAAAGAAAGAAGATGATATGTATCTACATAATGTGTTCTACGGTGAAAAAATTAAATAGTAAGTTACAGAGTACATTGTGTGTTCGATGAATTGGAAACTTTTTTAAAAAAATCGTAAAACCTTCATATTTATGTCAAATTTTTGGAAAAATAAAATGTTTGACAAAACACAGTCTTCTATTTAAAGTAAAATTAAAAAGTACCTATATTCATATTTTATTAATATTAATATATATATATATATATATATATAACATGAGAGCAAAATGAATTGAGGTTGTAGGAGGCTGCGGTTCGTAGATCGTATTTCGTGAATTATATTCACAATATTTTTCTGTCAAACATTTAATGACAGACTGTCAGTGTGAATTATTAATTCTTTCAATACAATTTAAAAAAAAAAAACAGTATAATCACATTCAGAATGTTTACTCAAGAACAAACAATTTTACAATGTTACTTTCGTAACGGTCGACGTTTGCCAAACGGCGAATGGTATTATTCAATAGAAATGTGCAAGGAAGAACTCCAACAACGTTTTCCTGAAGTTGTTTTAGTAAATAAGAACTTTTCTCGTAACCTATTGAGAATTATAAATAACTTTCGAACAACTGGGTCTGTAAAAAGACAATGGAAAGGGGGAAGATCTTCTCGAGTTAGGACCCAAAATGTTGTTAAAGATGCAAGAAACGCAATTAGAGAACAACCTACAACATCTGTCAGAAGACTGGCACAACAGTTGGATATAAGTTATGGAACTTGCCGCAGTATTCTTAAACGCGATATTGGTATGCATCCTTACAAGGTTCAATTGTATCAAGAACTATTGCCGCCAGATTACGTTCGAAGAGTTGCCTATTGTCGTTTCTTTAATGCAAATCTTAACGACGACGATGTTTTGGATAAAACGTTTTTCACCGACGAAGCGTGGTTTCACCTGAACGGCTACATAAACGCTCAGAATATGCGTATGTGGGCAACAGACAATCCGCATTATTATAGGGAAACAACGTTGCATCCTGTAAAAATAGGGGTTTGGTGTGCCATGTCACGTAGAAGGCTTATTGGTCCGATCTTTTTCGAAGGAACTATAAATGGTGAAAGATATCGCAATAATATACTGGAAACATTCATAAATCAACTGCATGATGACGAGTTACAGTTAGGTTTCTTTCAGCAAGAATCCGCACGACCACACACTGCCCGTGAAACAATAAATTATTTACGTGAATTTTTTGATGAAAGAATTATTAGTGTTGACCGTTTCCCGCCAAGATCGTGTGACTTAACTCCTCTGGATTACTTTTTATTTCCATACTTAAAAAACTCTATTTTTAAAAATCCAGTGCATACAATAGACGATTTACGGAACAATATCGTGCGACAGTGCGAGTTAGTAGACGGATTTATTTTACAAAAGGTTTTTGAAAACATGAAGCGGCGCGTAAATTTATGTTTGAATGCCGAGGGACAACAGTTTCAACAATTATTGTAAACTTTTCAATAAAATATAAAACATGACATTTGTATGACATTTTATAAATATTTTAAGTTGTAAATTAAATTTGTATCAAGGAGACATTTAAGTGCTGTCAGTAAGATTTATTTACTTTATAATTCACGAAATACGATCAGCGAACCGCAGCCTCCTACTACCTCAATTCATTTTGCTCTCATGTTATATATATATATATATATATATATATAACAATTGATAAATTATTGGAGTTTATCGGCCTTTATATGAAATATTTACAAATATCAAATTAGAATGTATGTAATTGCAGAGTAAGTCGGGATGTAAACATTGCTGTCTACAAATTACAAAGCAAATCATACGAAATTTTTTTTATTTGAAAAATATGGTCTACGTTGGGACTCGAACCCAAGTCTACAGCTATCCGGGCTGTCGCTTTTACCACTAAGCCACAAAACATTATCTAAACACTTATATATATATATATATATATATATATATATATATATATATATATATATATAAGTGTTTAGATAATGTTTTGTGGCTTAGTGGTAAAAGCGACAGCCCGGATAGCTGTAGACTTGGGTTCGAGTCCCAACGTAGACCATATTTTTCAAATAAAAAAAATTTCGTATGATTTGCTTTGTAATTTGTAGACAGCAATGTTTACATCCCGACTTACTCTGCAATTACATACATTCTAATTTGATATTTGTAAATATTTCATATAAAGGCCGAAAAACTCCAATAATTTATCAATTGTTATATATATATATATATATATATATATATATATATATATATCAATCAACTGCTTTAGAGAAAAAAAGTATTTCATAAACATACCTTCGAATCCTTCCACTTGGATCGTCCTTTTCTCAAGTTCGCATACATCTACTGTAAAACCAAGCTCTTCTACTAGATTCGTTATGTAGTGTACAGGATTTTCTGTATAATTAGCGAAAATTGTTTCCTTTGGAAAATATTTACACCACTTGCCCTCTTGAGATTGTTTTCGAAACGATTGCATTACTGCAGTTGAGGACAAGAACGTTAGACAGATTTGTCCTTGATGTTTCAGCATTTTATTAAATCCGTCTATGAGAGATCTAAACAACAAATATGTTTTAATTTCATGATTTACTGATTATTTTAAATATACGAGGATGATTTGACGGGGGAGTTACTTTTCAAAAATTAGCAGTACTTTCGTCATGATAAGAATATTGTGGAATCGAAGATGTCGTTAGATTCACCACAGGAAAGAGAAAAGCATGGAATAAGCGCGTTCAAAGGGCGGATGAGATCAGGTTGATAAAAATAGCAAGAGACCAAAGATCAACAGGAAGTAGAGATCCTGGAAAATCATTAAAAAGATGAGAGGGAGGCTTGGTTTCCACTTCCACTGAAACGCCATGAAGAAAAACAGATTTCGACCTAAATCAAAGAAGAAGAGCTAAAATGTCGCCCAAATCCGGCAGTGATATAAGTTTTTCCAATCGTTTTAAGTAAACTATTGGTTGTTTTTGTGTTAATATAGAGAAACAAAATTTCCTGTATTAAACATTATTTTTTTGCATAGGAAAACTATTGAAGATATTTAAGAAAAGTTATATTAATGATAATAGTCTTCAATGTTCAACAGGTGATCCCCAATTACAGGACATAAATATAATAATTACAATATTAAACATGATTAACAAGTCAATATTATAATTATTATAAGAAATAAATAAATAAAAGGTTAGACATATTTTAAAAAATATAAAGGAAAATGTAGGTATACGAAATTCACTAGCCTAATTGAAAAAGGAATAATCTTCAAAATTTGTTAGCAGTAGTGCACATAATGTTGTCAGGGAACGCTGCAACTCATTGGTTTTGATGAGCGATGCAGTTGAATCGTGAATGAAGTCTCGGCACGTCTAGGGAAATTGTTGACAGATGGAACGGGTAATCGATTTTATTATTTAACAGTTTCAATAAGAAGGTAGCACACTTGCTAACTTTTCATTCCGAGAGCAAAGGAGTGTCGCTGCAGAAAATCTCCCTGACTTGTTCCACTCGGTGTATAAACTACATCAACTTTGAAGGAGAGAAATTTAAAAAATCGCTGGTGTATTCTATCCAAAAGTAATCTATAGGCGGCATGGAAGGGATACCAAACAATAGCTGTGTAATACATTTTGCCGACAATAAAAACGAAATGCAGCACCTTAAGTAATTAAATATTATTCAAATCCGTAGAAATCCAGCTTTTGCAAGAGGATGTATACATAGTTTGCAATTGTTGCCTAAAAGACAATTCTGAATCAAATAGTACACCCAGGTCCCTAATGATGGTTTTCATTTCCAAACATGTATTATCAATTATATACTGCGACGGCATAGGAGCTGGTGTAACTCATAGAGCAACACTTGTTAATATTTAATTCCAGTTTGAAACTATCATACCAATTTCAAATTATATTTAAATTATCTTTCAGAAATGAAGTATTGTTGGTGTTATTTATTTCAGAAGATATCTTTAAATCATGCGCATATGCTAAAACTGGACAGGTGAGAGTAGCCGGCAAGTCGTTGATAAACAACACGAAAAGAAGTGGCCCTAAGTTGGAATCCTGAGACACCCTAGATGTTGCAATGAATTCAAATGAGCGCAAGCGTTATATAAGATATAACGTGTCTTCAAGAGGGACTTACGAACTTGACAGTTGATAACGGTCATCTTGTTGAAGCTACATCTGTCAAATTAGTTGTCATTTATTCAGTCTGTTTTGCCAAATCACCATGGATGGATATAGCATTCAACAACACGTGCAAATAATAATATTGTTTTATCAAAATGGGGGTTCTGTTCGGGCAACGTACCGCGCACTTCGCCCATTTTACGGTCGCCATAATCGTCCTACCGAGAGGACTATTCGCAATGTGGTGGATAAATTTGAGTCCAGTGGTTCAGTAAACGATCAACCAACACCCGTACGTGGACGAAACGCAATATCTGCCGAAAACATCGCCGCTGTCCGTGAGAGTGTGCAGGAGAATCCGAGGCAGTCGATTTCGCGTCGCTCACAAGAACTCGGCCTTTCGCAGACCACAACTTGGCGAATTTTGCGTCGTGAGTTGGGCCTGCACCCGTACAAAATTCAACTGACCCAGGAACTGAAGGTAAACGACCATAGACAACGACGTGTGTTCGCTGAATGGGCTCTGGAGCAGTTGGCAACTGACCCTAATTTTCATCGAAAAACCAACTTCAGCGATGAGGCCCATTTCTGGATGAATGGGTACGTGAACAAACAAATTTATCGAATTTGGGACGATACCGATCCACATGATATCCAAGAGCGTCCAATGCATCCCGAAAAAGTCATTGTTTGGTGTGGATTTTGGGCTGGCGGCGTCATCGGTCAATATTTCTTTGAGAACGACGTTGGCCAGGCCATCACTGTCAACAGCGAGCGCTATAGGTCGATGATTACCAACTTCTTTTGACCTGAATTGGATGATCTGGACATCTACGACATGTGGTTTCAACAGAACGGCGCTACGTGCCACATTGGATATTCTGCACGAGCGATTTGAGGGCATGGTCATCTCACGTGGAGGTGATGTGAACTGGCCACCCAGATCGTGCGATTTGACCCCGTTAGACTTTTTCCTGTTGGGTTTTCTTAAGTGGCAGGTGTATGCGAATAAGCCACAAACCACAGCGGTCCTCAAAGCCAACATAACCCATATCATTGGTCAAATTCAGCCTGATTTATGCGCCAGAGTTATGGAAAATTGGACATTTCGGATGCGCTCCACTCAAAGAAGCCGTGGCGAACATTTGAACGATGTTATATTCCACACATAATGGCATCAATAGATCTTTCAAACGAATAAAAAATTTCGATGATATCTCACACACACTTTGTTTTATTTAAATTTAAAGATAGGAAGCGTTTAATGAAGGACCTGTTCTAACAAATGTGATTTTTTAAATACGAATTCATGAAATTTAAAGAAGTTGTCGCAAAGCTAGTGGTGTAAAGTTTTGATGGCTTATAGTGTCAAATGCGTGCAAAAATCTTGCGAAAAGTCAGTATAAATAACATCTACCTGACCACCGTTATATAAATATTATGATGAATCTTGATCCTTCCCATGGAATGATTTGTAAGTGGTACACTGCTTTTAAAAGTGGTCATATGGGTACGGTAGATGCTGAACGTCATTTACAATAACTTCTGAAATTATTAATAGCATTGTAAAACCGACCACCGATTAAAAGTTTGTGAGATATCATATTCAGGAAACATCTCAACTGAAAAGGTACACAATATTTTGCATCAAGATTTAAATACGAAAAACTAACCCCAAAATAACTAACCCAACAATAAGCAAACGCGTCACCCTGTTTGCTTATTGTTAAGCAAATGCGAACTCATGTTACAAATTTCAAAGGACTGTATGCCTAAGTCCAAACAAAATTCAAGAGAATATTTTCGTCGACATATCACCATAGATGAAACCTGAATACATAACGATACTCCAGGAACAAAAACACAGTCAAAACGATGGATTTCTTCAGTTGAACGTACTCCTAAAGACACGAAACCGTTTTTTTTTCGACCAATATTATTATGGCGTCGATTTTTAGAATTTCAAAGGCGTAATCTTTATTGACTATTTACAGAAAGGAAGTACAATAACTGATGAATATTAAGCTGATATAGTAAAACGTTTCGATGCTAAACTAAAGAAAAAACGACCGGATTTATTCAGAAAAGAAAATTTGTTGAATTAGGATATGAATTGCTGCCTCATCCGCCATAATTACTGGATCTGGTTTCGCGTGATTTTTTTGTACCCAAACTTCAACAAATTGCTTGTGGAACGGGGTGGGACAAATAAGGAGCTGACGACCGCAACGATCGCCTATTTTAATGATCTGCTGAAAGATTACTTTTTAGGCGTCTTGAAAAATTGAAAAAGCGCTGGACTAATTGTACGGACTAGAAAAGTCCCTCTCCTGTTAAAGCAAACTTTGTATAATCTCAACTAGCATTCTGCCTTGTTAACAACAGTTAATTTAAAGTCAAAGTTGGAAGGAATTACCTTTTAAAATGAAATTCAAGGTGAGAGATTTTTTAGAATGAAAAGGTCTATAAGAATGAATGTAGGGAGGTCCAGATTTTAATGCGAAAAGTAGATTTTACTTCAATGTTTTGTTTATTTATCTTTAACCCCACGGCATAAACTTGCACGGCTACAAGGGTATAACAAAAGGTTGGTCTGGAATAAGGAAAGAAATCGAGTCGTCTTCAGTGATGAATCTCGATTTTGTTTACGGACTCATGATGATCGTAAAATTGTGGGAAGATGTCCCGGAGAAAGAAGAAACTTACAATTTTCTGTGCAGAGAGATAAGGCTCGTAAGCAAGGTGTGATGCTGTGGGAAGGCTATCTGCCATGGAAGTATATATCCTCCATTAATAATTCAAAATAATTCATATTCTTGAACCAGTGTTAATACTATATTTTAAAAAATTAATAAATCCAGTTTTTCAGCAAATTATTATGAAGTTTTTGTATAGTGCTAATGTTTATCGCTTACCATGTCCTTCTCGTTCGCCGGACTTGTCGCCAATAGAACACGTGCGAAATATCGTAGGACAGAGTATCAAACAATATAGATGCTCTTCAGCCAAATAATTTTAGAGGCTTGGGATAACATACCACATGCTACCAATGATTTACTATTTCAAGTTTGTCTAATAGACTATCTAAATGTGAAAGAAATAGAGGACGATCAACGCATTTCATAGATCTACAATGGTTTTCCCCTTTAAGATCAGAGTAGTGCTCCAGATAATTTTTAATGCGCTGATTACGAGAAACACAGAAAAAAAATCCATCACGTCAGAATATTTTTTTATTTGGCATTTTAGATTTTGCTTAAAATAGCCGGAATGGTTCGAAAATGGATAGAACTTTTTTTTAAACGAGTTCTCACTAGCTGTTAATGAATTTACTGACTCTATTAGGATAATAGATTAAATTCCGATTCATAATGTGTTAAATACTACGTTATTACATTACTACTCGTTATTACGGTAAAAATCAATGCTTTTAGCCTCATTAAGTAATGAGCCTGTTAATATATGAGTTGTTAAAATTATTTAATTGAATATGAAATATATACAGGATTAGTTAAAAGTATGGAGACGGCGATTTATTGTCGTTAATATTCATTTTAGGGAATTATGTTCAATATAAAAGTTTGTTAAGATATTTTGATCTACATTTGAGAATATTTGAATTTTTTTTCTTCAATTGTTTTTTTAGATACGCCTGTCCGCGCATTTTTTTTTTAAATGGGAACTGATAAATTTTGCTCTACCATTCGAAAGAGAATTTTTTTCTCTTTACAATAATATTTTTGTATTTTTAAAATTCATTTTAATAACTTTTTTACAAGAAAAATTAAACAAAATAAAAACAAAGTAAATTAAAGTAAGTGTTCAAATTGTCGTCCATTAGTAATTTGACAATGACCCAATCGATTTACAAAACCCCGAACAGAGTTCTGTAAAAAATCTCGGGGAATTTCTTGTATCGTTCTGGTAATTCGGATTTGTAAATCTTCGACGTTATCGGGCTTATCTTTGTAAACTTTGTTTTTTACGTATCCCCAAAGAAAAAAATCTAAAATCTAAAGGACTTAAATCTGGCGAACGGGCTGGCCATTCAATGGTTCCTCGTCTTCCAATCCATCTGTGGGGAAAAACGTTGTCCAGATATTGACGAACATTTACACCATAATGTGGTGGGGCGCCATCTTGCTGGAACCAGATACTGTCATTGGGCAGGTGTTCATTGTTTTCATGAGGATAGAGCGTAGCACAAGCAGGTATTATTTCATTTTTCAATAACTGCAAATACAGAGCCGAAGTTAAATTGCCATTGATGAAAAAGGGACCGATAATATGACCGCCTAGAATGCCAACCCAAACATTAACCTTTTGGGAGGTACTGCGTATGGTGCTCCAAAAACCAAGAGGGATTTTCCGATGACCAGTATCTGCAGTTATGTCTGTTTACTTCACCAGTAAGGCAAAAAGTAGCTTCGTCAGAGAAAAGAATATTGTTGTCAAAATTTTCATTATTATTGCAAATATTTAACATTTCTTCAGAAAATTGTAATCTCCTATCAAAATCATCTTCCGTTAACTCGTGTACAAGATGTACCTTATAGGGTTTATACTTTTCACTTTTTAAAAATGACACGATCGATGACTGTGAAATATTGGAATTGGCCGCTCATTGATTGGTTGATAAATGGGGATATTCAGATACAGCCAATCAAATATCCAGTTTGTTATCATCGCTTTTTGCGGTTCTAGGTCTACCACTCCTTGGCAAATCTTTAACGCTACCCGTTTGTTCAAAGCGTCTTAAAGTTTTACCAACAACGGATTTAGAAATTGGATTTCTATTTGGATGCGTATCATTAAATAAATTACAAACGTCTTGTAAACTTCTGCGTCTATCTCCATAACAAAACATCATAAGTATTTCAATTCGTTCATGTTCACTTAAACTCGCCATTGTTAATATTAACAGCAACAAATTGCACAAATGAATTATTTCTGTCAAAGATTTGACGTACACAATAACCACTGATAAAATTATGTCGCTCAAGTTTGTTTATCGCTACGCTTCTGTCTATCTGCGATGTACCGAACATCTGTTAAACACATGAACCGGCCTTTTCTTATAAAAAAGTTATTAAAATGAATTTAAAAAAACAAAAATATTATTGTAAAGAGAAAGAAATTCTCTATCGAATGGTAGAGTAAAATTTACTAGTTCCCATTTAAAAAAAACTGCGCGGACAGGCGTAACTAAAAAACAATTGAAGAAAAAAAAAATTCAAATATTCTCAAATGTAGATCAAAATATCCTAACAAACTTTTATATTGAACATTATTCCCTAAAATGAATATTAACGACAATAAATCGCCGTCTCCATACTTTTAACTAATCCTGTATATGGAAAATTCTCAAGGTAGAAACAGCTGGACAATAAATATTGCGAAATTATTTTTTTTTTGTGGAAGTAATAGATATTTGAAATTTTAAATTTTGCTGCCTCCTTTGCACATTAAGCTGGTGAAACAGTTTATGAAGGCTTTAAATAAAGAAAAAGTTTCAAATATCTGCATTCGATTTTCCCATCATTGTCAGACGCTAAACTGAAGGAAGGAATTTTTGTCGCCCCTGATGTAAGAAAACTAATGAAGGATGAAAAATTCGATGAAAAACTCCAAATTGAGTTAGAAGCGTGAAAACACGCTTAAGGAGGCAAAATTTCTTAGGAAACAATAAAAACCCTGATTATAAACAAGCAGTGCCAATATGATTGCAAATTTAGGCTTAATGAACTGTTGTATTAGCATTAAACTTCATTTCTTGAATTCGCACATTGACTGCTTTCCGGAAAATTTAGGAGCAGTTAGCGAAAAGCAAGGTGAAAGATTTCGCCAAGATTTGAAAGATATGGAAAAGAGGTATCAGGGTGGGTGGACTACAAACATGTTGGCGGACTACCGTTGACTGTTGAGGCGAGATGAGCCATAGCGAAAATTTAAGAGAAAATCTTAAAATACGAGTAGAAGCTTCGAAGAAAAGGGGAAAAGGTATCACAAACATAAGTGACATGCTTAAGCAATAAACAAATAGTCGTTTATCAAATTTCAATATTTTTTAAGTTTTAGAATTAAAAACCCAAAAAATGTATGTAACCCCTTACCATCATCAGTAGGTATATCTTTTCTGAGTTTTTACTTCACCACAGTCTCCAAAGAAAGACTTACGTAGAATTAAGAACTTTTTAATATAATTTTTTCTAAGTAAAATTGTCTTTTTTTGCAATTTTCTTCTTTTAGCTAATCTAAAAAATCTGGACGTGATGGAAAAAAACTGAATACATATCCGTAATTAGCGCATCTTTTGATGCGCTGATTACGCGATGACTGATTCTAAAGTATTTTTACTTTAGAATCAGTCATCGCATTCGAAAGGTGATGCCATGGCTTCAGATTTACTGGCCTGTGTTATTAGTGTTTATATGAATTGCTATGATGTCTTTATAAAATTTTCAACGTTGCACAATTCTAATAAAATACGTATTTCCTAAAAATGTTATTGAAATATACCAATGTTTACTGGCTGTCCATGTCTTTATGGAGGCCAGAGGTTCTCTGAAGTTTATAGTTTAGAGACCAAACATGCCTGATCAAAATAATGTTCGCAAAGCGACAAAATTCTAGTGGGTTTAAAATATAGAATACCTGTGTGTAGAGTTGTAATATTACATTAATGTGTAAGATACAAAAAGAATTTTTAATTTGGAAAATCTTTGGGAGAACATAGAATTGGGTCCAAAGAAACAAAAGATTTTAAACTGCTTTAAAAAAAATATTTCACATGCAATACAGTGACAAAAATAGACGGAAACATTTCATAGAAAGAAGAAATTTACAATACGAACCGACAAAATCATACCACGTTATCCATTACAAAAATCAATCCAGTTATAACATCCATAGAATTAAGGAAAGAATTTAATTTAATGAACGGCAGAGCAATTCGGAGGAGATTACAGATATGTAATTAGATAGCAATAGGTAGCCTTAAAACTATTAGAACTAAAAATAAAACAACATATCCTCTGACATATTAAGTTGGGTAGGTTATGTGACAATATTAGAAAAGATAATGTTGTTTTCTTCTTACCTTTGATCTAGTATCCATTGCGCACAATAGAACGAAAATATGTGATCGAATTGAGCGTTCATTTTTTCAACTTTTTCCTTGTCCGTAATATCCATTATCCGAAATTCAATATTGTCTATGCGATTTTGCATTTTCGAAAAGTTTATTAGTTCTTCCGATATATCTACTGCAACTAACTTTTCTAAACGGTTCTTGACATGAGGATAAAGAACTTCTCTCGCGACTGTACCACTAGCACATCCAACTTCTAAAATATTTTCCTTGTGATCTTTCCATTTCAATAAATGTGAGTATTTTTCTAAATATCTTTCGACTTCTATTCTAGTTAAAGGAAAGGACGACCAAAAACTACCGTAACACATTTTACTATATTGATGGTATCAATTTTATTTTACTATTAATAATTTAGTTCTTTCCCTGTTTATATATATATGTTTAATATATGTGCTTTTCTACGTAAGCAAGTAAATAATTATTAAATTAGTATTACACCTTAATTACTTCGGTTATTTTAATGACGTCAGTGACGTTTGTTACTTAGCTGATAACATTAGTATTCTTGGTCTAATTATATTAAAAAAAATAATGATGTAAATCTTTTGCCGTTGCGACATAACATATACATACTCCATTTGGTGGCTCCATTTTTATTAATATACCGGGTGTCTCAGTTATGTCGTTCCAATGGCGTACCTCTGTTATCTAATAAAATAAAAAAAAAACAATAACTTTGTTATATATACCACTTTATTCACATATAATCGTGACCGCGGTTTCGACATACAATGTCATTATCAAACTGCAAAAGTTACAGGCCTACATAGAACTTATAAATGACACAAAAATCTATGGGGGTGGTTTATGATGTTATTTAAAATTACTACTATATACTTAACTATTATATACAACATTGGAAAAAAGGTGTATATATAAGATCCAACTGGTCGTTTAAAACGATATCTATTGTGTTGTTTCGGCTTTTAAAAATTTCTAGGGCCTCTAAAAGATTTAATTTACGACCTTTCTCGGCCAAATGCAATATTTTACGGTGACCAAATGTATGCCTTTCTGTAATAAGATGGTTTGCGAATGTTGAATCTGTCTTCTTTGGTTTATATGACCTCATGTGTTCTTTTACCCGTATAATAAAACTTCGACCAGTCTGACCTATATATACACTTTTACAATCATTACAATATAATTTGTACACTCCTGATTTATTATTAATATATGTTTAAAGTTTTGCGTTAAAAAATTAAATTACTTGTTTTTACATATGGTTTGTAAGCTATACTAACATTACTATTATTTTTTGAAATTATATTTCCAATTTGCTCGCTTATTTTACCGAAGTAAGTTAACGAGACAAATTGTTTCAAATTAGCACTATCTTTAGGATATACTAAACTAAGGGCCACTTGTAACTGTTTTTTCTTTAGTATACTGTCAATTACGCTACTTTTATAACTATTGTTTACCGCTATTTGTTTTATAGTATTGATTTCACGAACAAAAGATTCATTAGACAAAGGAATATTTAATGCTCTATGTATCATAGAATTAAAAAATGAATGTTTGTGTGTCTTAGGGTGTAGTGAATCTTTGGGAATAATGCAATCAGTGAAAGTAGGTTTACGATATATATCAAATTTTAAGCTCTGATCTAATTTGTTTAATTTTAAATCCAGGAAGTTAATACTGTTATTCTCTTCTATTTCTACTGTAAAATTGATATTAGAATGAATTGAATTTATGTAGTTCAGAAATGTTTGTAGCTGTCTATGAGTACCCTTAAAGCAAGCTAGGATGTCGTCTACATACCAATACCAAAATTTAATATGTTTTTTACCTAGTTGTGATGAATTTTTTCTGTAATATGCTTCATGAAAATTTCAGCTAATAGAGGACTTAGAGGCGAGCCCATTGCCAGACCTTCTGTTTGTTTGTAGAATTTGTTGTTAAATGTAAAGTAACTTTGGTTGGTGATTAACTTTACATTTACTTTACATTTAACAACAAATTCTACAAACAAACAGAAGGTCTGGCAATGGGCTTACCTCTAAGTCCTCTATTAGCGGAAATTTTCTTGAAGCATATTATAGAAAAAATTCTTTCATCATAACTAGGCAAAAAACATATTAAATTTTGGTATCGGTATGTAGACGACATCCTAGCTTGCTTTAAGGGTACTCATAGACAACTACAAACATTTCTGAACTACATAAATTCAATCCATTCTAATATCAATTTTACAGTAGAAATAGAAGAGAATAACAGTATTAACTTCCTGGATTTAAAATTAAACAAATTAGAGCTTAAAATTTGATATATATCGTAAACCTACTTTCACTGATTGCATTATTCCCAAAGATTCACTACACCCTAAGACACACAAACATTTATTTTTTAATTCTATGATACATAGAGCATTAAATATTCCTTTGTCTAATGAATCTTTTGTTCGCGAAATCAATACTATAAAACAAATAGCGGTAAACAATAGTTATAAAAGTAGCGTTATTGACAGTATACTAAAGAAAAAACAGTTACAAGTGGCCCTTAGTTTAGTATATCCTAAAGATAGTGCTAATTTGAAACAATTTGTCTCGTTAACTTACTTCGGTAAAATAAGCGAGCAAATTGGAAATATAATTTCAAAAAATAATAGTAATGTTAGTATAGCTTACAAACCATATCTAAAAACAAGTAATTTCATTTTTAACGCAAAACCTAAAACAGATATTAATAATAAATCAGGAGTGTACAAATTATATTGTAATGATTGTAAAAGTGTATACATATAGGTCAGACTGGTCGAAGTTTTATTATACGGGTAAAAGGTCATATAAACTAAAGAAGACAGATTCAACATTCGCAAACCATCTTATTACAGAAAGGCATACATTTGGTCACCGTAAAATATTGCACTTGGCCGAGAAAGGTCGTAAGTTAAATCTTTTAGAGGCTCTAGAAATTTTTAAAAGCCGAAACAACACAATAGATATCGTTTTAAACGAACAGTTGGATCTTATATATACACCTCTTTTCCAATGTTGTATATAATAGTTAAGTATATAGTAGTAATTTTAAATAACATCATAAACCACCCCCATAGATTTTTGTGTCATTTATAAGTTCTATGTAGGCCTGTAACTTTTGCAGTTTGATAATGACATTGTATGTCGAAACCGCGGTCACGATTATATGTGAATAAAGTGGTATATATAACAAAGTTTTGTTTTATTTTATTTTATTATTTTCAAAATGAATTACCACAAAGTTACGGCTACCAGTATTAATTTTCTTTCCAATGAAGAATTACACTTTGTATTTAGACTTCAAAACAGAGGTGAAATTGCATTTTAAATATTAAAAAATTGGGATTGTAGAAAATAATAAAAAGCATGTTCATTATTTCGTATTTGAATTTAAAGTAGCAAAAATACACTTCCCAGAAGTTCATTTTTAGGATCTCTGTTAGAAAGAATATTCATTTAGTCAAGAGTGATTTGCAAACATTTTATTGAAAGTCAAATAACAGAAAGATAATGTTCCATGAATAACAAAAAATATTATACTTATTAGTTTTATTATACAAGAACGGTATTTATGAATCTCTTAGTGGCACAAAACTTGAACCGGGAGCGCCAGAAAGATGCTAAAGAAAATGTTCAAAATGTTGTCCATTTGCTTCAATGGAACATTTGGCTCGTTACAAAACTTTACCAGAGGCAACACTTATTAATAACCCGGCATTAAAAGCTGCGCATTCATTTCTAATTCTATTTTGGAAATCTTTCAAATGTGCTAGAGGCGCATGGTATACCTTATCCTTTAGATATGCCCATAGAAAATAATCTAACGGAGTTAGATCGGGTGATATTGCAGGCCATCTTATTGGTCCATGTGTGCCTTTCCACTTATTAAGGATCATTTGATTAACATAATCAGTCACAATTCTAGAATTGTGAGCGGGTACCCCATCATGCTGAAAATACACGTATATTCAGCGGAACATTTTCAAGAAAACCTGGAAATTCGCCCTGAAGGAATTCTAAATATGCCTCACCAGTTAATGTACCCATCGATCATGCCACACCATACATTAATTCCTCAAATTCTCTGAAAGTTGGTCTCTCTCATCCAATGAAGATTTTCTATAGGCCAATAATGACAATTTGTGTCTATTTTGCGGTTCCATTATTATGAAAGCGGCTCTCATCTGTCCATAATATTGAGCTAATAATGTCATCTTCACGGGCAATCGCTAGCCATGCGAGAAACGCCAGTCTTCTGTCATAATCTCCTGGTTCTAATTCTTGATGCAGGTGAATTTTGAAAGGCTCGAAATTGGCGGATTTTAGGATTCGTTGAATAGAAGAACGAGATATCGCATTCTGCTTCAATTACTCGAATTGAAATAAACGACACATTTCCCAAAACACCAACCACTGTGCTCTTCATCAGTAACAGTCTTTCTTTTGAAAACGGTTTTTTTCTTTGAAAAGGTACCACATATCTCCAAATTTAAAGCCGGGCGTGTAAAATACATAGCGCTTGGTATATGTCTGTCAGGATACCGCTCTCCGTAAATACGGAAGGCATCCGGCATGTTTTTTCTACATTCCCCATAAATCAGGATCGTATTAAATTTTTCCATATTTGTAAAATCGTCATTACTCATTTTAAATATAACTTTGTTCGAAGCAACATTGAGACAAAATTCAATAACACTTTATGAACTGTCAAGGTTAACAAACAAATAATGTCAAATTTTGCTTTAGTTTCCATAGATCGCTTTGGTTTCTACGATCCCAATTTTTGAATATTTAAAATGCAATTTCACCTCTGTTTTAAAGTCGAAATACAAAGTGTCTTACTTTTTGAGAAAGAAAATTTTCCGTAGAATTCAAATTTTGAGGAAAATATACAGGGTGCTATTTAAAATAAAAAAGTTAGGTTCGTTTCCGGTATAATAATAGAATAGAAAAGAATAAACAAGCAAAAACAAAAGATGCTAATAGATAGAATAGTACAGCTAAGATACCACATCATGCATTAGCACAAGAATAAAACCTCCTTAATTACATATTTACACCCTGTTATAAATACGAATATAATTTGAAGGAAGGTGATACTTCATCTAGCAGTGGTTCTTTTGTCAAAAAAATGGGTATTATTTTCAATTATGATTTTCAAGGCGGTGTTTAAATTTTAACTATCATTTGATGTATAGTGATACCACGGGAGTTTTTTATGTTATCTATCTAGCTATAAAAACAATATGCTATCGTGACAATTTTCTTACGTCAAGTTTCTGTCACATGTTGTAGTCTCATCTCCAAATTTGGTTGGTCATTTAATTATCATTTTAATAGTCATTTATTACACACACACACACACATATATATATATATATATATATATATATATATATATATATATATATATATATATATATATATAAGTGTTTAGATCATTTCTTAGCCGTTTATTAAATATAACAATATATAAATTATTGGAGTTTTTCGGCTTTTATATGAAATATTTACAAATATCAAGTTAGTATGTATGTAATTGCAAAGTAAGGGGGGATGTAAACATTGCTGTCTACAAATCACAAAGCAAATCATACGAAATTTTTTAATTGAAAAATATTGTCTATGTTGGGTCTCGAACCCAAGTCTACAGTTTGCCGGACTGTCGGTTTTACCACTCACCCACAATAGACCTAAGTTCAAGCTATTTAGAAATGCATTAAAAGTAACAGTGTTAATGAATCAGATGTCAGTTTTGAATGTAGAAGTCAAGTTGAAAGCAGAAGTCAGTTTTGAAAGTTGATGTCAGTTTTGATAGCAGATGTCAGTTAGTGAAAGCAAATGTCAGTAATTGAAAGCAGATGTCTGTTTTGAAAGCAGGTGTCAGTTATGAAAGCAAATGTCAGATTTGAAAGCAGATGCCTATTTTGAAGTTAGATGTCAGTTATTGAAAGCAGATGTCAGTATTTTGAGAGCAGATGTCAGATTTGAATGTTTGAAAATGCTAATTATTACTCCATAGCTATATGAGTGTTTAGATAATTTCTTAGCCGTTTATTAAATATAACAATTGATAAATTATTGGAGTTTTTCGGCTTTTATATGAAATATTTACAAATATCAAGTTAGTATGTATGTAATTGCAAAGTAAGGGGGGATGTAAACATTGAAACCAATATCTTCTAGAAGATTGTGGAAATATGCTGTGGGATTTTCTGTGTAGTCTGCAATAAATCTTTGGCTTGACAAGTATTTCAACCACGTTCCTTCTTTCACATGTCGCTGGAATGATTCAATTACCTCATGGTAAGCCATTGAAGTAATAAAAATTTGGCCGTTTGGTTTGAGCATTTTGTAGATTAGTTTTAAGAAGGACCTAAGCAATATATACATGTATTAATAGTAATTACAACAGCAATATGCTGTGGGGCTTTTCACTGCACAATTTTTTTAAATAATTGCTAACGATATTTTATCGGGATAAAATAAAACAAATTTTAATGAATTTCACTACTTTTTACTTTACAAAGTTTTGATAGTTTCACTTACACAGGAACTTCGTCAGACATATAACTAACTTATGGACATATCTTTACATAAATATACAAACACATGTTTTGAATAGTTGAATATTATGAACAAAAACTTTCACAAAAATATTGAACTAAGGTTTATACAATACAGTTCGTAAAGTGATAAAACTAAGGGTCTACATTATCTTAAAGAGAGGTAGAACAGCACTTTGGAAAAATACAATATATGTCAGTCTGAATAATGAGATAAATAAATTAAGTCACGGTGAATTATTAATTTATAATTCACCGTTGAGGATATTATCAGTTTTACTTAATTTATTAATTTTAAGTGACTAATAAATTAAACTTTTTGCCCTTATTTTCTATGTGTGGTATTTTAAATTCTTTGTTAAAGTCGTGGTTTGTTAAATTGATATGAGACGCATATGAAGAGTCACTTTTATTATTTCTCAAGGAAGAAAAATGTTCTTACGCATCAAAGAACTAGGTGAAACACTAAAAATGTTTAAATAGCAAAAGTATCAAACGTGTTTTATATTAAGTTTCGTTTCATTATCTTAATTGAAAACGTGCAAACAAACAAACATTCTTTACTTTTAGAATTATCCTCGTATATTGTTACAAATGTTAATACGTGAATATTTAATATGACGTCCAGTCTCTATTATTTTTAAGACTAGCGTCATAGTTATTTCCCATACCTGGGTTCAAATTTTCCGCATAATTAGTAGGTAATGCATGCCATTAGATAGAATATCTCTTTATTCAATAATTAGAATAAACTTGATCTTTAAACTATTGGAAGTGAGGGTGGGGTTGCTGTTCTTGGTTTAAAAGGTAGTAAGGATGATTTAAATTCAGATTTTTTTGTCGAAACTAAATACAATTTTTTGTTTCTTATTTTGTTAAATTAAATAGTCTATATTTTGCCTTCATATATATATATATATATATATATATATATATATATATATATATATGAATATATATATAATTATTTAGTGACCTTGGTATGATATGGTAAATTCAATCAGTTGGCGATTTAAGGTCTGGCTTTACTTTAAAGAATATATATTTAAAACAACCCTACATGTTTCGGCAATGATGCCTTTATCAAGGATATAAAATATAAATGACAGTATGCAAATGTCATATAATTGAGTTGCTATGGATAAAATTATTCAAAGATACATTCCAATTGAATAATAATAAATCATGCCTTAGTATTCAAAAAACAGATAGACAACAAAAACAGGGAAAAGCAAGACATGAGTTATTATTATGTATTGAATATATATATATATATATATATATATATATATATATATATATATACAATGTGTTCACACTTAAACCCGCACCATTGGTAACTCCGTTATTATTGGAGCTACGAAGTCGTCCAAATTAGCAAACTAGTAGGATTTTTCCTGGCGGTTACGACGATGAAAACAAAAAACCTATTGAGCGTCGCGTTTTTCAGATATTTGACAAAATGTAATTTTTAAAATGGAACACCCTATTTATTTTTATGCGGTTGAATAAAGAATTTAGTACTGAATAAAAATGTTTCAATACATTATCTCAAAAAAATTGAAAATAAAAAAGTTATCACGTGATTCCTTAATCATTGCATTTTGTTTAAAAAAATTGATGAAAGACGTAGCATGTTTCACATGTTTATCCAATTGAAGTTATCTTCAGATATTAAATAAAATAATATCATAAACATCCTTAAAATTTGCTTACTTTATCACTAAAACGTAAGTTTTCAAATGAGATACCGTGCATTTTTAGGGATTTAGGATTTGTTTTTAGGGATGCCTAACGAAATTTGTAATTAAATAATATGTACCGATTATTATTGTAGACTATTCTCTTGTTGAACGGATGAAAAAAATTTTTGTATAGGTCCGAGAAGGTTTGTTCATAATATTCCTAAATGAATTCAAACGAAACGTTGTGTTTTTAACGAAATTTATTTTGATTTCGTCCACGAAACTTAAGAATAACAAATAAAAGAATAATGAACACTATCAATCAACATACATAACTAAAATAATTGATCTAAGGTACCACCTTCTTGGTCCAGACACTTGCGGGCTCTTTTCTGAGTGCAGCGCGTGGCTTTGAGAAGGTTTCTTCCATCAATATTCCGAATAATGGCCGTAATGCTATTTTGAAGTTCTTCCGCATTTTGGTAACGATGTTTGTAAACTTCATTTTTCACTCGGCTCCATAAAAAAAATCTAGCGGAGTTAGATCTGGTGAGCGTGGGGGCCACAGAACTGGTCCATGAGTTCCAATCCAACGGGGTCCAAACAGTCTGTCCAGTAATGCGTTAACGATATGGTGATTATGAGCCGGTGCACCGTCTTGTTGGAAGTATATCCGCCGCCTATCCATCAAGTTCACGAGATTCAATACATGAGACATAAAGTCGTCATATCTCTCTCCCGTCAATGAGCTGCGGTAAAAAAGAGGACCCACAATTTTAGATCCAATCATACCACACCAAACATTAAGGCTGAACCGATGTTGTAGATTAGTGGGATGAGCCAAAATAGGATTTTCCCGACTCCAAAAATTATAGTTTTTTCGATTAAACATTCCCTTATTAGAGAAGTTACTCTCATCCGACCATAAAACATATCGAGGAAAATTTGGATCTTCTTCACATTTATGTAGGAACCATTCACAAAATTCCATTCTTCTTATATCATCATTAAGATGCAAAGTTTGTACTGGCCGATATTTGTATGGCTCAAAATTATATTTTTTCATAATTTTATGAATCGTTCCCAATGAAAGGTCTATTTCTCTTGCCAATTCTCTAATTGAATTGTTAGAATGCGCCTCAAAATATCCCAGTACATTTATCTCTACCTCCTCACTAACCACAAATTGCTTCTTCGTTCTATTCTTCTTGAAAACCTCTTCGTTTCGCCGAAATTGTCTGTATAATTCCAAGAAATATCTTCTTTGAGGAATCGCGCGCTCGGGAAACACTGCACTATAATGTTCGCGAGCTCTAATAGTTTTTTATTCTCTGAAATATGTAAGCTTCCATAATATCACATTTTTCCTCATGTGTGAAAACCATTTTTATTAGATGAAAACACGAAGAAAAAAGCAAAATAACAATGCGAATTTTAAAACACTGACAGATTAATTTGACGGATTGTTATTGAATATTTTTTTTTTTTGATTGGTGCCTACTTGATCTAAAAAACAACTATTGTAATGTAGGCTAATTTCATTTTCTCTTTTCCTTTTTTTCTGAGTGGAGTTTTAAATTATACTGTGTCCCATTTTAAAATGGGTACTTTTCGGATTATCTCTGGAATATGCCCCTTTAAAGAAATCACGTGATAACTTTTTACTTTCAATTTTTTTGAGATAATGTATTGGAACATTTTTGTTCAGAACTAAATTCTTTATTAAACCGCATAAAAATATACAGGATGTTCCATTTTAAAAATTACATTTTGTCAAATATCTGAAAAACGCGACGTTCAATTGTTTTTTTGTTTTTATCGTCGTAACCGCCAGGAAAAATCCTACTAGTTTGCTAATTTGGACGACTTCGTAGCTCCAATAATAACGGAGTTACCAATGGTGCGGGTTTAAGTGTGAACACGCTGTATATATATATATATATATATATATATATATATATATATATATAATTGAGAAATTTTATATACATGTTGTCGCGCAGTTTCTTTTTCATAAGAGACCAATCATATTCAATTAGTTTGGGTTCTGGGGTCTATAAAGCCTTGTAGACACTGCAGCCGCAATGTGTAAAGCAACAAATAATGCAACATGTGTGGACATGCGTTGCATGTTACAGCTCGCGTTGCAGATATTGCGCGCATCTGATCCGTCGGTTGTCGGTTTTTCGTGCGAACACAAAGGGCTTCTCGGTTGCAGTTTGGACGAGCATATGAATAATTGGTCAGTGTGTACGTATTGCGCGCACGTGCAACATGGAATTTGTATAAATTTGTCTAGATATACGTTATTAAAAATGTCAATATCACCAGAAAACTCATTAACAGAATCATGGGATGAAGAAAAATTCTTATTGCTCATTTAATTTTATAAGCAGAAGAAACTTTTATGACATCCCTCTAATATAAATGATAAAAAAGTAACCTAAAAGTGGATGCGTGGAATATCGGCCAACGTATGGTTACGACGGGAGGGATTTATAAAAATAAAATCATTAGTCTCTTATCATATTTTAGCCGCGAAAAAGGCAAAATATATTGGTTCTCCACCATCTTCGTGGATTCCTGTCAATGGTTAATTCATGTATTAACATATAAGCTCCGCACGCTACGGCTAGATGATGATAATAATAATTATAACTAAAGGAACACCCCATGTTGCTACAGTGTTCGCGAACCACTAGTGGAAACCACTAAAATGTAGGAAAAAAAATTATAAGAACTTGTCATCTTATTTTTTCATGTTCTATCTGCATCCGAGAGATTTCCCACATTTTCCGGACACTCTGTATAGCGATGCGGCCAAGCAATACAGATCATACTCGATTTTTTGTTTTTGATTTTTTGGAAAATGTTTTAAGCAACCAGTTCCTAAGTCTTCCAAATCCTCAACAATATACATACTGGACATTGTTTCCACAGATCGTCTGTGTCGTTGCTTGCAGATTCAAGAGTCGGTTTATTAACTGTTAAGAAGCATGGTGGTTGGCGCTCGAACACAGTGGTAGAAAGCTATAGAGAAGATTCCAAAGAAAATAAGAAGAAAAAGTAATATTTTGGGTAACATTTCGGGCACTGATGGCTCTTAAACAAGTTCATGCACTCGGGAAATAAACGTATTTTCTAAAAATGCAGCCCACCTGTCACCTGCTGGAATTAATTTATCCAATTATTCAGAATTTGTACTTAATGTACAATAAATAAACGTAAAAGAGGTGACTAACTTTCTTTTTATTATTTGCGTGTTATTATGAATTCATAATTGCGAACGGAGTGTTATTATGACATCCAAGTGATAATACTAAATGTATCATAATGACACCGTCAAAGATTAACATATCAAAGTTCCGCATGTGTCCGTTGCCTGTGCAAAGATAAGCTTTAAAATTCCGGTTTTATTATGATATTTTAGTCAACACACTTTCAAGAAACAATCAACAACTATTTTAGACTCATTCATAAATCAGTTAACATATAATTAACTAATAGTTATTTCCAACTCTGTCACACCACACATTCCACAAACAATAATTAATTATTTACAGTATTTTTTCCCAGACCGTTTTATAAGTGTAGGTTAATGGGCTGGTAGTAGATGTTTCGTCGTAACACGAAATTTCTTGTATTGTATTATATATTTTAGATATAAGTAAATTTAGCCCAAAAGCATTAAAGAATACCATTTCAAACTTTATAAGTAGAGTGGACCAATTCGGAGCGAAAGCAGAGGCGTGACTAACGAATTGGTTCCCGCATGCGAAACATTATTAATATCTAGAGATATACTATCACGAACGGTGCTGTTATTATGTTATTAAGTAATATAATAAGTTATTATATTACTTAATACTACATATTTGTATTATATTTTGTTTATTTTAGTTCCAATTTACAGTCGTGTATTGTGTATTGTACATTCTATAGAACAGGAAAGTGTTTTATATTTATATGAATATGAATATCACCTATATTTCTCTCAACACTGATTTATAGAAATTATGTGTCAACAAATTTTTGCTGTTCCCTAGTTTTGATTTATTATAATTCCTACCTTAATCCGTCGTCTAAAGTTTAATATAAGCACTTATATAATATAAGTTTAATATAAGCACATATATAATATAAGTGCTTATATTAAACTTTAGACGACGGATAAAGGTAGGAATTATAATAAATCAAAACTAGGGAACACCAAAAATTTGTTGACACATAATTTCTATAAAGCAGTGTTGAGAGAAATATAGGTGATATTCATATTCATATAAATATAAAACACTTTCCCGTTCTATAGAATGCACAATACACAATACACGACTGCAAATTGGAACTAAAATAAACAAAATATAATACAAATATGTAGTATTAAGTAATATAATAACTTATTATATTACTTTATCGTATCATCAACTATTATGCCATCTTTATGTGAAACATTTATTGATAATTATTAGGTACATAATATTACAATATCTTAATAATACTTTAGTTACTCATAATACGTTAGTAACGAACTAATAACACGTTAGATACAGCACCATAATACGTTAGATACAAAACTATAATACGTCAAATAGTACATTATTTGTGAACATGAATTTCAATATTTTGACAGTTCTCAATTTTGACAGTCTCACGAAATAAGCGAGCAAGACTGTTTCCCCAGCACTTTGAACATGTTCTTCATCTCGCCATTTACAAAACAGACGATATTCGTTTTCGTAATGCAGTTTTGACTTCGCTGGCAACAAATCTAATTTTGCACTATTTGTAGCCTCTACAATATTTGCGGGAACATCAAATTCTTCCATGATTTATTAATTTATTTCAAAAACGTGCAAGCTTTGACGTAAGTATTTTGTATGACAGACAAATTGTTGATTTTGTTTTAATCTTGATATCGTTGATGATACGATAAAGCTTTGAATATAAACTCGAACATCAGCGATTTAAACCCTCTCGGACGTTACGAGGTGACTCGGCTAGCGCCTCGTCACCTGGCAACGTCCTCGAGTATTATAAATCGCTTAATGTTCTCGTTATATTAATAGCTATAATAACATAATAACAGCACCGTTCGTGATAGTATATCTCTAGATATTAATAATGTTTCGCATGCGGGAACCAATTCGTTAGTCACGCCTCTGCTTTCGCTCCGAATTGGTCCACTCTATTTATAAGTATTCAACGTACATTTTCAAGTGTAAGCCATTATATAACGTACTTTTATTACCTGAAAAATCGGAGACTGTGGCTTTTATTCTACTTTTATTAACATATTCAAAATTGTAATATTTTCCTTAGATTCAAAGAATTTACATTTACTAATCTGTTTATTACGTATTTTATTCATTTAGACCGTTTCTTTATTCCTAGGGTAATTAGTGAACGATTTCCATAGAGCCTTCAATACATGCTATTGTTAATTATCTTAATACTTATAATAGGCTCAGGATTGCCAAATATACATTTATCATAAAAATCTATTATTTATGAACGATCAGATGGAAACACATTAAGAAGATTATGGCGCCCTATTAATATGTAATTAGGAATTCTATTTAATTATTATATTTATTTATCAGTAAGATCTTTAAGACGGAAACATTGGGTATTATTTTCTGTAGTAATACCATAAGAGCTTTGAATTTATCGATAATTTCACGAATGCTTGTTGCATAGCGACGAAGACGAGTGTCAGTTTCACAATCATTTAAATCACGACAGCCCGTAGGGCTGGAGTGGTTTAATTGTCAAATTGACACGAGTCGAAGTCGTTATGCAGGAAGTATGAGTGAAATTATCGATTTTAATTCAAAGCTCGTATGGTATTTGATTAGATTATTTTACGTAATACAAAATGAAATTTATCTAAACTCTTTATTTATTAATTCATGTATAAATTAGTACACTGAAAGGTACAATTGTTATATACATTCTGTTTTTTATTGGATGTGCTTGAATCAATATTTGCACTGTTGTAACTATTTCCTCGCATTTGATTAATAATAGTTTCATGGTGTTCTTTATCTAGTTGTAGATACGGCTTAATAGAATGCGAACTACTATGGCCAGAAATTTTAATTATTTGTTGCCCATTTACACCAGCTTTTGCTAAATTTGAGACAGCTGTCGCGCGACTGGAATGGTTACTTATTTTTTGGTTTTCTGTGTTGAAACCAGCGAGTTCAGCACTTTTCTTAAACCATTTCAAAATTTCATTTCTTCCAATAGGCATATTTTTATACCAGCTACCTTTTTTCTTATTCCACGCTGGATTGACAGTTAAAAAGAGTGTATCACTTTTTATACGAGCGTTTTCTGTCCTCTTTGAAATGAGTTTTTTAAAAAGTCTGACTGGGCAATTACTTGGTTTTACTTTGTTGGGAATCAACCATTTACTGTCAGCACATTTTTGTGCTCCACCTTGGGTAGTTTTCGTAAATATGGGATTGTACTCTATTCTTCCAGTCGGTGTATTGTATACGTTCATTTCTTCTCGGAAGTAGTGAATCAAACATGCCGCGCCTTCTCCTCCTCGCCATGCCAATTCAATCGACACTATCAGGTAAAATTTCTTTTGTAGTCCATCTGGATTTTCTTCATCCCAAACATTTATCATTTTTTCATATTAGTTTTTCTGTAAAGCTGCAGAACTCAATTTCCGTTTAACAGGTATCGCTTGAAGAATTCTCCTTTTGGAGTTCCTTGCGTCGCGGGCTGCGAGTGCGAGTGCGGCAAAAGGCCTTATGAAACGAGTTTCTTATACTATTTTTTCTATTTTGCATTTTTTACATTAATAAATTGGAATTATTTAATTTGGAAGTTCAGAGTTTAATTTTTATATAAGGCAATGCAGTTGGTCACATTGATACTTGATATTGTCAAATTTAAATCTTGCTATCCGCGAAGTATATTATATTACATATTATTTATTCATTTTCGTTAACATTACTTGATATTTTATTTAAAAATATAAACATGAGTGACTTAGAAACTAATATATCTTGTTGTCAATTGCATACAATATACGTTGTTTGTGTAGAGTACGAACATATATCATATCTGTCAAATGTACTTAAATTCTTAAAATCAAATGACAACAATGATATTTATTTCTGTGTTCGAACAACGCCAACATTGAAAAATGAAAAAAAAACGTATCGAAATGAAGCTCATTTCGATACTGTTTTGGGTTTCATAATGAGTTCATTTCGAACGCAAAATAGAAAATAGTATATTATACTATAAGGGAGAGAAATGCGTTATTTTGGCAGAGGTGCAATTTGAAGCCCGAGGGCTACAATGCACCGAGGACAAAATAGCATCTCTCCCGAATGGTATATACTATTTTTTCCACGGTCTCATTAACTTAAAAACACATATTTTGTCATTATGAAGTAAGTAGCACCAGAATTATTGTATTCGGATTTGAGCATTTATTTAGTAGTCGTTGAGTTGTCATAACTACAATGTTTTTTGCATGAATCACAAACGTTCTCCATAATGTAAACTCCCTTGGGAGCATTATACTCCCTTGGGAATAATCGACTACTTCTGTTTTAATTTTGATGTCATAGAAACTGATTTCTACTCCCGACCGTGGAAAAACATATGTATAATGACATATATGCATATACGTTCATTACCAAACGAAATGAAAATAGATATTACGCTTCCCACCAAAAAAAAATTACGTAAACAGAAGTTTGTGTTTTATATTTTTTAAATCTGTTTAATTATGGCTTTTTTCAAAGAGGTTAGAATTATCTGATATTGCCATCCGAATGATCAAAATAAGTTAATTAGACGCCGTAAAATAATATACGGCAAGAAAATAAAGGTCATATTGAAACAAAAATAAGAAAAACACCCTAACCACAATATATATCAGTAAATACTATATACGTATTTCGGCAACTAAGTTGCCAGTGGGATAACACTGAGTGTTATCCCACTGGCGATTTGGTGAAGAGCATATCTTCTAAGGTTTACCTTAGCCAAAAACGATACGTTTAACATTTTTCAGTTTTTAAGGTTATTCTACTGAAGATGGCAACTTAGTTGCCGAAATACGTATATAGTATTTATTGATATATTGTGGTTAGGTTGTTTTTCTTATTTCTGTTTCAGATTACAAGCCACAGCCTCCACCAATTTCGGAAAGGTCATATTTTTTATTAGGTAGTTATTAACAGAAATATAATACTTTAGTATTTTGTTGCATTTCCATTACTTTTTATCACCAAATTAATTCTTCTAGGCATAGATCTAGTTAGAACTTCACGATATTGTGCAGTTAAACATTCGTGCAGTTGCCAACATTCGTTTATGCCATTAATCAATTCCTGTCTGTCTACGACGCATTGTGTTTTTCATGTACACCACAAATTTTTAATTGGATTAAAATTCGGGCTTTTGGCATACTTAAAACTAAAACCAATAGTAACGTTTGACAACCGTTTGACACGAATAAAACTGACCTAAGCTGACAATTAATAGCAAACGATCAAATTTTAGATTTCCCATTTTTTTGGTGTTGATAGTAATAATGAGATTGTAATGTATAAACAGTTTTTTAAGAATATTTTTAAAACAGTATAAATTTACAGAGGAAGCAATTTGATGTTATAATTAATTAAACAATTTACATATGAAATGAGATTTACATCTACAAACAGATGGTTAAGAATATCGCAACACACAAATCCATTTGCTGGCATACATATAAAGAATATTTAATTTATAAATGGTTTATTCCTTTAACGGTACGCGTATACCAAAATCTAATCATCGGCCGATTTTGGGTCGGAACTATTCGGACGACACTGTCGGCCGTTCATCTGTATATACTGCTGTCGTTATTGGACGTTATGTCTTAACTTGTGAGTAGTCTGAACAGAGCAGCGTAGAGGGAGGACGTGTTTTTAAAAATGGAGGATTTCGAAGAAATGTGAATTCCAGAAAATTCATATCGCTATCCAATTCGTCGACGTAAACGACAACTACGTCGCCATGTGTGGGTTAATATTAATAACATGTGGGCGAATATCATCACCTTTTTGAAGAGAAAATTACAACCCATCACATTTTTCGAATATTTTAGAATGAGTTGTAGTACATTTGAATATATTTTAAACGCAATCGAACCATTAATAACAAAGCAGAATACAAACTATAGGGAATGTATATCACCAACGGAAAGACTCGCAATAACTTTGAGGTAAGTGGATTGATCTAATGTTTTGTATATTTGTTTTTGTTAATGTGAGACCGTTGATGGCGAAATGATAAAAAATACCGTTATTAGTATGCTACTTTTTCGTTTTAGGTACCTTGCAACTGAAAAATCATTTTGATCGTTATCATTTTCGTTCCGAGTTTCAAACAGTGCTATTGGAATAATTGTCAGAGAAACTTGCAAAGAAATGCTTTATCAAAATACCGAATTATATTGGTCAAAGTGGTGATTTCCTAACTGTGTTGGTAGCTTGGACGGTAAACATATTCGAATAAAATGCCCTTCTAATTCTAGCAGTATGTACTTTAATTACAAAAAAAATTTCTCCATTGTTTTACAAGCGGTAGCAAGCCCGTATTATAAATTTTATTTATTGAAGTAGGAGGTTATGGACAACAGAGCGACGGTGGTGGTACGTTTGCCTCGTCGGCGTTATTTCTTCTATATAATAATAATTGGTGAATAGTTAGTCCTCGGCAGATGTTGCTGTTTCTTAAGGATTTGTAATATGTGGCAAGTGGCTCTGAGAAGACGTGGATGGTTCATCCATAACTAATGAGGGAAGTGATACGTCTGATGACAATTCTCCAGGATCGGAGCAACTTAATTCTTCTATAGAATAGCTTCTGGGAGAATAATGTGATCGACTAGTTTCTTCGTCCAAGAACACTTCTTTTAAGTAAGGAAGTAAACTCATTAAAAAATTCCGATCAGGATCTTCTGCAGATTTATAGGTGGACTTAGACTCCAATAATTGAAGTTTTCTTTTCTCGATGTTTAAATACTCTTGATCGATGTCGAGATTTCGTTTTTTCAGAAGCCTTCCAGATTTATCAGATGTAAAACGATGAACTTATTTTTCAAGTACACGAATAGACTGTTGTGACGTGCCGGTCTTTGCTGGAACCATTGTTTAGGTCCCAGGCTCCGATAAAGACGACGTGGTAGTGATTGGTAGTAACTGTGACTGCGATTGTGATGGCAATTCTGAAAACTACAATGATGCCGTATCATCTTCTAATCGAACTTCTTGGGTGGGACTATAGATTTCAGGCAGATTTCCGTGCAAATGTTTAGGGGCTATTTGTTTCCCCAAAAAGAATAATGATTCGTAATATGACCAAGAAGAAGTTATGTTATTAGCCGCAGCACCAGATTTTCCGGGTTGATTTAATCTATTATACTCTTTACGAAATTGGTCTCTTACATTACTCCATTTTTTCTTGATGTCTTCAACAGAAAATCCGATCTCTAATGAAACTTCCGCTCTCTATTATTATAACTTTACAATGTTTGCCCCAAAGTGGTGGTCTATTATACACACAACTTATTAATTTCTCAATGTCCATTTTTATTTTATTTTATTTTATTGCCACAAGTAACCGGCAAAACTGGCGAGAAATCCAAACAAGTGCGGTCTCTTCGGTTGATCGGTCATATTAAGGCGTTATCGGAAGATGTCGGTTGTAGTAGTATACGCGCTCTTGTATATGCGTTTAGTTCGATCGGCCGAATCAGTCGATAACGCCCGATGACGGTTTTGGTGTAAGCGTACCGTAAAGCAGACGTATACCGCGGTACCACTGTATTTCAATTTTCATTTTATTATCGGTTTAGGATTATTAAAAATTCGTGGAAAAGTCACGGCTATCACTGGAACGTACAGATGAATTTCGCTTTTATTGGAGCTTGTCAATATACGGTATCCTGGAGACAGATATGACTTTTACTTCTGTACTTGGTGTATATATAGTTAATATTCTGAACTTTTACTGCAAATGAGAATTAATGACTATTAAATCTCCTGCAGCAAGTTCTGATTATCAGTTTAATTTCGTCCGGGATTTATTGCATATAACAGGTGGGGCAAAAGTCCCGCTACCATTTTGATTGCCTATAACTTTGTTGAAAGAAAAGATAAGTAAGTTTGGTTTTCATAAAAAGTTTATTTGCTCTTTACATTTTTTTTCGTTATGATTGGAAAATTATATCGGCTAAATTGTGACCGCGATTCGCTATGCAACTTTCGGCTCTTTTTAAGGCATTTTTCATGACATCCTGCAACATCTCAGGCTGAATTTCTTCAATTTCTTGACGAATATTCTCTTTAAGATGTTGAATCGTTTGGAGCTTATTCACATAAACTTTTGATTTTAAAAAACCCCATAAGAAAAAGTCAGTGCAGCTAAATCCGGAGATCTGGCTGGCCATGCTAAATCGCCATTTCGCGAAATTAGTCTTCGTGGAAAAACGTCATTCAATAATTGATTGTTGAACGAGCTGTGTGTGCTGTGGCCCCATCCTGCTGAAACCACATTTCCTCTAGTCCTTGCTCTTCCATTTCAGGCACAAGAAAATTTCGAATCATGTCTTGGTACTGTTCAGCAGTAACAGTATCTCCAACACCTTCGTCAGTTTCAAAAAAATAGGGACCAATGATGTTTCCAGCATGAATACCACACCATACAATTGTTTTTTTGTGGATGCAATGACGTTTCATGAATTAATTGAGGGTTCTGTGTCCCCCAAAACCGACTGTTCTGTTTATTGACGTGGCCACTGAGAAGAAAATGGGCTTCATCGCTCATTATCAATTTAGACGAAAAATCTTCAATTTCATCAGACAGCCTTAGGATTGTATTACTGTACTCAACTCGTTGATCATGATCTCTCGGTAGCAATTTATGGACTAATTGAATTTTGTACGGGAACATTTTCAAATCAGTTTTCAAAATTCGCCTTAAACTGCGTGCAGACATGTGTAACTGGGAACCACGTCTCCGAATTGATGTTTCTGGAGGCTCTGCAACACTATCGCGCACCAGAGCCACATTTTCAGCGTTACGAGACGTCCGCTGTCTTCCAGAACGAGGCCTGTCTGCTGTCGTACCGTACTGTCGAAAATTCGCATGTAAACGATAAATTGTGTTTTTGTGAGGCACTGGACGATTAGGATATTTTGGACGCAATTTCCGCTGAGTGGCAGTAATGGAACGATTATTTTCAATAAATATTGTCACTATTTCTGCTCGTTCTTGTGGCGTATATTTATCCATAATAAAATTTGGACGTCTACACAACACAATGGTTAAAGCTAAACTGAACTAAACGTCACATAACCAAGATGGCGCGCAATCAAAATGGTAGCGGGACTTTTGCCCCACCCGTTATATTAATCATTTCAAAGAATCGTGTTGAGCGGAGAAGTTGACAAAATATCAACTTCGTTTACAAAACAGACAACAAGATTGAAGGAACATTGCTTGTAGAAGGCTAAATAAGAAACAATAAAATAAATACTAAATATATTTCTAATAAAAATAATAAACATTACATTTAAAATAAATATATTCGCAATAACTGTTCACCATATGTATGTATGTTCATGTATTTATTGAAAATAAATGTGGGTCACGTACGTTTCACATAACATTAAATATTTTTGGATGCTATGCAAAGCATGGAATCATACGGTACTTCATAGACATCGGGCTCTCCTAAATATTTACTATTCTCACAACTGTTTTTTATATGGTCTTGTATGTAGCTTTCTTGTAATTCCTTTGGTATTAAATTCATGCTTCTACTCATAAGGACTAAAGCCCTTACCATATCTGCAAAATATATACATTAGCATATGTAAGGCAATTTTATGAAAGCATAAATGTTATGTCATGATAGGTTTATTTTTATGTTTTTATTCTTTCATATTTACTTAATATGTTGGCAACGCCATGGTAAGAAACAGGGATATATATATATATATATATATATATATATATATATATATAATATGTAATATCTAGAGTGGACCAATTCGGAGCGAAAGCAGAGGCGTGACTAACGAATTAGTTCCCGCGGGCCCCATCGCACTTACGATTACTTAGTATGTTGTTCACGGTCATCGTGTGTACACGTATAATAGCAGCAGGAAAGTGTATTCTGTGTATTTAATAATGTTGAAGGAGCCTACAGTTAAAAAAACGCTATCATCAAAGTTAGTCAATAGGTTTATTGAGAACCATCCTAGTTTATCTTACAATGGGGTAAATGTAAAATGTTTAGTGTGCAATGTATATATAAACCATTTAACAAAATCAAATTTGCAACGCCACGTGCATAGCGCAAGACATAAAGATAGAGACACTGGTGCCGATACAAAATACGAAGTGTTCTTATTTGATTTGTGTACAATGATGAGAAATAACTTTGGAGACGCACCTTATGTTAACAATATTTCATCGCGCTTCTCCAGATTTTCCAGTCACGGAAAACGCATAAGACGGTAAGTTTTTTTTAATCATCTAATTACATACATTTTAGATTTTATTTTTTATACGTATCATCGAGAACGTTTCATAATCTAGAAAAACCGTCTTACATTTTTTTAATATCTAACATAATAACAGCACCGTTCGTGATAGTATATCTCTAGATATTAATAATGTTTCGCATGCGGGAACCAATTCGTTAGTCACGCCTCTGATTTCGCTCCGAATTGGTCCACTCTAGTAATATCTAATAAATTTTTCTTTACGTGCACTAAACGGTCGCTATACGAAGGTTATTCGAGATTTTTCGGATAAAATTTGCTTCTAATAAATTTGTTGTATCATTTCGCCTAACAATATTTACAAATATTTACAGGCTAAACCTAATAAGCAGAACCTAGTTAGCCCTTGAGATAAATAAATAAATAAAGAATAGAGTCTTTGTTGAAACCTCCTTGGTTTGAGAAGCTTTTCGCTAGGCACAGTTTTCAGAATAAAACACTCGTTTGTGAACTAATAGTTATTTATGTACCTAGGTTCGTAAGTACAGTTTTATGGTCGAGAATACGATTGCAAACCGAGACCCGTATGGTCGAGGTTTGCATGTATTCGAGACCATGAAACTGTACTGCACGAACCGTGGTGCATATGAGATTTTTCGTCATATCTACGTTTTTTACGTTTAAATAGACGAATTTGAATGATTTTCGACTTTACTTTTACTATAACGAGTGTTCATTTGAAAAGTCAATCTAGGTTACTTTGAAATTTTGATAGAATAAGAGACGCATATACAGTGTGTTTCACTTTTCATGGGGACACCTAAATCACTTTTTCATTTTGAAAGCAATCAATATAAAATATTTATCATTTATGTAGGTCACGACAATCGACCTTTTCGTATGAATAGAGTTTTTGTAAAGTAAATATCTAGCCAACTATAATTAAAATAAAAAGTAATGTTTCAAGTAATGTCATAATAGCGATTAAGATAGAGCAAAAAAGTATTAGGAAAAGTTTTTGCAAAACACTCAAGAACCCCTAATACCAAATTTCGCTGAAAATATTTCATTTTTAAATTGTTCTACATTTGTATGCTATCTGTAGATAATAGTTTGTTATTGCAATAATAAGAGTGCCATGAAGCAAAAAAATAGTTTGTCAGTTCAAACGTCAAAGTTTACTTCAGTTGTAAATATCGATAGACATTTAACTATTGCGCAAAAAGTAGAAATTATTCGAATTGTTGGTGATAATTAGAGAACGGATGCAATTTCCATAAAACGCAATCGGCAATTGGAATTGTGTATAACGTCGCTCAGTACATCCCGGCGTAATTCAATGAAGTATTTGTTTGACTTACTCGGCCACCTGGTCTCGCAGCGATAACAATGGACAACCCAGCTATTGTATTCGGAGAATATAGTGTTTTCAGTGATGTCGTGTACGTAGATAAAATAAATAAATTTATCGTATTTCGTAAGAGAAATAGCACGTACATTCCTTTTCTTTTCATTTAAGCTACATCTTCCAATTATTTTCACGTAAGTGTGCATAAAATTTCGTTATTTAATTTCGTTTATTTGGATCTAGAATATTCTTACTTTGTGTGAGAAACGTTATTGAATTGGATACGGCTTTCACACACATTTTTTCATATATATATATATATATATATATATATATATATACATTGATGCTTATGAATTTAATGAAAGTAATTAGCTAAATATATATATAAACTAAACTAAATCTATGTAAAACAAAAAACACAAAAATTAATGTTATTGTTTCACATTGAATATATGCATATACTGTGTCAAACAAATGTTCACATTTGTCTTAATTTTTCTTAACAGTCATGATAGGTTGCGCAAGAAAGTAAGCTAATTTAAAAGGTATCCTACATTATTTCTTTAGCGTATGACTAACATGGATTGAAAATATACATTTAAAAGTTAAATTAAGAGTAATTTGTATTCTACATATACTTAAACTAAAGTGCACACTAATATGTTGGTATGATGTGTCCAAAGTGTGAAAACCTCTTCAAAAGCATATATGAGCTTTACATAAGATTCAACCGAAAGAAATGTGTTTTTCAAATCCTTCTTTGAAATCAACTAGACTTTTGTAAAAATAAATGTATTTTAAAAATATACGAATTTGCCCGGAAGGTTTTCAGTAAATTGTATTCACCGTTGCCTTTCGCAATTATCAACTTTAAAGCCAATATCCTTTGCAATATTATCAAAGTTTTAGTTGACATAAAAAGACTTCGTTAATACATGTATTTACCTGGAAAGTTTTTCGTAATATGTGTTCCCTGTTGTCGCTCGCAGACGTCAACTTTAAAACCAACATCCTCCATGAGATTTCGAAAAAAATTTACTGGATCGTCTGTATAGTCCACAAGAAATCTCTCGTTTCGTAAATACCTCGACCATGTACCTTCGTTCAAGTGTTTCTCGAATGATTCACTCGTTGCATGATTAACCATAATAGTCATGAAAACTTGTCCGTTTGATTGAAGCATTTTGTAAATTCCATTTAATAAGAATCTAAGTAAACCAAAGAAATTTGAGTGCATCGATAAACTAAGCACGTATTACGCATTTGTTACAAATGAAACAGACATGCATTACACACATCTGTATCTGTACACATGGACATACAAAGAGAGTCTCTTTTGTCCGTCAGATGTCACTAGTTTATCTGATGCCTCCTGATATGGCAAAATTTGCTATACCTGTGACGCGTTCCATCAAACTTTACTTCACTAGCCAAACTGACGAAGTGTATGTGAGACAGAAACACATGTCTTTGGCTGAAGTAAATATTGGAAAATACGAGGTGTATGTCCATGTGTACAGATTACATTTGTAAGAATCTAAATAATATATGCATATACATATTAGCAATAATGTTTTGTTAATAATAACTCTATCAAATAATATTTTAGGTATATGTATGTTGAACTTTGTCATGAAATAAATAAGTACACACATTTAAACAACTATAATACAAAATGTATAAGGAAACTTTAAAATGGAGAATTGTTGAAATATCGACCAGTCTGTATAATTACTAATTTGTCTAAAATATTCGAGGTAATTTATTTATTATTTTATTTATAGCCAAGTGAAAAGTCAGATCTCCAGTGCACAACTCGACTTTTGCTAATCTGGTTTCTGCTACATAATACGTGACGGTTGTCTGACGAAATGAGTACGTTGATAGCACAAAAATTTTAATTTCAAAGTTAAAGGTGCTAAATAGGGATCGGTAGTCAGGGGTACATGACGTGAGTGCCAGGGAAGGAGCAAGGACATCATGAATCTCGATTTAAAATTATTCACACGCGAATCAAAATACGTATAGAGAACCAAGTAATAATAATAATAACTCATACCTTAGCATCCCTCAACAGCTTGACGCCAATTACAGGGGATATTTGCAGGCCATGAGTTATTATTACCCCTGTGCCTGTGGAGCGACTTAAGATGTTTAGCGGCATCCGCCTTAAACGAGAAGGAAAAACGCGAAAATCGACTCGGACAGCCCAACCCCGGACTCTAACACGGGACTGCCGACGTAATAAGCCTGTTCGCTACCACTAGGCTATCAGCCGGTTTACTCTTACTTGCCAAGTAAGTAAATACATCTTCTCCATAAGGAATACTGCAGGGTTTATAAAACATGTCACAGGTCCTTACTGTTTACCGTTTATATCCAGCGTTCAAATGATAGTAAATTACCAATAATTGTTCCATATGCTCATGTGTTAATAAGTGTCTGTCGCCGTAAATCCATTTATATATTAAAGACGACCGTTCAATTTCTACCGTTGAAATAGGGACATATACAGTATTAGTAAAAAGTATGGAAAGTTTTTCTCCATCACGTCCAGATTTTTCAGAATAGACATAGGAAGAAAATTACAAAAAAGACACCTTTACTTAGAAAAAAAGTATATTAAAAAAGTTCTTAATTCCAGAACTTAAAAACTATTGAATTTTGATAAACGATTACTTGTTTATTGCGTAATTTTGTCACTTATCTCACTGTGAAACCTTGTCCCTTTTTCTCTGAAGCTTCTATTTTGAGATTTTCTCTTAAATTTTCGATTTGGCTTATCTCGCCTCATTAGCCAACAATATATCTTGTTGAAATCTTTCACCTTGGTCTTCGCTAACGGCTCCTAAATTTTTCGGAAAGTAGTCAAAATGCGAATTCAGTAAATGGAATTTCGTGCTCATAGAATAGCCCATTAAGCCAAATTTGCAATCATATTCGCTACTATTTCCTTATAATCAAGGTTTTAATTTGCTTATATCAGGGCCAACAAAAATTCCTTCTTTCAGTTTAGCGTCTGACAATCATGGGGAAATTGTATGCAGATATTTGAGTGCTTCTTCTTCTTTATTTAAAGCCTTCACAAACTGTTTTGGCTATACCCAGCTTAATGTGTAAAGAAGGTAGCAAAATTTTCGAGGACTTTCGATATATGTATTCACTTTTCATTAAAAACAATTAACAACCCATATATTAATAGGCTCGTTACTTAATTAGACTAATAAGGACTAATAAGCGTAATAAGGACGTATTACTTATACCAATTATGTGGTATTTAACAAATTATGAATCAGAATTTAATGTGCTATCATAATAGGGTCACTAAGTGCATTAAGAATTAGAACTCGTTTAAAAAAGTTTTATCAATGTTCGAATTGAATCCTCCAGGCAATTTTAAACAAAATTTAGAATGCTAAATAAAAAAATATTTTGACGTGATGGATTTTTTGACTATTTTTCTCGTAATTAGCGCATTAAACATTGTCGGGAACCCTACTCAGATATTAAAGGGAAAAACCATTATAGTAACCTAGGCTATTAATTGTTATTAAATATTAACTGTAAATACATCATTTTTAGTCATGGATTTAATCAACAAAAAAAGTACGATAGAAATTAAAGATTTTAATTTCATTATATACAGTATGTTCCCGGTTTAAGTTTATTAGAGGAAAAAAAATTATGTAAATGGGATTTAAGTAAAGCACTTATACTAATTTCCAGTATATATTACACTTTATTATATGTATTAATAAATTGACGACATGTTTCGCTACGATGTAGCTTCTTCAGATCTTATATTACTACTGAACACGCTCTTCACAAATGTATGGCTTTTTTCTAAACTATTTCAATGGGTTGCACTTGTCTACATTAGAATCGTCTCTTACCGATATATCGTCTAAAGTTATTGTTATCTTAATATTTGATGAAACCAGCTTAAAAGTGGGGAATTATTAAGGTCTAATTGGTCATTTAACAATATATCTGCATATTTAAGTTTATTTATTTCTAAGGATTCCTGTAAATTTAACTTTAATCCTTTTTGTTGTGACTGTAAAATTTCAAAATCTGTATTGAAACTATGATTATTTTCCAACAAATGAAGTGCATAATTGGAATCTGTCTTTTTGTTAAAAAAATTTTTAAAATGTTCCTGTATTCTTTTCTCAAAGCTCCTACCAGTTTGGCCTATGTATGTTTTAGGGCACTCTTTACATGTTAGTTTGTATACTCCGGATTTATTACTTTTGCTTGTCTTGGATTTATTATTTTTTATGAATTTCCCTAAAGAATTATTAGTTTTATAAGCTACATTTATATCTGTTTTTCGTAAAATGTTGCCTATTTTTTCACTTATCGGTCCTATGTATGTTACTAATTTATAATTGCTTGGTTTATCTTTTATTATTGGGTACACATTTTCTATTGCTTTCCTATAATAAAAGATAAACCAAGCAATTATAAATTAGTAACATACATAGGACCGATAAGTGAAAAAATAGGAAAAGTTTTACGAAAAACACATATAAATGTAGCTTATAAAACTAATAATTCTTTAGGGAAATTCATAAAAAATAATAAATCCAAGACAAGCAAAAGTAATAATTCCGGAGTATACAAACTAACATGGAAAGAGTGCCCTAAAACATACATAGGCCAAACAAGTAGGAGCTTTGAGAAAAGAATACAGGAACATTTTAAAAGTTTTATTAACAAAAAGACAGATTCCAATTATGCACTTCATTTGTTGGAAAATAATCATAGTTTCAATACAGATTTTGAAATTTTACAGTCACAACAAAAATGATTAAAGTTAAATTTACTGGAATCCTTAGAAATAAATAAACTGAAATATGCAGATATATTGTTAAATGACCAATTAGACCTAAATAATTCCCCACTTTTAAACTGGTTTCATCAAATATTAAGATAACAATAACTTTAGACGATATATCGGTAAGAGACGATTCTAATGTAGACCAGTGCAACCATTGAAATAGTTTAGAAAAAAGCCATACATTTGTGAAGAGCGTGTTCAGTAGTAATATAAGATCTGAAGAAGCTACATCGTAGCGAAACATGTCGTCAATTTATTAATACATATAATAAAGTGTAATATATACCGGAAATTAGTATAAGTGTTTTACTTAAATCCCATTTACATATTATGGATTTCCAGCAAGTATCGACCGATTCAATTAAAAAAAAAAAAAATTATGTTTGAATTTGCGCCAAAATTTCAAAGGAATATTTTTGCCCAGAAATCACCAGATTTGTAATTGGAACTTCATTGTTCTGACTAGGTGGAGGGAAGAGTTCATATTTCTCTTGGTTTTGGACTTGTAATAATTTTTCTCTGCTTCCCATCCCATTGGCAGTTTTATTTTTTTGGCAACGATGTCACTTTGACAAATGAGCTTACACAAATCAAATAACAAAAATATCTGTGAAAACCATAATTTTAATAAATAGCAACTCAAAGTAACAGCTTTAAGATAAAAAAAAAACAATCATTTTTAACAAGATCAATTTAACGTTTAACCAGTTTGTAACAATTCGTTCTGCTGAAGAAAAATTGTACGACGACAATTAATTTCTAAAGCAATTTTCTGAACGATGGGCTACGTTAAGAAAATTTTCTAACATATCTAAATATGTGTGCTGATTAACGTTGTTATCAAAAATGTATTGACCTATTAGCCCGTGATAACCAACGGCACACCATACATTTACTTTGGCAAAATACTCACGACCTTTTAAAATTCTGAAATGTGGATTAATATCGCTTCTATATCTTACATGCTGTGAGGCAACTGTCACATTGGTAAAAAATGTTGGCTTATCAGAAAACATTATTCTGTGATAAAAGTCTCGGTTTCTCGATATTTCATGTCCCATCCACAAGCAAAAATATAATCATATGCGTCTCATATCAATTCAACGAACCACATTTTTAACAAAGAATTTAAAATATTACATATAGAAAATAAGGGCAAAAAACTTAATTTATTAGAGTCACTGGAAATTAATAAAATAAAGAAAACTGACAAGATCTTAAATGATCAATTAGAAACAAATAATTCACCCTTACTTAATCTATTTATTTGATTTGCAGACAGTTACATAGTGTATAGTATTTTTGTATTTTTCCATAGAATTCTTTATCCCTGTAATATAATGTAAACCTTTAGTTTTATTACTTAAGAACAGTACCTTTTTTTATAAACCGTAGCGAAAGTTTTGTATAGACATCCCGTAATAAAAAGCACCCATCCCTCTGACTATTTTTTAAAATAAAACATGTGTTTTTGCTTGTTACTGTTTACTTGTGTTTAATATAAAAACTATTTTGTAAATAAGTTAGTTATATGTCTGACGAAGCCCAGGTTGGTGCGAAACGACTCGTTACAGTGATAATTAAAAAGTGAAATTCATAAAATTTGTTTTATTTTATCTTAATAGTAAAAATATAATCGTTTTGCAACATCCCCCGGTTCCAATGTATGATTAAATATCGATTGGTATGCTGAATTTTATTCTCTTTCAAAATTCTTTAAATGTATTTTCCCCAGTTGGAGTGACCGCCTCCTTAGTGAGGTACGATCTCTTCTGTTTCTCTAAATTTTTAACAGATCCAGTTATTAAAAACTTTTTATCCCTTTTTTGAGCCCCCATGCGTGAAACTTGAATATTCGGAAATTTCTCATTGAACTTTTCAATAACATAACGATAACTTTGCTCACCCGTACCATAACATTCAATAAAATAAAGTCAACATTTTGTAAACGTTTACCACAGTAAGCTGTCACATAGAGCGAGCCCACCTACGAGATAAGATTAAAATTAATCATTGGGAAAAATGTACTTTTATTTCCGCTCGGTCTGTGGTTTTAGTACAGATTTAGTGGTTTCACGACAAGAAAAAAATGTTATTTCGTTGAAGTTTTGGCGCAAAATTAAAGATATTTTTCTCCTCCTCCGGAGGGATTAAAACGAGCCGAAGCACGTCCCCATAGAGCTATCCGTTTGGTCGCTACAGCGGACAGAACTTTCGCAAAATTTCCTGATTTTTCTGGGAAAATTTCATTTTTCAGGGATAACTCCGAAACCGGATGTCGTAGAGCGTTCTGGTTTTCAGCAATCTATTCGCCGCCTAGATCCGCATCCGCGGACGTTGGTATGATCGTCCTGGTTGGTTTAGTTTCGGAGATACGGTGGTGGTCCAAAATCGAAGTTTCAATTTTAGTGCGATTTTCGCGAGTTCGAAATTTTTTTTTTTCGAGTTTCGACCCAAAAACCAATCCGGAGTTTTCTAAGGCGCTGAAGAAAACTGTACAAACGTTGGGGCGCCGAACAGGTGCCCACAGCTAATATCTCGAAAACTAAAATAGATATGCGGGCGCGGTTGTGTTTATCGTAATCAGCAGCTCAAAATACATAAAGTAAAAGTATTGGAACACCTAAAATCTACACTTTTTGATTTTTTTTTAATTTTCAAATTTCTATCGCCTGAGGTTAAAAAAAATTGTGAAAGTTTCGAAACGCCTAACTCCCTCATTTATTTATTGTCTAAGGTATTCGTTGAAGCGATTAAAACTAGCCCAAGCACGTCCCCATAGGACGGTCTGTTTGGTTGCTACAGCGGCCAGAACTCTCGCAAAATTTCCGGATTTTTCCGGGAAAATTTCGGTTTTTCAGGCATAACTCCGCAACCGGACGTCGTAGAACATTGTGGTTCCCAGAAATCGATCTGGCGTCTGGTTCCGCATCCGTAGACGTCGGAATGGTCGTCCTGCCTGGTTTAGTTTCGGAGATACGGTGGTGGCCCAAAATCGAAGTTTCAATTTTATTTTGTGCGATTTTTGGGAGTTCGAATTTTTTTTTCGAATTTCGACCCAAAAACCAATCCTGGGTTTTCTAAGGCGCTGAAGAAGACTATACAAACGTTGGGGCGCCGAAATTTGGCGTCTTCGAGGTGCCCACAGTTTTTCGCGAATATCTCGAAAACTAAAAGTTATAGGCGGGCGCGGTTGTATTAATCGTAATCAGCAGCTCAAAATACATAAAATAAAAGTATTGGAACGCATAAAATCTACACTTTTTGATTATTTGAGATTTTCAAATTTCTGAGGTTTGAGGCCTGAGGTTAAAAAAATTTGGGAAATTTTAAAAATGCCGTAACTCCCTCATTTATTGTCCGATCGATGTGAACTTTGCGGCGAATTAAAGTATTCGTCGAAACATATTAAACGAGGCCAAGCACGTCCCCCCCATAGGGCGATCCGTTTTGTCGCTACAGCGGCCAGAAGTTTCGCAAAATTTCCGGTAAAATTTCGTATGTCCTCCGGGGACATACTTATATTATTAAAAGACAGTTATTTTTATAGTAAATAAAATTCTACTTACCTGTTATTCGGTACCCAATGAGCAACGTATAAGGCGAAAACATGATCAAATTTTCCAGTCATTTTATGCACTTCCTTTTGATTCATACTATCCATGACTTGGAATTTTATTTTTTCTTCGTGATTTTTCTGCTTCGCAAGCTCTATCATATCCTTTAATTTGTCTGTCGCTACCAATTGATCCACATTATTTTTAATGTATGGATATAGGACATTTCTCGTAAGAGAACCCTCAGCGCAACCAATTTCTAAGACATTTTCTTTGGAATCTTTCCACTTTAGGAAATGTCCATATTCAAGTAAATACTCTGCGATTAATTTTTTAGTCGGTGTAGTTTGCGACCATAAAGTATTATACTCGTAGCTCATTTTTGGATATTATTCGTACTTCGAAGGGGCAGTTTTTATAACTGACCTTTCTTGTTTTATTTATAAGTCAAGGAACGTATTTTCGGCTTCACAACTTTCAGTATATTATCAGAGTAAATTCAAGTGTATATATATATTTCTAGACACCTTCCCCACTTAGTTATAAATAGAGAGGTAAGCAAATTTAAGGTTACCTTTCCTTTTAAGAAAGGTCCTTGTTGAACAAAAATATCTTTGACATCTACAATTGCCCATCTGTGTCCTTTATATTTGAATACACTCAAATCCCCATTTTTCATATATCTGTGTTAACGTTGTTTTCCTGTTTTCAATGACGCTGTTGGTCGAACTGGTGGAACTTTCAATGCGCTTTACACCTTGTGATTACTAGCAGGTGCAATTTGTTTTTTAATTTATCTCCCGGTTAGACTGATTCAAAGTTCTTATAATTATGCGTCTACAGGATTCCATACTGACCCTTTTCTTGACTACGTTCTTCCTTTTTCCTTAATTTGCGAAGTTTTTTAGAATTTAAATAAATTACTCTTTCTAGAGCTTTTATACGACGACAGCTTGTAAAATAAGAAAAGACAAAAGAATGAAGTCAGTTTCAAAATGAACTAAATTTATTGTGTTATCAATGTACAGTTCTATGCAATAAATTGGTGTTCACTTCATATACTATAATTTAAATTAGGCTTTTGGTTTCCATAATTACTGGATAAATATAAATGTATACAACTGTCCCGCATCGTTATGTTCAAATTTTAGGAGTGTAAAGTAGACTTCATTTCAAGTAACAAAAACGCAAAACTTATATATCCATTTTTATTTGTTTCAAAGTTACAGATCTATGAATGTGATTGTCAGATCATGAAAAAAAATGTAATCCTGTCTGGAATTAAGAAGAAAAATGTATTTTCAACAAGATGGTTGTCCAGCTCACAGTAGCATCGAAGTTAGAAATTACCTAAATGAGTTTTTTCCGGCAAAATGGACTGAGAATCCGTGGTCACCACGGTCCACGAATCTGACAACTTGTGGTTTTTTTCTTCGGGGATATTCGAAAAATCAAGTATACAAGTATGGCCCATTTAGAAATATCTACTACTTAGAAGAAACCATTAGAAACTGTTTTGTTCAGATTCCACCAGTATGCCTAAGAAGTGTGTCAAATGAATTGTACAACAGAACTATTATGTGCATAGAAAATGAGCGAAGAGATGTAGAAATATGAGACATTTTTGTTAACAAAATTTACATTTTTAATTTTTCATTTCAATTTTTTATTTACTTAGCTTATAAATAGCTTTTAAATATTATTTCTTCCTGCTTAATAGGTGAATTAAACACCAAAATATACTAAATTAGTTTTTCGCACTTTGATAAATAAGGCCATTTGGGCCTATTTTAAAATTTCATTTTAATGGCAGAACAAGAGTGCCATGAAAATTTCTTTTTGCTTTTTGGTAGTGAAGCAGAGGCTAATGCAGAAAACAATTTTTCATTAAATCAATTAGTCAAAAAGTTTCCCATATGGATTAGGCTTTTTTGGGGACACTGTACAAAAAAAAAACTTTTCATGTATCCCATTTTAGGTTTTCAAACATGCGCAAACAACTGGTCGAAAACGATTTTTAAAAAACTCTACAATAATAGTACATTGTGTATCTAGTAGTAAAAGCGATATATTCCCGGACGACAATGTAAATTGTTGGCCGAGGCGTTAAGCCGAGGCCAACAAGCATTGGAGCCCGGAAATGTGCTTTTACTACGAGGTACACATACTATTTTTTCTGAAATCGGAATCAACATTATTATAAATTATAGTTATTTATTGTACAAGTGTGTTATGTTACAAATAAGTCACGCGAGAAAATGTTTACCTCACGAGTCCGCTAGGACGAGTGTACTACTTTTCTCAAGTGACTTATTTGTAATTAACACACGTGTGCAATACAAAACTTTATCCAACACCTCTTAAGATCCGTTCAAAATGGCTTTTAATGTCTTATAAATTTGACGTTCCATGTCAAATTTAAATTATAAATTTGACGTTCCATGTCAAATTTAAATTATAAACCACTAATGCAAAAAGTTCATATACAGTAATGCAGTTACTATGGAGAATAAATAATGCAAATCAACAAGCAAACAAAATTAGTGATTGATTAATAATACTGCAGTTAAAAGTTGATGGTAATGGAAGAGTTTCAAGAGGCTGTTTTCATTAAATTACTGCCAAAAAAATCGAAGGATAATTACGACAAAGAATTTCGTCATTTTGAAGAATGGAGAAAACAGCAAAGTATCACTGGAATTAACGAAGAAGTTATGCTGGCGTATTTCCATATTTATAGAAGGAAAATAGCACCTTCTTCATTGTGGACGAAGTATTCCATGTTAAGAAGTACTTTGAAAGTGTATATGAATAGTGACATATCGAAATAAGGAAAACTGATTTCCTATTTGAAGAGTGAGGCAAGAACCCACAAGTCCAAAAAGGCGAAAATCTTGGAGAGGCTACATATAGAGAAGTTTCTGAATGAGGCTCCTAACAATAAATATTTGATGATGAAGGTATTATTTATTTTCTTATATTTAATTCAAAGTATTTATTCATTATTCGTTCGTGTATTCTATGCAGGTTGCCTTAATAATGGGTATATCAGGTGCGTGTCGTTGTGATGAAATAACTAAGCTGAAAGTTATCGATATAGAAGATAAAGGAGGATACTTGTATGTTTCGATACCTGGCACAAAGACAAACGTATCTAGAAGTTTCACTGTTATGGCAGAAGGATTTACAACAGATATTCTTGACCTCTACAGAAAATATGTCTGTATGAGACCAAAAGGTATTCCACATGGCAGATTCTTCCTAAATTACAAGAAAGAAAAATGCACTATCCAGCCAATTGGAATTCTAAGATACCTCAGAAAGTTGCATCTTTCCTGAACCTACCAGAAGCTCAATAATATACAGGACATAGTCTGAGACGTTCGTCAGCATCTCTTCTGGCAAACGCAGGAGCTGATATTACAACAGTTAAACGACATGGTGGGTGGAAATCGTCCACTGTGGCAGAAGGTTATATACAAGATTCAGTATCCAACAAGATTGATATAGCCAGAAAGATACAAGGTCCAGACAGTCTAACGTCCTCGACTTCTGGTCATCAACTTTCTGTTCAGGATACTTCAAATACGTCTTCTAGTATAACTCTAAATTCGAATAACCTGAATGCAGAGTCAGATACAAAGAGGATTTCCTTCAACTTTAATATTAATGTAAATGTTAATTAGTTGCTATAGATTACCCTTTAGAATTAATATAAATGTGTTAATACTATAGCAGTTTGAATGTCTCTATGCAATCTAAATTTCACCTTGTTTTATCTCACTAGTGAGATAAATTATGTTTTTAACTCACTAGTGAGTTATAAGCTACATAATTGATTTAAAATCGCCATAGTTATAGGTCTATTATTAGGAGGTGTTGGATAAAAGAATTTTTATAAATGCATAACATATTTTCATTACCATCTAATTGCCTATGAAATCGTTTCCGTTACGGTGACGTTTCAGTGACAGTTGTTGTGGAAAAAGTCAGAGATTCATTACTTATTATTTCGCTTTAATACCTAGTTACCTACTTAAAAATTTTAAATGGACAATGCTAGTGCTAATGATGTTCTGATGTGCGGGACACCACCGGAGTTAGTAAAAGCTGCTGAAAATGTTGTCTGCGTGTATTTATTTATTGTCTAAAATGTATATAAAAAACCACCGGTACGGGAAAGCTACCGACTTTCCCGGTCTAGGACGAAAAAAATCTTCCTGGACTGTTTTCTGACAATTGCATAGCAACGGACTCAAATACTGGAAAAGCTTACTTTGGGAAGTGAAATTGCGCTGGGAAAGTAGGCAATCTTGACCAATTTCAGAAAAAAGTTTTTCCCATATTGTGCGAACAATATGGCGGACGCTGTATATAGTTAACTTACTCGAATGAGAATTAATGAGTATTAAATCTTACTTTACATGTAAATGTCGCCGAATATGTTGCGTTAATTTCTACATTTCGACAAACTAAGTTTGTACCAGTATGCAGAACGCTACACATTGCGATGCCACCTTCCCGGTTGTTAGGAGAATGAAAGGTTCGGAAAAAATCACGAATTTTGGTGTTATTAGGTTAGAAAATCTCTTGTTACAATAAATATTTCTAAATACTTGCCTATTATCCGGTACCCAGTGAGCAACGTATAATGAGAAAATATGATCAAATTTTCCTTTCATTATTTCTACGTCTCTTTCATTCATAGAATCCATCACTTGGAATTTTATTTTTTCTTCTTGATTTTGCCGATCCGCAAGTTCAATCATATCACTTAATTTATCGGTCGCAACGAATTCATCCACATTATTTTTAATGTATGGAAAAAGAATATTTCTTGTAATGGAACCATCAGCGCAACCAATTTCTAAGATATTTTCTTTGTAATCCTTCCACTTCAAAGAAGGCCCATATTTACTCAAATACTCCGTGACTAATCTTGTAGTAAGTGTAGTTTTAGGCCATAAAGTAGTGTAACTCATGATTGGAAATTATATGAAATCAAATGTGGAATTTTCAAATGGAATCCTGGTTTTATTGGCATGTCAAGACACGTGTTACCGTTGTTAATTATTTTGACAAGCATCCTTTTGCATTATTTCTGTATATTTTAATTATCCATTAATATTATTAAGTGATTAAAAAAGGAAAGAACTATTTGCACAAATTATTATTGTATTCGCTTTTATCAAAAATTAAATTGTCACCATCTATTCCATAATGTATAAGTGTACTTAAGATGCGGAACTTAAAATTTTATTTATCGTAGATAATTGACATTTTAAGTAGGATGTTGTTCAGTAGAAAAACAACAGTAACAAATTACTTCAAAACGCAAGCAGATTCCAATTTATACGTATGTAAGTACCGCGATATCATAAAGTTTCTGGGTCCAAGATGGCATTGAAATAGAAAATATATGTCTGAACTTTATCCATATTATCATACTAGTAACTTAACCTTAATTTTTGAAAATTATTTTGATAGTGTCATCGTGACATCAATAAATATGTCATTTGATTTAATAAAGATACAATAAAACAACAAGCTCAGCTTGTATTCAAAATTTTATTAATAAAAAAAGGCAAAATTAAAGCAAATGTTGAAATTGTTGTCCGTTATTTTCAATTCCCAATGTGATACGCCTTTTCATGCTGTTAAAGGCATTTTGCAGCATTGCGGGCGTTATTAATGCACATTCGTCAATAATTCTTTGTTGCATATCTTGCAAATTAGCAACAGGAGTTTTAAATATTCTATTCTTTAGGTGAGGAAACACGAAAAAGTCCATAATTGTCAAACAAGGTGATCGTGGTGGAAACTCAACTTCCGTATGTAAACTTATGATCCGATCGTCAAAAAACTCACGAAGAAAAGCAATATTTTCTCGTGTTGTGTGTGCCGTTGCACCATCTTGTTGAAAGTATACATATTGCAATTCATCATCATGCAACTGTTCAATAAATTCATTCAGAATGTTTCTATACCTCTCAGCATTAATTGTGAAATTAAAAAAAATAGTGCCAACAACTCTACGGCGAGAAACTGCTAGCCAAACACCAAGTTTCGCATTATGGAGAAACGATTCAATAAAAATATGATGATTTTCACTACTCCACATTCGAGTATTTTGGGAATTGACATACCCCGAAAGATGAAACCATGCTTCTTCAGAGAAAAATGACAAATTTAGCAGGTCATCATCTATTAAGTTATTTGCAAACCACTGGCAGTACGCACGACGTCTAGGGTAGTCTACCGGCAAAATAGCCTGATGTGATTGCATCTTATACGGATGCATGTGTAAGTTTTTCTTTACAATTTTCTGACATGTTCCATAAGAAAGTCCAATCTCTTGAGAAAGGCGTTTCAAAGGATTTGTGAGTTCATTTACCATACGTTGACGAACATCATTTATAACTTGTTCCGAACGAACAGTTGGTCTACCAGTACGTGATTTATGACCCACAGAACCAGTCTCACGAAACACATCAACACAATTGGAAAGGCAATTATAAAAAACTTTGGGAATTACAGCTAACTCTGGAAAGTGCTCTCTAAAATCATCCAAACATGCACGTTGACTGTACACCCAAATTCCATCAATTCGCACTCCACTCCGAAAATAGGCTTCAATCATGTACGCTTTTTGCACTATATTGTAAACCATATTTGAATTTACTCGAATGTGCTATGTTTCAAACTCGACGTTCAAACTTGCTTTCAGCAATTCTAACACATTAATGGATGACAGATAATGTCACTGTCAAAATAATTTACAAAACAGAGTTATAGTTCCTAACTTAAGTTCAGACATACTGTCGTGAGCAAAAAAACAGGACACTGTTTCTGCGTGGGATTAAATTATGACTACTTAAGTGGCTATCTTTTCTCATAATAGTAAGTCAGGAATTGTCAAAAATGTGTGTCTTATTGACATTTATTAAACATTTTTAAAATAAATGTAAATAAAAATTACTAAAAACGATAGAGAAAGATTATTTATTAAATTAAAATAATTATTACATTAAAATAATTAGTATTTCGTCATTCCACCGTTATTATTAACTGCATCTGATCTTGTAGACATTGAAGCGACAATATTTTGTACAACATTTATAGAAATTTGATGCCAAGCATTTTGAACAATCTCCCAAAATTCTTCCTGGGTAGAAGCTCATCTTATTAATCCCCATACATTTTCAAGAGGATTTAGATAAGGACTGTAGGGCTGGATATAGTGGATATCTCAAGTTTAAATTTCATTCTCTTGTAACCATTGTGTTACAAGATAAGACAGGAAATTGTGTTGTTCTTATGGCTCCCTTTAATGTTTTGAAAGGGTTGTGCCTAATCTCAGTAACTAATGTTTCGTCTTCCTGCGTATTCGAAATTTTGTTACGTGCGGAAACTATTTTCCGATTTAAATTATCCTCTTCCCTCCATTTTTTTATATATTCTTGCGGCTGAACTTTTACCAATATTAAATTGAACCGATATACTTCTTAATGATTTCCCATTTTTCAAACTAGTAACAAGTCTGGCTTTATTAGTTTTCGAAAGATACGGCATTTTCAATTTTGAATTAGCAACTATGATATATAATTTGACGTAATAATTTGACGTGAAAGTTAATCTCCAATATCGTCAAAATTACAATGCTAAAAAATAAAGGAAATTGACATAACGATTTTGACACTGTCCCGTTTTTTTTGCTCACGACAGTACAATTTATATTACAAAGCCATCTTCGTCCTAGAAACTTTATGATGTCACGGTACCATGACTACGTATTCGTATATTACGTAACAAGAGTTGTAAGTAACCCATTACGCACAAAATGAAAAAGTTTACGCACGAAGCCGCGCAGCGGCGAGTGCGTAACGGGCTTACAACTCGTGTAACGTACTATACTTTTTCTACGCCCACTTATTTTCTTCTATTAAATAAAAGACATCGCAATTATTTAAACTTTATTATAATAGTTGTTAATAACAATTGAACAATTATTGTAAATCGATAGTGCCTTATTACTTAATGGTGATGAACGGTGATTTATAATTGTAGTACTGCACGGTACATCAGAAGACGAAGATTGATAATTGGTAATCGCCTCCGATATTCGTAATGCGTTGCCATTTTTATTTTTAAGAGTTGATTCACATAGCCTTCCGCCACTGTAGAAGATTGCCAGCCACAAAGTCGCTTTAATGATAGCATATCACCTCCTGCATCAACTAACATAATGGCTGATGATCTCCTAAAACAATGGCCAGTATATTGCTTTGGTTCCGGCAGTTCAAGATATTCAGCAATTTTACGTGGTGTACTACCGATAGTGTTTATCCGCACAACCTGTTTCATGCATTTTCCATTTCTGTAATTAAGAAATAAAGGAAGTTTCATTTCAGCAGGACGCAAATTCATGTATTTTTGACATGTGATATAAAACGTTTCTGGTACTACAAATGAACGTCTCCCTTTAGTTTTAGAATCTGGAATATCAATTATCAAGGATTTTCCCGTGTCCTGAATGTGTTCCATTTTTATATTTCTAAGTTCTTGTTTACGGGAAGCCCCGCTTAATCCAATAATGAGGATAACCTGGAAACAAAAAAACAAAAACTCATTTTTATGTGATGATAACTATACAACATTTTAATTATTTACTTTTGACAACAAATGTTTATCGTCTGGGGCATCTTTCAGAAACTTATTAATTTGTTCTGTAGAAAGAATTTTCGATTTTTTACTTCTAAATCCATCCGATTTCCGCTTCAGTAGGGCGATTAGTTTTGGATAATCTGCTATGTTAATGTTATTATTAATGTTTAGTGTAGTTCTTGGCATCGAATAAATGGTCCATAGAGAAGATGGCTTCATAGTTTTTGATAATTCTTCAAAATACGCAAGTAAAACATTCTCCGAAAAGGATTTAACGTTATGCTTGTGTGGGTATACGTAAATTGCATGCCAAACCCCCAGGTCAATGTAATCCTACAGGTATTTAGCACTCCGGTTTCTTCATTGCCCATTGCCCATTAATCTGACCGGTAAATTGCACTCTAAACATCAATGAATTTTCTATCATATTTTATTCCTATACATATAGTTAAAAATCCAACATAAAAATACATATATAAAAATATAGTCACTAAATTTTACAGAAAAAAAAGGAATATAGTTTATTACAAAATACATACAATAGAGTGTAAAATACTATGATACATAGAAATGATCATGTAGTTATCCTTTGGGATCACTATGGTAAGATATAACTTTTAAGAAGGTATGTCTCTGTATCTCTCCGCTTACGGATAATGAGTATGCAAATGATTAGAGTGCAAGAGTGCATTTTACATGTGGGATTAGGGCGCCGGATTTATAAGTAAAGCTCAAGCGGATTCAATAGCGTGCAAATTACCTGTGCCCGCTTGTGTCGTCAATCCATAAATTTTTTACAGGTAATTTCGTACCTTTCTTTGGATTTTAGCGGTAACAAATTATGTGTGGCAGCTTGAGCTTTTTCTAAAATCTCCGGTGGAGTGCTCATAATATCATAACTTTCACTACTATCAGACATATTCGTAGATAAAGTTGAGAAAATGTTCGAATACAATAATATTTTGTTAAAGAAATTGACAATATAAATGACATGACGTTTATTATCATAGCATGTTACTTAAGAAAACGTGTCCTATTTTTAAAGAAATTGCATAATGTGCTGCCTACATTTAGGGGCATCACTCTTTTAATCCAAAATATATCTCGCTAATGCTAAAAGTTTTTATGTTTTTCAATTTACAAAATTTGTGTAAATAGACCAAATAATGTTTTACGTAGATAAAAATTTGATTGCAATTTGATTAAACCAATAAGTTTAAGTTTTCTTCTCAAAACGCACGTGTATGTTATGAGATCTCATTACGTGCATGTTATTGTTAAATGCCATTTACAAGGAATGTTGACAGTGTGATTTTTGACGTTTACAGACATGGGCGTAGAAAAAATAACTTAATATAAATATTTTATCGCCAACCGTCAATAGATGCATGTATTACCATAGTGATTTGCGGCAGTAAAGTAACCTTTATCTTACTGTAAAAAACAAACACTTTACCTGCCGCTAATATCTATCAGCATACACATGACTGTATGGCATTAGACAGAAGTCGTTTGTCACTACAGTAAAAGTTTTATCGCGAATTGTTTATAGAAAATAATGGAAGAACACATTCAGTGCACGCCGCCTAAAATTCTGAAGAAGTCGTTAGAAACGTCTTTCGAAATTCTACCACAAAAATCAGTCAAAAAATACAATCGCCAGTTTGACATATTTATGGAGCGGTCCAACAAATATGGAATTAAAAAGTTCCGTGATAACGTTTTACTCACGTATTTTTCCGATTTTGTCCGATTATTACATGGCAAAAACAACTCTTTTAGCAAAAAAATTACGTTGATTTTAATAAATGTGAACATCATAACTTACGACTTTTTTAAAACAAAAAGGAAGAAATCATATTCCAAAAAAGTCCAAAACTCTTTCACAAGAAGAAATACTTACATTTTTAATAAATGCACCGGATGAAATCTACTTGATGAAAGTAATTCATGCAAACCTTTCAAAACCAATTTGTTATGAATGTAGTAATTATTTTAGATTTGGGTTGTGTTTATCATTGCTGGGGCTTTATGTAATGAAGAACTTTTGAATTTAAAAGTAAGTGACATAGAGCATAAAGAAATAATTTTGGTTATTCAGATAACTAAAACAAAGACAAATAGGCATCGATTGTTTGTGATCTCTACAGACTTTGAAGGAAAAGTAAAATCCGTAGAATTATTTAACAAATATTTAGCTCTGCGTCCTAAGCAGACGCCCCAAGACCGACTTTTCTTAACTTATAGAAATGGAAATGCACAGTCTAGCCAATTGGAATCCATACTTTTGGAAGTGTGCCAAGCAAAATTGCCAACTATCTACATCTGCCAGAGCCATCACTTTATACGGGATATTGTTTTCGTCGAACGGCCGCCATTCTCTTTGCCAACGCAAGCGGCAGTAAGGAAAATTTAAAATGCCACCTCAGATGGAAAAGCGACACGATTGCAGAGTCCTATGTGGAGGAATCTGTGCTCAATAAAATGGAAATTGCAAAGACGATTTTAGGTGAAAATCAAACTAACAGCATAGTTACCAATGATAATTCTACTAATGGTTTAACTTAAAAAAGGTATATAACCCCTTACCACATTATTAATCGTATCCTAAATATGTAAATACGGAACTACGACGACAACTTAGTTGTCATCATCAGTAGGTAAAGCCACTAATCAAGGTGTCGCACATGGGGCACAGTAAAGCTAGTACAACTGATCACGCAACAACTTTACACGACGTCCACATATACCAGAGTCTGGATCAGGTACGTAGATGACATTCTCGCGATTTTTGATACACGGAAATGCGAATTAGACATGTTCGTTAATCAGTTAAATTTGAAATTTCCGACGATTAAATTCACTGTGGAAAGGGAAAACAATGACAGGATACCATTTTTAGATACTTTACTGATTACTGAAATAAGCATAAATTAGAAATCGATATTTTCTGGAAAGAAACCAATGTCAATAGATTCAAACCATAGTATTGAAGATAAGACAGCTTCTTTTAATTTCTTAGTCAATCGTTTCCTAAATTTTCCGTTAACAAAAGAGGGATATGAAATAGAACTGGATTTCTTTAAAAAATCGCAAAATATAATGGCTTTGATATAGAAATAATCAATAAATTAATTAGAAAAACGAAATTAAAAAATACAATCCGCGAATCCACAAGTTAGGTATCTCAAAGCAACCAGGAGAAAAAGTACATGTGTTTACCATACCACCCTATCAAATAAAATTGTGAAAGAACGAGGTCTCCAAGTTGCCTTTCGGTCCGAAAATACTATCAAAAGTCTCCTAAGGAATACCAAGATAAAGTTAATTTTAGTTTGAAATCAGGTATATACGAAATTAATTGCGAGGATTGTAATTTGGAATATATATGCCAAACGAAACGATCAATAATAACCCGGTTTAAAGAACACATATCACATATTAAATACAATAGACAAGAAAAATCTAACGTTGCCAACCATGCTTTAAATACACTACACAATATGTCGATTAAAGGGTTAAAACTTGTCAAAGCCATCAATAATCCCCGCGATCTTGACGCATACGAAAGCATTCATATCGCTAAAAACAAACAGAACACGATGAACTGAGAGACCGATCGCCTACAGTTGTCTCTTTTCGTTCTTGTTGTAGACGACTCGAAAAGAGAATAAACACATGTGAGTGCCGTTTCCTTAAGAGAGGTAATTTTGTCGTAATTTTAGTCGATATATTTGTATTTTTAAGTTAGTGTATTCGTGGACGCCGTGTAAAGTTGTTACGTGATCAATTGTGCTACTTTTACTGTGCCCCATGTGCGACACCTTAATTAGTGGTTTTTACCTACTGACGAAGAGAACTTAGTTGTCGAAAGACGTATTTAGGATACGACTAATAATTATGGTAAGGGGTTAACCTTAATACCTTTTTTTAAGTTTTTACTTAACAACAGTCTCCAAAGAAAGACTTTTTTAATGGTTTACAAGTTATTAACATAGACAATAATCCTCAAGCGTGTTCAATTGAAACTTCTTTCACTGCAGGAAAAAAATCAGGTTGATCGTTTGGTTTTAATATATTAAGTAATAAGTAGATTTTTTTTTATTCGCTGCTATTTTTCTGTACTTACTTTGTCAAAATAAAATGTGATAAGTTATAATATATCCATTTCTTTTTTAATAGAAATTTTTACTGTTGGCGATAAAATTTTATATGCACCACGTCAGTAAAGTGACTTTATTGAACTCGCCTCGCTCGCTCGGCTCATAATCTCAGACTCGTTCAATAAAGTATCATTTTACTGACTTGGTACATAAATAACTATTAAATTTAAATAAACTTTCAGAGATAAATATTAATAATCGATTATATCCAAAACTGGATTAATTATTAAACTTAATTATTTCTTGGAATTCAGCTTGATAACTATTCATCAAATAAAAATTCTCATTTTAACGTTTTGACCTTTATTATAGCCTTCATCAGAATAAATGTTGATTATAATTAGAGAACGGACGCAATTTCCATAAAACGCAATCGGCAATTGGAATTGTGTATAACGTCGCTCAGTACATCCCGGCGTAATTCAATGAAGTATTTGTTTGACTTACTCGGACACCTGGTCTCGCCGCGATAACAATGGACAAGCCAGCTATTGTATTCGGAGAATATAGTGTTTTTTAAAGTGTTTTCATGATCGTAGATAGAAGCGGGGTTCTTATAATGTATTTATTTATTAGTTTATATTTCGTAAGACAAATAAAGTGCTGTGAGTAAGTTTCTTGTTTTCATAGTTTTAACTGTTAATTACATCGTAATTTTTGTGATAGATCCTGTTTAATATCGTTTGATTGAATCTATTTCTACCAATTATTTCGACGTACGAGTGTGCATTGAATTTCGTTCAGTTTCAATAACTTACGCCCACATTTTTAGTTTTCATTTATTTAGATTGTTTAAGTTACTTTTTAGACATTATATGGAAGAATGTCGAGAACGGCATTGTAAAACAATGGCGAGTTGGATTGACGGTCATACTGATTGCATGTCCATTGTCAGTGATTCCGAAATTTATTACAAAATCCGTAAAATATCGTCAAAAATTCGTCACTTAGGATCGCAAACACATCTGAACTCTGTAAAACTTTTATGGCGGCTAATATTCCATTAAATAAACTTAGCAATCCCACTTTAAAAATATTTCTGAAAAAATATTCTAGTCGAAATGTTCCTGATGAATCAACTTTACGCAAATATTATGTTTCTAGGTGCTATACGAGAACAGTAGAACGCATTAGAAGCCATCTTTTAAATCAGTACATATGGATAAGCGCCGACGAAACGGTGGATATGTTAGGACGCGTGTGGTAAATATTGTAGCTGGTGTACTACATCCAACTATTCCCTATAACTCATATGTAATAGCAACAAGTGTTATAAATATAAATAGAGTTGATGCGGAAACAGTTGCTGAAACCATAAAGGAGAATATGCAAAAAATGCTTCATTCGGACGCCACGTACAAAGAAAAAATACTTTTATTTGTCAGTGATAGTGCTGCGTATATGTTAAAAACAGGCAGACTATTGAAGAAAACATATCCTAATATGCTGCATATTACTTGTGTAGCACATGCTCTCCACAGAATCTGTGAATATATCAGAGACACTTTTCCAGAAGTTGATAGACTTGTATCAGCTTTTAAAAAAGTTTTCAGAAAAGCACCATTGAGAGTAGCTCTTTTCAGGGAAAGATTTCCATCTCTGTCACTGCCTCCCACTCCAGTAATAACTAGATGGGGAACATGGCTGGAAGCTAGTAGTTATTATGCTGAGAATTTCGATAGTCTAAAACATTTCGTAACACTGCTAAAGGAGGATGCTAGAAGTATTGGTGAGTGCAAGGAGCTCACACAAATCCCAAATTTAAAAAATCAGTTGTACTTTCTTCACGAACACTTTGGAAAATTACCAAAACTAATCACTTATTTTGAAAATCGAAATCTCAAATTAAATGACGGATTAACCACATTAGATGTGGCTGTTAATAATTTGAAAAGTATTCCAAGTGACATCGGATGTGGCCTTCGGCAAAAGTTTGAAGTAATTCTTAATAGAAATCCAGATTTAATTACATTGCAGCAATTATGTATGGAGACAATTCCACAAAATCTAACGGCTAAATATGAAGAAATAAAAGAATATTTCCAGTATGCACCTATAACCAGTTGCGATGTAGAAAGGACGTTTTCTATTTATAAGGATGTACTTAATTCAAAGAGAACAAAATTGACAGAAGAAAACCTTGAGAAACTATTGCTAGTCAATATTTAATACTCCTTTACTCAACTTGAACGACAAAATGAACAAATAATAATGTTCCAATTATAGAAATAAAATTGAAAACTTTAAAAATACAACTTTTCAACAAATACATATGTATTTCGTAATTTTATAGATCACCACCCGTTTGTTTTCCAATTATATAAATAAAATTAAAAACTTTATAAATACAACTTTTCAACAAATAAATATGTATTTCGTAATTTTATAGATCACCACCCGTTCGTTTTCCAATTATATAAATAAAATTAAATATTTTAGAAATACAGCCTTTCGCCAATACTGCACTGGGTGGTAAGCGTGTCCGTTCTCTAATTATAATACTAAATGTTTTCGGTAAATGCAAATCTAAACTAATAATACATTAATTATATGATTTATGATACTTTTCTCGTTTTTACATTTTGAACTATTTTACTTAAAAATAACGCGGTACCAACATTGTCTTTTCAACATATTGGAGTAAATTTAATTTTAGCAGACCTAAAGCATTTATTTATTTTAAATTTTTTTGTGTTTTGTCCCTGCCTGTAATTTGTTACTTTCGACTTCATTTGGGTGATTTTAAAATATTTAAGTGTTGAATATTGAAGTTAATTTTTACTTTATCTTAATACATAAAACAAAGCCGGGTTAGTTACACCATTTATAACTGAAGAACGGCTGGACCGATTTTAATGATCTCTGATTTATTGGATTTGTCTCCTATCCGAATAACAGAATAACTATAAAATATAATTCATTTTTAAATAAATTAGGTTAGGAACTCCGCCATCTTCCGCAATTGACAGCTTACGTCACGCACGCTTTTAGCTATTTGTAATAATTGATGTCCATTGCGAATCAGTGACATAAAAGTGTAATTTCTTTTTGTTTCATGCTGTCTATGAAAAAAACATATAAAGGTCGATTTGTTTGTTTTGTGCGAGTGTTAATAAATCTTATTGTACGAGTATTCCAAACAGAAGGAAGTGTATGATACACTAATGAAGGCAATTCATGAAGGAAATGGTGGCTTATTTTTCTTGGATGCTCCCGGTGGAACTGGGAAGACATTCCTTATGTCATTGATTTTGGCTACTGTTCATGCGAGATCCGACATTGCGGTAACAGTTGCTTCTCCTGGAATAGCGGCCACATTGTTAGAAGAATGCCGTACGGCTCATTCAGAGTTCAAATTGACGTTAAACCTTCAAGCAACTGAACAACCGACCTGTACCATTGCAAAACTCACCGTAATGGCCAAAGTTGTTTTGAAGGCGCAATGATTTTACTGCCTGTTGATTTCCGCCAAACACTGACAGTCATTCCAAAATCGACTGTTGCCGATTAAATAAACGCTTGCCTCAAACCATCGAATCTGTAGCGCTATGCGAAGAAAGTTGAGCATGAGAGTTGCATTACTGAACGACCCATCTGTTGAAGATTTTTCCAAGCAATTGCTGGCTATCGGCAATGGCCGTGTTCCTGTCGACGAATCGAGGGGCTTGATTTCATTTCCACCGAATTTTTGCAATTTCGTCTCATCGAAAGACGAGCTCATCAACAAAGTATCATTGCTAACTACGAAAACAACAAATGGTTGAGTAAGCGAGCAATTTTGGCGGCTAAGAACAAAGATTAGGATTACTTAAACTTTTAAGATAAAATAAAACAAATTTTATGAATTTCACTTTTTAATTATCACTGTAACGAGTCGTTTCGCACCAACCTGGGCTTCGTCAGACATATAACTAACTTATTTACAAAATATGTTTTATATTAAACACAAGTAAACAGTACCTAACAAGCAAAAACACATGTTTTATTTAAAAAAAAATAGTCAGAGGGATGGGTGCTTTTTATTACGGGATGTCTATACAAAATTTTCGCTACGGTTTATAAAAAAATGTACTGTTCTTAAGTAATAAAACTAAAGGTTTACATTATATTACAGGGATAAAGAATTCTATGGAAAAATACAAAAATACTATACACTATGTAACTGTCTGCAAATCAAATAAATAGATTAAGTAAGGGTGAATTATTTGTTTCTAATTGATCATTTAAGATCTTGTCAGTTTTCTTTATTTTATTGATTTCCAGTGACTCTAATAAATTAAGTTTTTTGCCCTTATTTTCTATATGTAATATTTTAAATTCTTTGTTAAAATTGTGGTTCGTTGAATTGATATGAGACGCATATGAAGAGTCACTTTTATTATTTCTAAATGAAGAAAAATGTTCTTTGATGCGTACTTCAAACGATCTGCCTGTCTGTCCGATATAAGTCATAGGGCAACTACCGCAGGTTAACTCATAGACCCCTGACTTTTTATTGTTGTTTGTTAAATCCTTATTGTTTTCTATAAATTTGGATAAATTGTTATTAGTTTTAAACGCTGTATTAATGTCAAACTTTCTTAAATATTTACAAATTTTTGTGCTTGAAGAGCCTATAAACGTGATCATTTTAAATTTTTGGGTGTTATTATTTAATATTGGGTAAACTTGTGATATGGCTTTTGTACGGAGTTTTTTATTTAAAATGTTATCTATTATATTACTTTTATATCCATTGTTGATAGCTATTTGTCTAATTAAATTTAACTCTTTCTCGAAATTTGTTTGGTTCAACGGAGTATTGATTAAGTTATGTATAAGACTGTGATAAGCCGCTAATTTGTGTTGTATCGGATGGCAAGAAGTGTTATGAATAGTTATGTCTGTAGTTGACGGTTTGTGGTAAATTGCAAAGTTACATTTGTTGTTAATTCTAGTAATCGTTAAATTGAGAAAGTTAATACTATTATTTGTTTCCTGTTCCATTGTAAACTTAATATTTTGATGAAATGTATTAATATAATCAAATAATAAATTTAATTGTCTCGTTGCTTCTATGAAACCTAGTAATATATCATCTACATATCTGTACCAAAATAATACATTTTGAAAAAGAGGATTTTTTGAAATAGAATTTTCAAGATGATCCATAAAAATCTCAGCTAATAACGGACTTAGGGGATTACCCATGATTAAACCTTCTTTGCAAGTGTATATGTTTTCATTAAATTGAAAGTAATTTTGTTCTATGCATATGTTTAGTAAATCAAGAATTTCATTAATAATTAACGGATTTACATTATTTTTATGGAGCAGATCTTTTACTAAAATAACCGTTTTTTCTGGAGGGATACTAGGGAATAAATTTTGAACGTCGAAGGAAATAAGTTTTGTGTTAGACGTTAAAGTAACGTCTTTGATTTTGTTTATTAGTGCATATGAGTTTTTTACGCTTAATTTAGGTTTAAAACCTGTATATTTAATAATTATATCTATAAGCCTTTTCGAGAGTTTGTAGGACGGAGCTGTCACATATGAAACAACCGGACGAATCGGGTGATATTCTTTATGTAATTTAATAAGGGAATATAATTTTGGCGGTTGAGGGTTCATGATAATTAAACTATTTTGTTCCTTTTCACTAAAAAGATTAGCAGAATTTCTTATAACTGTTTTTAGAGTTTGTTGAAATTTTTCTGTAGGATCTCTCTTAATTATTTTAAATTTATTCATTACTAAAAACTCATTTTAAAAATAAAACATGTGTTTTTGCTTGTTACTGTTTACTTGTGTTTAATATAAAAAATATTTTGTAAATAAGTTAGTTATATGTCTGACGAAGCCCAGGTTGGTGCGAAACGACTCGTTACAGTGATAATTAAAAAGTGAAATTCATAAAATTTGTTTTATTTTATCTTAATAGTTATAATGGAATTTCATCAAGTAAAGGCCGAAACAATCATATATTACTTAAACTTAGTAATTCAGAATCAAATCGTTGGTACTCTGCATTTATTCAAACCTATTGACTGTGTAACAAACGAAGACGAAGCTACCAACTCTCCAACTGAATTTTTAAACTCCTTGGATACCTGGCTTAAGACGGTACAATTTACAACTGAAGATTGGCTCGGTACTCATCATGCTTCGAAATCTAAACCAACCAAAACTATGCAATGGAATGCTTTTGGTAATAAGAAAACTGATGATCAATGTGATTTACGCGACGATTCTCAAAGGAAAATTAAAAGGTGAGGAACTTCTCATTCCGAGGATTCCGATGATCCTAACCGATATACCCTTTGAGTTTAAACGAATTCAATTTAGGATTCGTCTTGCATTCGCCATGACGATTAGCAAATCACAAGGCCATTCCTTGAGTGTTTGTGGTATGAATCTAGAAAATGCATGTTTTTCTTATGGTCAATTGTATGTGGCATGTTCACGTGTCGGCAAACCATCCGCCTTATTTGTTCTTGCGACTGATAAGAAAACTAAAATTGTCGTACATCTCAAGATCCTTCACCGAAGAGAATCAACCCGAGTGCAACCCATGCAGCAAAATGCATAGCTTCAATAAAGCAAATGTCTTACCATTGAAATAGTTGATTTTTGTACTTTTATTGAATTTTTATTTTCTTTACATATACGGTGTGTTTAAAAAAGATGCGGCAATATTAAAGGGGGTGATTGCCAGGTCATTTTATACAAAAACTTCCTATTAACATAGGTCCGTATACGCTTCGTTACCGATCTACAGCGTCTTGAAGTTTAATTTTAAAAAACAGTAAAAACTTGATTTTTCCAAAGCGGCTTGAGATATCATAATGAAATTTTAGGCATGTTAATAGCTGTGGGAGCCACATACTTTGCAATACAACACGATGTTTCAGTCGTACCTGTGGCGCGCGTATTGGCACGTCACAGGCTATTTTTCAAGAAAAATAGGACGCTTCTGATTTCTCTAAAAATACAAATATGTTTTTATTTATTGTTCAATTATGGAGAAAAAAACTCTCTTAACTATTTATCGTACGACGTACCGTTTTTTATTTAAAAAAAAAACATTTTAGTGCATGACCATTTATTACAGAAAAAAATATTAAAGAACAAGGTTTTATTCAAGGGCAAAAACAAATATTTTACCAAACAAACAATTTTATCAACAAAAAATTACAAAAACTGTGTAAGGTGACCACCTCTAGCTCGGATGCAAGAATCCAATCTTCTCCTCATTGACTGGCGAACTCTCTGAAAAACACCAGGATCGGTTTTAATTGAGTTGCACCCAGCAATGATTCGGTTTCTTAAGTCTTCTACGTTTTCCAATGGAGTAGCGTACACAAAGGACTTCAAATGGCCCAACATGAAAAAATCCAGGGGATTTAAGTCCGGGGATCGTGCAGGCCATGAGTGAGGTCCACCTCGGCCTAACCAGCGATTTCCGTATGCTTGTGTTAAGAAATCACGAGCTACTTGACTAAAGTGGGCCGGTGCGCCATCGTGCATATACCACATTGCATCTCTAATTGCTAATGGTACGTCCTCCAGAAATCTAGGGAGCGTGTTTTACAAAAAGTTGGAATACACCTCTCCGGTAAGTCTCCTTGGTAAAAATACCGGTCCAATTATGCAGTCACCCACAATCCCAAGCCAAACGTTCAAAGAAAACTGATGTTGAAAACGATCTTCAACAATTTCATGTGGATTTTCGTCACACCATACATGGTTATTATGGAAATTCCGTATTGCATTTCTTGAAAAATTCGCTTCATCGGTGAACAGAATCAACATCAGGAGTTGAGGGATTTGAACCATTTTGTTGAAAAGCCATTGACAGAGTGCTTGAACGCGTTGTATATGGAATGGATACAACAAATTTTCCTTCAGAATGTGCCAAATAGTCCCATTACCTACATCCAAAGCGTCAGCAATTTTTCGAGTAGAAGTACCTCAATCTTCTTCAATCATGTCTAGCACATCCTCTTCCAGCTCTACCGTTCTTGCTGTCCTTGGCCTTCCTGCTCCTCCATTTCGTCATAATGTGCCTGTTTCATAAAGACGCCGATGAATACTTTCGAAAGTTTTTCTATCAGGAACAATACGGCCAGGAAATCTTTCAGTATACAACCGCCTAGCTTCTAATGCATTGCCATCAGCACGCCCATAAATGTAGTGCATGTCGGTTATCTCAGCATTCGTATAGCGATTCATGATAAGGAACTTCAACAAATTCGACACATACAAAATTAATATGTCAGTGAATAAAACAGGACTGTGGTTTGGTAAAATATTTGTTTTTGCCCTTGAATAAAACTTTGTTTTTTATTTTTTTTCTGTAATAAATGGACATGCACTAAAATGTTTTTTTTTTACTAAAAAACGGTAAGTCGTACGATAAAAAGTTAAGAGAGCTTTTTTCTTCATAATTGAACAATAAATAAAAGCATATTTGTATTTTTAGAGAAACCAGAGGCGTCCTATTTTTTCTTGAAAAATAGCCTGTGACGTGCCAATACGCGCGCCACAGGTACGACTGAAACATCGTGTTGTATTGCAAAGTATATGTCTCCCACAGCTATTGACACTCCTAAAATTTCATTATGATATCTCAAGCCGCTTTGGAAAAATCAAGTTTTTACTGTTTTTTAAAATTAAACTTCAACACGCTGTAGATCGGTAACGAAGCGTATGCGGACCTATGTTTACAGGAACTTTTTGTATAAAATGACCTGGGCAATCACCCCCTTTAATATTGCCGTATCTTTTTTTAACACACTGTATTATCCTAATAAACTATTGAACTTAATAAATGTTTGTATTCATTTTATTACGTTAATAAAATCCTAAATTAAGTTTAGCTAAAAGTTAACACGATATTTACTGACTGTTAAGCGGGACGAAGTTCGCCGGGTCAGCTAGTTTATAATATATTATGTTTTACGAAAATATAATTTTGATAAATTTCCAATTTCATTACGGTCATTAACGGCGTTTTCTTTTTATTTGAATTTTTATGAATTAGTTTTAATGCTGATATTGCTATGTAATTTTTTTTTCCGTTTGGAGTACTTTAACATCGAATGTGTGACAATTTTTATTATCATGTTCTAAGATAAATTGTTTTAATCGACTTTTATGAAATCAATCCATGTTGTGCAGTAGATAGGGAAAAATTGTGTGTAATATATTTTTGAAAAAAAAAAGAAATTTGATTTGCTAGGAGTACTAATACTATTTACAAAATAAAAAATTTCACATTGGCTTTGAAGAGCATTTAATTAGTATATTATTTGTTGTAACAGGCGGAACATAAAATGGAACATACCACATACTTAATAGACATAGCTGTACCAACAATAACACTAACAGAAAACACTCCAACAAAATTGAAAAGCACGCACCACTGAAGGTAGTATTTCAACGTATCTGAAAACCGAAAAAAGTATGCAACCTGAAAGAGAGCAAAGGAAGGGCCATACCTCACCTATTTCAGTTTTTTCTCCTTTTGTAGGTAAACCGCTGATTAAAGTTCAAATAACAATTAGTTATTTTGAAATCCTATTGATACACAAAAGCAGAACCAATTGAATTGGTAAGCCTAATCCATGATGGAAATAGTTTTCAAAGCGTCAGTAACTAACATATCAATTCCATTCAAAGCAGTTAGTTGAATCATACTCCATCAGTTTACAAATTTTCTCACATCATTAAAATTACCATCCAAAGTCTACAATTAGTGCAGCGATCAATAATACGCAACATATCTAGTGTATAGTCCGTAAATTTTTAAAAATATAATAAATTCGAATCGTTGATTAAACAGCCCGCTATAAACATCTATAATTTCAAGAATCATGGAGAAAACAAAAAGATAACCATCAACAAATTACATCATAGAACTTGTAGTAAATACTGTTCTGTGATGTATACCAACACCGCAACATCAGCCGTGTAGCTCATACTCAGAGATCTGTGGGTTGAGTAAAATGTTTTCCGGCTACAGATTGAGCAGGTACTATCTAATGCCTGCTCCATTTATTCGCCCCCATCCTAGTTACGGTGTTTTAATCCCTTACCTTAATTTGTCCCTGGACAAGAGATTAAGAAATTTATACTTTCTTGGAAATATAAATACAAAGTTGTCCTGCCTATTAAATACAAATTAAATTAAAATTTATATGAATTTACTCAAATCTACCATATATACTATATACTGATAAATATAATTCGTCAGTCTGAAGTAACATTCCTGGCTAAGAAGTGCTATTTGTGAGAAAGCATGGAAAGCTTCGTCAGTTTGAGCGAACGTGGAAATCAAGTGCTAATTGTAGACTCTGTAAAATTTACAATAACACAAATCCAAAGTGGTGAAATATGTTTGCGATGCTCGAATCACTCTTGTAAGGCAAAAGTTTATACTGTGGTGCAGAAAATTTGATTGTGTGCAATGGAATAGAACATAATCATGAAAAGCATCTGAAGAAACTAAACAAACAGATAGTAAGTGCTAGTGTTAAACGTAAAGCAACCGATGACATTTGTGAGAAGCCTTCAAAAATAATACAATCAGCTCTAAAAGAAAATACTGGTCATTTCAGAACAATCACGATTCAAGACATTCATTACATCCGCAACAATCTAATGGGTGATTCGTTTAGAGATACTTTTTTCAAAAGCAAAGAACAAATGAAAAAGGCCAATTTATTTAAGAAACTTGATTATCATACAAAAGAACCATTCTTTACAATTATTTTTTAAAGATTATTTCTCTCAAATGTTGGCCGCGACTGCGGTTAACGTAGTCTATTCTGCTGTTCCAATTTTCAATGACGCGTTCTAGCATTTCGAGTGGTATTTGTCCAATGACCCGAGTAATATTGGCCTCCAATGCCTCAGTTGTAGCCGGTTTATCCATGTAGACTTTAGACTTCACATAGCCACACAGAAAAAAGTCTAATGGTGTGATGTCACAAGATCTAGGCGGCCAATTTACTGATCCGAAGCGTGAAATTAAATGTTCACCGAATCGTTCCCGCTGTAAAGCCATAGTTTCACGAACTGTATGGCTAGTGGCGCCATCTTGTTGGAAGTAAATGTCTTGTAGACCACGGGTGTCAAGTTCAGGCAGCAAATAGTCCCTTATCAAGGCGCGATAACGGTCGCCATTCACAGTCACATTCCGGCCGGCTTCTGTTTTGAAGAAATATGGACCAATTATTCCACCGGCCCATAATCCGCACCAAACAGTTGTTTTGTCTGGATGTAATAGTAGCACTTCAATCTCTTCAGGTTGCTCATCACCCCAAATACGGGCATTTTGCTTATTCACGTACCCATTAAGCCAGAAATGGGCCTCATCGGAGAACAAAATTTTTGTCGAAAACAGTGGATCTTCTGTAAGTTTATCAAGAGTCCAACGGCTGAAACGGAAATGATTCGGAAGGTCGGTCGCCTTTAGTTCTTGCACTAGTTGAATTTTGTATGCTTTTAAACCAAGATCCTTTCGTAAAATACGCCAAGTTGTTGCATACGACAAACCAAGCTGTTGAGAACGGCGACGAATTGATTCTTCCCGGTCTTCGCGTACACTCGCTGCTACCGCCGCTATATTTCCTTCACTTCGTGCTGGATGAGGTCTATGTGGTCGCGTATTATCCATTATTGTAAATTGAGTTTCAAACTTATTGATGGTATAGCGAATTGTGCGTTCGGTAGGCCGATTATATGGCCCATATGTTGCTCTAAGCGCACGATACACATTCCTTGTAGAACGCCCATTTTCGTAATAAAGCTGTACTATTTGTAGACGCTGTGCCGGGCTAAGTCTTTCCATTACGTAATGTCAAATAGTACTGAACCAGAATGCGTAGTCCGCTGACGCGTCGCATGCGTGCTCAGCCATTAAATCCCCACCTAAAAAAGTACCTCCAAATGTACCCAAGTACCCATTATATAATAACAGAAGAAAATATCTACCGCCCTTATCGAAAAATAGGGCAGAACTTATTAAATCTGTTATAACATTGAATATTACGACACTGAAAAAGAGAATTTTGTCTTTATCATCAACGAAGTTGAAGAAGTTGTATTCACGTGCTTAACAAATGTGACTGTTTTATGCAATAGTGAAAAAGTATATGTCGACGGTACATTCAGTTACTGTCCCGATTATTTTCTGCAGTTATTTACACTGCATATATTGCAAAATGAGTATTACATATATCCCACTAGCATTTTCCTTACTGCCGAATAAAAAGTAGTTTTCTTACAAAACACTTTTTAGCCAGTTGCGAAAAAAGTGTCATAGTTTGGGTTTAAATCTGAACACAAAAGTCATCGTAGCGGATTTTGAAATTGCAATTTACAATGCCAAATCGTAGTTTCCAGATTTCAAAGTTATAGGCTGCAGATTCCATTTAGCACAATCATGGTTCCGTAAAATTCAAAATCTGAGCCTTGTTCCTTATTATAAGAACGAAACCAGTGAAATTGGAAAGTGGCTGCGCTATATATTTGACTTACCATTTTTAAATCCATCGGAAGTAGGCGATTGTTATGCTTTTGATTTTTCGGAAATACAACCTCAAGATGAACGTTTATCAGGCTCTTCCGATTATTTGGTTGACAATTATATTTCAGAAGAAGCCCTTTTTTCCACATAGTTTGTGGACAGAACTCAGCAATAACATAGAAAGAAGCACAAATGCTTGCGAATCTTTCCACGCTAAATTTAATGTGAGTTTTTATTCTACGCATCCATAAATTTTTCATTTTATTGAAATTTTGAAGCAGTTTCAAACAGAGACTTATATAAAAATTCAAAGTTTATCTGAATGTGCAACAATACGAGATCCAGTCGTGCGTAGACGTAAGCAGTGCGTTACTAGAAAAATCGTATAAAAATGGATCTGTTTTGTGAATTGATTTTGTTAAATGTATAGCTTATCTTCATAAACGTTAAATGTAAATGTTAATACGAGGGAAGATCAATAAGTACTCGTGCTTGAAGACAGGTGGCGCTGCTGAGGGAAGTTGGCATTACCGTCGTGTACTACCATCTGTCAGACAACACCATAATAAATTTCAGACTGATTCATAGGTTAGTTTTTATTTGGCAGCCAGTTGTATCACACGTGTTTGGTGTTTCTCGATAAAATGGAAAAAGAGCAATATCGATCCGTAATTCGCTTTTTATTTTTGGATGGAAAAACATGCGAAGAAATAAAAGCGAAGTTGGATGCTGTCTATGGGGACCCTTCACCATCTATGACAACCGTAAGATATTGGCTCAACGAATTTAAACGTGGTCGTACATCTGTTTTTGATGAGGAGCGCCCAGGCCGCCCGGCAGACGTGGTTACCGAGGAAATCGTTGAAAAGGTCCACGACATGATTCTCGCTGATCGCCGAACGAAAGTGCGCGAAGTAGCAGAGGCCGTAGGCGTGTCGTACGGAACGGCAATTAATATTTTACATGATAAGTTATCGGTGAGAAAGGTGTCGGCCCGATGGGTGCCATGATTGCTTACGGTGGACAACAAGCGGATACGGTTGTCAATGTCGAAGCAGTGTTTGGACCTCTTTAAGAGAAATTCGCAGGAGTTTTTGCGTCGAGTCGTCACCGTTGATGAAACCTGGATCCATTATTATACGCCAGAGTCCAAGCGACAGTCAAAGCAATGGATTTTTCGGGGTGAATCTGCTCCGAAGAAGGCAAAGACGGTCCCATCGGCCGGAAAGGTCATGGCCACGATTTTTTGGAATTCCAACGGAATAATCCTCATGGACTTTTTGCAGAAAGGAAGAACAGTCACGGGGCAGTACTACAGTGAATTATTGGACCGATTCGATATAAAATTGAAGGAGACACGGCCCCATTTGGCTAAGAAAAAAGTGCTGTTTCACCACGATAATGCACCAGCACATTCATCCAGAATTGTCGCGTCAAAGTTGCATGAACTGCACTACGAATTGCTGCCGCACCCACCGTACTCGCATGACTTGGCTCCCTGCGACTTCTTTCTGTTCCCCAACATGAAAACGTAGCTCGGGGGAAAAAAGATTCAGCTCAAACGAGGAGATTATCGTCGAGACAGAAGCGTATTTTGCAGAGTTTGACAAATCGTATTTTTTGGAGGGGTTAAAGAAATGGCAGAAACGTTGGGAAAAGTGTATTGTACTAAAAGGTGATTACGTTGAAAAATAAAAAAAAATTTGTGAAAAACTTGCGTCTTCTTTCCTAACACGGGTATTTATTGATCCACCCTCGTATGTGTTAATGCTTGTATAAAATACAAGGAGGCATTTCTATTCCATTCTTAATTTATAAAATATGTTTTGTGTCACTTACTGAGTTTTTCATTTCTTGCATAAATAAATATGTTATCTATAGATTTTAAATAAGTATATGTTTAATTCATACTGCGATAAAGTCGGGGACGAATTCATGAAGCTACTTTTGTGGACCTACTCTTCTCGGGGACAAGTTTATGTATATTTTTTCTGGTACGAGTTTAACTAATAACTTAATTTTATTTCTGGGGACAAGTTTAGGTACGTCCATAGATTGAGGAAGTGGAGATAATTCGAGATTATTCGAGGCATAATAATAATTCACGCCTTAGCATTCTCCAACAGTTTAAAGCTAATTACAGAGTAAATTGGTAGGCCGTGAGTTATTATTATTATACGGCTTGCACCCGTAGACCGATTTAAGATGTTTAGCTGCTTCACCTTCTTATCTCGGCACCCCCGGCAAAATAAGACGCATTTGTGTTGTTAGTAAAAAGTTACTCACCATGACTTCATGTTTATATTAACTATTTTGTTGCTTATAAAAAGTAAAGTTCCTTAATTATTATATATACTATAAAATTACGCACATAATTTTACATATTCTTGTATATATTAAACTATGTTTATTTACACCATATAGGTAATGAACCTTGAAAGCGAAAGTTGAAAATAACGTGGAACATATACAGGCACGCATAAGTATTAAATTTTCTTCTATGCAAAGCATGGAGTCATGTGGCACATCATAGACATTCGGTTCTTTTATATATTTGCTTAATTTACAGCAGTATCTTATGTGGTCTTTTATGTAATGTTCTTGTAATTCTGTCGGTATAAGGTTTATACTTCTGAACATAAGAACTAATGCTCTCACTAAATCTGCAAAACAAACACATTTGTATATATCTAAAAATATGTGCAAATATTATTCAGTAATATTTTCAATGGATATTTTTTATTGCTTACTAAAGTGAGTATTAAATAAATTAAATAATAAACCAAAAATGCTTTAATAAATAATTTACTTAATGTACACCTGGTAATTATTTTGGCAAATATTTAACTGCCTTTTAGAACTGCATTCTATTATTTTAGTTTCGTACGAGCTAAATAATGTATGAACGCACATCTTCCTGGTACGATATGTTACACATTGCATCCAAAAAAATTGAATAATTGAAAGCTATTGCTGTGCCAAAGGTAGAACAATGTCCTCATATAATTATACAGACTATGGGTCAATTCTGTGCGATATTCTTGCAGATCTGTAATGTTACAGATCTGTAAAGTTATAGAAGTTCGTAAGTGTATACTTACAGACGTATGATTAGTGCAATTCTATACCGCCTCATTCCGAGCAAACGCAACGATGCGAATGTATGAATATTTCTCCCGCTCCGAATAGAATTCCCCTGAATGCTGTAGGCGCGTCAACATCGATGTCATATGTCATACATACTTACATACTATGGAGCCGCGTAAGAAAAATTATCTGATTACCAAATTACTATTAAAGGACTATAAATTGTTTAGTCCTGTGTTATGGTAATGAGTAAATTGCAATACGTTATACTGACGATGGTCACACAAAGCGTAATCAAATTATTAATAAGCGGTTAAGAAAATTGCAAATAAGGCATCAAGAGATTTAATAAATTAAATTTTAATAATAAAGGTCACAAAAACTATTCATAGTAAACTAAATAAACTTCAGAAATAAATTAAATTCTAGTAATGTAAAGAATAATTTACTCTTACAAATAATAAAATAAATTATTCATAATGAGGAATTAATTATATAATAACGCAAATTCATCCGTTCAAACTCATCGCCGTAAAATAATTGATGATGTTTGGAATATTTATAATTACGAAAACCATTTAATTTTAGTATGCGGTTAACGGAAGAGCAGCCTAAATCGTTGGAAATATCGCTAAGTGTCAAATTTGAATTTAGTTCTATTGCAGCGCATACTAAAATGGACATATCATTAGGAACTCTGCTATTTCGGAATAATGGTTTTAAACTTTGTAGTAGAGAACCAGCAATGTCTATTTTCTGTTCAAGTCTACAAATTGTAGCTTTGTTCGGGATGGGCCTGTCGGGATACATTCCGGCAAATAAGTCAGAAACTTTTTGATAAGAATTATCAGCGTGGTACCATTTCATCATTTTGGCTTTCTCTTCTAGTGTATAACGCGGCATGATCATTATTCAAACGCTTAAGAGACTTCGTATAGGGTGACAGTGGTGACACTAATTTGTGACATTAATTGTCAAATCGTTGCGCGACAGACTGTTTTGTGATTGGCTAAACGCGTTCAGGGAATTTGTATTCGAAGCGGGAGAAATATTCATACATTCGGATCGTTGCGTTTGCTCAGAATTGGCGGTACATTTTTCTGTAAATGAAATATGTGTGCCTATATTCACGTTTATTATTTGTAAAGCGTAGATTTGCACTGTATTGTATTTGTTTACGCTAACCTAATCTGTACTTCTGTATATATATATATATATATATATATATATATATATATATATATATCTGTATATATATATATATATATATATATATATATATCTGTATATATATATATATAACAATTGATAAATTATTGGAGTTTTTCGGCTTTTATATGAAATATTTACAAATATCAAATTAGAATGTATGTAATTGCAGAGTAAGTGGGGATGTAAACATTGCTGTCTACAAATTACAAAGCAAATCATACGAAATTTTTTTATTTGAAAAATATGGTCTACGTTGGGACTCGAACCCAAGTCTACAGCTTGCCGGGCTGTCGCTTTTACCACTAAGCCACAATAGACCCAGGTTCAAGCTATTTAGAAATGCCTTATAAAATGCATTAAATGCATTATAAAGTAACAGTGTTAATGAATCAGATGTCAGTTATTGAATGTAAATGTCAAGTTGAAAGCAGAAGTCAGTTTTGAAAGCTCATGTCAGTTTTGATAGCAGATGTCAGTTAGTGAAAGCAAATGTCAGTTAATGAAAGCAGATGTCTGATTTGAAAGCAGGTGTCAGTTATGAAAGCAAACGTCAGATTAGAAAGCAGATGCCTATATTGAAAGTAGATGTGAGTTATTGAAAGCAGATGTCAGTATTTTGAGAGCAGATGTCAGATTTGAATGTTGGAAATGCTAATTATTACTCCATAGCTATATGAGTATTTAGATAATTTCTTAGCCGTTTATTAAATATAACAATTGATAAATTATTGGAGTTTTTCGGCTTTTATATGAAATATTTACAAATATCAAATTAGAATGTATGTAATTGCAGAGTAAGTATCTAAACACTTATATATATATATATATATATATATATATATATATATATATATATATATATATATATATATATATATGAAAAAAACCACATCCGTCCAGAAACGTGCATATATTGATATTTCACTGTCGTTACAGATCATCAGTACACGATATTCTAACATGGACATGATTTTATTATTATACTTTCGTGTATATATACGAATTTTATTGAATTCAATTGGAGTGAGAAATAGCAATTATTCAAATCTCCTCTCATATGTAATTGTCGCTAAATTTGTGCAATTGATTCTACAATCTGACAAGATTACTCCTGCCGAAGAATGTAGACGCAAACACGTCGCGACGTTAGCCATCCACCTGTGCGGATAATAATACAATTACATGTGAGAGGAGATTTGAATAATTGCTATTTCTCACTCCAATTAAATTTAATAAAATTCTTATATATACACGAAAGTATAATAATAAAATCATGTCCATGTTAGAATATCGTGTACTGATGATCTGTAACGACAGTGAAATATCGATATATGCATGTTTCTGGACGGATGTGGTTTTTTTCATACAATTTTCATTATCCGCACAGGTGGATGGCTAACGTCGCGACGTGTTTGCGTCTACATTCTTCGGCAGGAGTAATCTTGTCAGATTGTAGAATCAATTGCACAAATTTAGCGACAATTACATGTGAGAGGAGATTTGAATAATTGCTATTTCTCACTCCAATTAAATTCAATATATATATATATATATATATATATATATATATAACTTGCAAGTATTATTGACCGTACTATATTGGTTAATAATAAATTAAAAACGGGCAAGCAGTCTGTCAATTAAAACTCATTTATTTTCGATCTCTATATTTCGCAAATGAGTTTGTTGCTTCTTTAGGAGATGAGAATGTAGAATTAAAAAATGAAAGTGACGTACGCAGACATATTAAAGTTCATTATATTATATATAATAGTGCATATTCTTCTAAGCCTTATACTAAATTTATGTTTTGTTTCAGGTAAGCACCAAGAAATCAACGTGTTACTTATTCTATGTGAGTAAACTTGTTTTTAACATCATACCATCACTTTATTTATTTTTTTAAGATGCTACATGTAATCGTAAATCTTTATATGCTAGAAATATGTATAAGATTGGGGGTACACTTTAATTTTTTTATATAGAAAGCTTTATATCAAATTTAAATAGTTTGTTACAATTTCTGTGGAATTTATTATAACACTTTAAATTCGAAAGCAACACAATAGAAAATTTATTACATTTACATTTCATTATGCGAGTATCTTACTTGGAATTCCCATTCATACATATGAAAGCTATTTTCTTTCCGTCGAGCCTTTCCTGCGGGCTATAATATTTTGTTACAAATTTTGCTTGAAATTTTAAGCCAGTTGTTTACAAGCTTAATAATAGTGGCAGTTGAAACATAAACTACAAAGGTTTAAAATAATCATTTGCCGAATAAATCATGGAATCGAACTAAGAACATTATCGAACTGTACTTTTTAATCATTTAAAAGGTGACTTAAGCTGTAAGGAATGTTTTGGGAAAACCAATCGAGTATTTAGCGACAAGTCATGTTCTTTAACTACAGGATGTTCCCTGAGGTAACCGACAAACTTACACAATGTGTTCTAGAGGTGATTCTGAATAAAAACGTGAATATGCACTTAAGCTTAATTTCTTTTTTGTTCTTTAGTTTTCAACAAAAGAAGAAAACTGTTTCAGAAATGTATTTAATCATGAAATTACATAATAAACTAATATTATAACAGTTGCTCGAAATGTTCGCCCCTTCTTTCTAAACATGTTGCCAGTCATTTTATAAAATGACAAATGTGTATCATAAGTCGGCATGTCTTATCAACATGACGGCGCTCCACCGCATTTTATTAGGAAAGTTATTGACTTTCTAAATCAAAATTTGCCTGGACGGTGGATGGGCAGAGGGGGCTCTATATTATGGCCTGCGCGTTCTCTTTACCTTTCGCCATTGGACTTTTTCTTTTGGAGTTGTCTAAAAAATCGTTTAAGCTAAACACTCTAGAAGAATTGATCGGAAGAATAGTTGCAGGTGTAAATTCTTTACGAAATGAACTTACAGATATTAACTGAAAACAGAATATGGCCCAAAAAGTAGCAACACGAGCGATCGTTCTAAAATTAGTTTATTAGTTTGTTATGTAATTTCAAGGTTAAATACATTACTGAAACACTTTTCTTCTTTTGTTGAAATCTAAAGATCTAAAAATAAGTTAGAGTTTATATGAATTTTTTTGTTCAGAATCACCTCGGACACATTGTGTAAGTTTCTAGGTTACCTCAGGGCACACGCTGTATAGTAAAGCGGTGATACATTTAATTTCAACGTGATTGACTTTCCTTAAAATATACATTTTTGGGTTCATAAGCCAAGTTTCAAGCATGATTGAAAAGGCCAGGCATGTCACTGTAAGGAGTTTTTATGCAACACTAAATATTGGTGTGAAGACGATTAATATGCTATAACAAACATTTGAAGGTAAGTTATCTATGTTCCCTTTGAATTCCCCACAATTTAATTCCTGTTCAAAAAGAAGACCGTGTGAGATGGTGATCTACATTAGAACGCCAATGGGTCTCATATAGTGTACGTGCATCTTCTAATACCTTGGGATTGAACACCAGTAAGTCCCAACATTTGAGCATAATGCTCTTTGTACCATCTACCATCCCTAATTAATCTTTCAGTTCTACTCTGCTAGTCTTGTGTCCTAAATAAAAGCCATTGTCCTCCTCAGGGAAATTTGAATACCCTCGTATGATCCAATAAGTCTTTTCTTATCAAGCCGGTGACAGTTTGAATTCCTTTCTTCTTACTTCTAATTAGATTGGCTGGAAACAGTGTGGAATTGACCTTCCGTTAGCCTTCATTTCTTTGTATGTTCTCTTTCTAGATATCATTCAAACCATATATCTTAAATATCATAAGTTACAATTTACGACTTTCCGGGACTTTCTGAATGTCCATTACTTGTCAAAATCAAGATAACATGCAATAGTATGGTAACGTTGACTATAATACAGTAAAACACAATACTTTATCCACAAATTCTGTTACAATTTCCTTAAAATATCTTACGTTTCCAACAATATGCTCTTGTATTCTATGAGATCGGTTTTCGACACATTTTTTCCAACTTTACGGAGGCATTTATCTTCCTTTTCGAATGCGAAGTAAGTCAACATTCTCCATAAATTATTTTTAGCTTATCAGAACAAAAGCCATATTTAGCTTGATCGTGATTATACAGGGTTACGATAAAGTAACGCACAAAATTCATAAAACGTACAATGTTCATTTTTGAAAAAAATACAAAAACACGTCAAACAGTTTATTTTATTCCACGTCTTTTAACATAAGTCAAAAAAATAAAACGTCAAATTTGTCAAAGTTATGACGTCATCAACATTTTTTTAAAATATGAAGCTTGGTTTTTTTTTACTTTATTTGATAAAGATTGTTTTTTCTGCATTATAAAGAATTATTTGAAGTAGGGGTCACATAAGAAAAAACTGAGGGAATTAATAAAAAACAAAATAAACTAGTTTTTGAATTTATGAAAAGAAACTAAATATTAAAAGAATTAAAACTTAAAGTTTCCTAGTAATAAAACAACTGTTTGTCAGTGTCAGTCTTACAATTAGTGTCATACCAATTTTATTATGATGGCTCCTTTAACGGAAAGAGTAAGGATAGAAATTCTAATGATGGTAGGTTACGGCGATAGACTTCGAAGACATGAAGAAGCATGTGCTTTATTTAACGAAACACATTTTGAAAGACCTCCAATTGCCAGAAGCACAGTAAGCAGAATTGTTGCAAAATTTAATGAAACAGGATGTGTAAGTGATGCTCCAAAATCTGGAAGACCGGGAATAAGCGACGATGCAAAGTTAGATATTTTGCTGTCATTAGAAGACAACCCTCATGCAACTACAGCAGAAATTGCCTTACAACAAGATGTTAGTCAGTCGTTTGTAGTAAAGTTTTTAAAAAAAGAAAAACTGCACCCATACAAAGTTCAACTTGTTCACGAACTCTCAGAAGATGATCCGGACAGACGTTTGGAATTTTGTGAAATCTTCATGAGGCATTGTGACGAAAATCCAAATTTGCTTAATAGTGTAGTATTTTCAGACGAGGCAACGTTTTATTTAAGTGGTACAGTAAATTGACACAATTGTCGCTACTGGGCTCGGGAAAATCCCAACTGGATTCAGACAAAACACACCCAGCGCCCCCAAAAAAATAATCTATGGGTAGGAATCGTCAGGGGAAAATTTATTGGTCCTTATTTCTTTCGTGGGAATTTAACAGCTGAGCGATATTTGGAACATCTTCGTATGGCAGTGCTTCCGGATCTAATTGCGGCATTTCCGGATCCAAATAATAGGGAAAACTTGGATCCCAGTATTTGGTTCCAACAAGATGGTGCACCACCACGTTATGGTCTTAATGTTCGAAGGTTTCTGGATAACCAGTTTGAAGGAAGGTGGATTGGAAGACGTGGACCAATGGAGTGGCCACCTAGGTCACCTGATCTCACCCCCCTTGATTTCTTTCTGTGGGGACATTTAAAAAGTCGGGTCTACGTTAACCGACCAGACAATTTAGAAGACTTAATGGAACGAATTAGACATGGAATGACTCGTATAACTCCGCAGATGATCGAAGACTCTGTAAATCAGGTCTACCATCGTCTTGGCCTATGTCAGATAGTGAACTGGACACAGTTTGAACAATTCCTGTAAGAAATCGTTTTGGTATAATGGACTGTTTAGTTAATTTAAATGTTATTACTATAATAAAGTTTATTTTATTTTTTATTAATTCTCTCAGTTTTTTCTTATGTGATCCCTACTTCAAATAATTCTTTATAATGCAGAAAAACAAATTTTATCAAATAAAGTAAAAAAAAACCAAGCTTCATATTTAAAAAAAATATTGATGACGTCATAACTTTGACAAATTTGACGTTATATTTTTTTGACTTATGTTAAAAGACGCGGAATAAAATAAACTGTTTGACGTGTTTTTGCATTTTTTTCAAAAATGAACATTGTACGTTTTAGGAATTTTGTGCGTTACTTTATCATAACCCTGTATAATGGAACCTACTGGTTCAATGTTTTGTCCGTTTAAATACCCTACTGTTTGTGGGCGACGGTATGTGGACGAGGTTTACATGCATAACACAAAGAAGTTTGTTTTAATGTCGACGTTTTATTATACATATATGTGTGCCAAATTGGAGATCAAGATAAAAGTTGCGCGCGTTATGTTTGCTGTGTATGTTGTCGCGTAAATTTAGTGTAATGTATGCATCACATACCGATTGGTAACCCATTGGCTTATGCCGGGAGTCCTGGGATCGGATCCGGGGCTGAGCTGTCCAATGTAATTGGCGTCAAGCTGTTGGGGGATGCTAACGCGTGGATTATTATTATTATCGCAAGAAAAATTCTATGTCGTTTGCTGTTCCTATGATGTTGCGAGAAGCTACCGATCATGTAAGTGATTTCTTTTTCTGTACCCATAAAATCGAAGGGTATTAAAAAAACAACAAAGGGACAATATTCAGTATCCAAATTTGCCTTCGGCACTAAAGCCGATTCCTCATTGCCGGGAATTACCAGTGCCGATTGCGACAAGGTTATGTTTCCCGCTGATTCTAATTTATCAGGATCTGATCCATAACTTCTCTAGAACACCAGTAATCAACTTTACTTAATAACTTAATGAATTAAATGATTTGGTACGCGATCTGCGTTTGTCAAAACGAAAATATTAATTTCTTGGTTCCAGGCTTCAACTGTGGAACCTGTTAGATAAAAATGCAAAATTATTTCACTCTAGATATTGATGGTTGGATGAATGAGGCTAATATGTAACATGTATTTTCATAGATTCGTCGAAATACAGCCTAAAACCAGCCTTGCTTCATAATGGAAACAAAAAAAAAATCTATTCCTTTAGCCGATTCAGAGACAATGAAAGGAAATTATTATAACTTAGCTACCATACTAAATCAAGTTAAATATGAAGTATCAGTGGGGTATTTGTGGAGTTATAGAAGTGATAGGTCGGTATATTTCTAGGGCTTCAAGAGGATTTTACAAAGTAATTGTTGTTTTTGTGTCTATGGGACAGTCGAGCAATAAAAGAACGTTAATTTTGAACATGAGTTTATATTAAAATTAAAACATAATTTTTAATTTTGTTCTGATATTATGAAAATACGTAAATGAATAATTTTAGAACCTATTAAGTTTTCCAATTTACTACGTTTCATTGTGAGAAGTCATTATCGTTATCTTAGAATTCTTCAGTTATTGTCGTAATTATTAACGTCAGCAATTTATTTATGTAGCACAACATACGTACATAAACTAACGCGACATGTTCGAAAAAATATTAGTTACGTCAGACAACAAACTATGCGTCAGCACTTTATCTCTATTGTAGTACTTTTAAATACGAATAAACCAAAAATCGAATTTATTAGAAATGGTACCTACCTATATGCAATCTATAGAGTGCAGTACTGACTTAAGTAACAAAATAATCGCCGAACAATAGTGTGATGTTATATAGTAACACTTCCAAAAGAAATAAAAATATCTTGTGATTATATGTTTGTAATAAAATTTTCTAGAAGAGATTTTCTAAATGGTTCAAAGTGGTTCTAATTGCGAACGGTTGTACTAATATTCAAATTACTTAATACTTAAAACAATATCTTAATGCCATAAACGTCTTCACGTGCAATCTTGTCTTATAGATAGATTACTGGCGGTGGTTGTAAAGCCTCTTCCACTGCGATCTTTTCAGATCTATTATGGTCCTCTTCCATGTTAGAGTATTTCCTCTGGCCCTGCTCTTTTATTAAGCTTAGCCGATTCAGAGACAATGAAAGGAAACTATGATAACTAGGTGCCATACTAAATCAAATTAAATATGAAGTATCAGTGGGGTATTTGTGGAGTTATAAAAGCGAACAGTATATTGCCAGGGCTTCAAGGGGATTTTATAAAATATTGTACTTTTTGTGTCTATGGGATAGTCGAGCAGCAAAAGAACATTTCATTGGATAGTTAGAACTTCTTTTGAACCAGGTACATCAAACATCCCCGCTTGTTAACACCAAAAAGCTGCCACCTCTCCATATTAAGCTTGGACTAATAAAAAATTTCGTTAAAACTATAGGCAAAGTAGGTAATGGTTTCAAATGCCTAAAAGAAATATTTGTTCAGTTAAGTGATGCAAAATTAAAATAAAGACATGTACTTACTTTTTCCCTCTAACGAAGAAATTTCTGGGTAACAAGAAATATGGGAACTATAAAACCCTCTTAGATGAACTCTTAAAAGCCTTTGAATTACTAAGATGTTGTAAGACCTTAAAATGTATTTTTTGCACTTGCATTTGGATTTTTTTCTGATAAATTTGAATGCGGTAGGTAACTAACAAGGAGAGAGATTCCATCTGGACATCAGGACAATGAAAACACGATACCAGGGACGCTGGAACTTACTACTGTTGCTGCCCTGAATCTGCTGAAGTTGCTGCAGTTTCAGTTCAGTAACAGTAGTAACAACCCTGATGATGTCTCCTGTAACAGTGGACGAAACGTCGGCCAAGAAGAAAGTAGCGCCAAGGTCCAGATCTGAATCCAAGAAGCGATTAGGATTTTATTATTTCGCAGGATTGCGTAATTTTATTATATCGAATTCGTTCGTTAACAAAGATTAAATTTCTAAAATCTCTGAATTGGAAATAGTCTCATTGCTTCCTATTAATTTTTGAATTAATTTTTTACACCATCAAAAAACAATTGAACTGGAGATAATTATAATTTTTTTGAATTGAAACTTATGGAAAAAAATTATGAATTACATTCGATTATAAATTCGGAAACAAAACGATATTTTTGGAAATCGTAAAAAAATTCTAGAAACAAAAAAAAAACTGAACGAAAGAATATAAACTAATAACAAGTGACACCTCCCCTAGCTCTGATAACTGCTTGCATTCGCCGTGCTAAGTTCACTATCAAATATTGGATTACTTCTTGGCGAATATTATCCCACTCGAAAAGAACGACTTGTGCCAATTCCTGTAGATTAATAGGAGCTGGTAAATATCGCCTTACTGATCTTTTTAAAGTATCCCATACTTTATTGAATTTAATTTTAGACTTTGTGGTGGCCAGACCTTGTCAATATAGTTTTTTACTTTTACACCGAATTCACCAGGTGCGTTATTTTATGTTATGACTTTTGAATGGCATTATTATATATTTCTAATGATTGTCCGAAAGGTAGTTGTTGACTTTCTTGTCTTTCTATTACACGAGGAATAAAACCAAAATATTTATGAATAAATGCTAATTGTTTAAGCAAAAAGGGTTTTTGTACTAGCGTTTTACTAATTGATGCAATTTTCGCCGTATTTTCTAGACACCACGTTGTCAATTGTTTTAAAATTGGCACTGTTAAAAACACAAACTTGTATCCAGTTACCCCACCTGGTAATAACAGGTTGAGGAAGCAAACTTAATCCAAGACAACGTTCTTTGTAAAATTGTATTTTGCTGGGAAGAAAATTGTTTTCGTATTGCTAATAATGTATCCACATCTGTATTCACACACGCGATGTAAAGAATGTGCAAAACAAGTAACATGAACTATACCTGGTAAAAAAGTTTGTAAATTCGTCCCTGCGTTGAGCATATAAACTACAACATCAGTTACTAATAGAACAGCTTTCTCTTCCTTGTCCGGAATTATGGAATCTTTCTGCTATTCACAAATTCCATGATGTATTGAAAATTAATGGTGAACAAAACTTTTCTAGCAACTAAATAAGATTTTGGAGGTTTGGTTGATTCTAATGTACCTACAATAACATTACTAATTAATAGCATTAATAGGGCACGAGAGACCGATCACTCATCGCCCACGGGCGGAGTATTGAAAATTTGTATTTTTTAAAAGTTTTTAATTGATCTATAAAATACGATATACACTTTTATTTGTTCATTTTGTAGTTAAGTTGAGTAAAGGAGTATTAATATTAACTAGCAATACTCTCTTAAGGTTCTCTTCTGTAAAATTTGTTCTCTTGGAATGAAATACATCCTTGTAGATAGAAAAAGTCCTTTCTACATCGCAACTGGTTATAGGTGCATACTGGAAATATTCTTTTATTTCAGCGTATTTAGCAGTTAGATTTTGAGGCATTGTCCCCATACACAATTGCCGCAATGTTATTAAATCTGGATTTCTGTTAAAAACTGCGTCTAACTTCTGCCGAAGGCCACATCAGAAGTCACTTGGAATATTTTTCAAATTATTAATAACCACATCTAATGTGGTTAATCCATCATTTAATTTGAGATTTTGATTTTCAAAATAAGCTATTAGTTTTGGCAAATTTCCAAAGTGTTCCTGAAGAAAGTACAACTTTTTTTTTAAATTTGGAATTGCATTTTCGCGGAGTAAAGTAAATGAATTAATCGTCGGGAAAGTCTAAATCACATTAAGAAACAGATATTATATTGTTTGCCCGTAGTCAGCAGATTTGATGCAAATCAATTGCATTTTCTCGAAGTAATGTAATGACTTTCCCGACGATTCGAAACTTCAGTCCTTAGTAGCTTAATGGTAAAGCAGTAGTCCGGCAAACCAATGGACGTAGGTTTGAATCCTGTTTAAGGGCGAATTTTTTTTTTCGGTAAGAAATACGAATAATTAGCGTCGTAAAATGATGAAAGCATTAATTCATGAACAAATAATACTGAAGTGAAAAGTAATAGTATATGTTGTAATATTTAAGTCAACGAATATTTGGAAATTATGTAGTCTGTTTTTGCTTTAATTTATTCAGCGGAGCCTGAACAAAACCCACAAATCAGAAAAGAAAGGTCTTTGTGACGTGTATCCTCTGTTTAGTAATATAAGCTGATAGATTAGGAGTAACAAAACGAGCAATATAGTACTATACTTGAGATTAAACTGAAAGACCATATATGAAATGAATAGCTAATATTCTGAAGCAATAGACGAAGTAACAACATTATTATTATGGTGTTATCTTCCTGGGGCAGTGCGGTGAATGTAAAACGCATTTTTATTCTACAAAAATCTTCAATCAGAACTATTTTTAAATTAAACCACAGAGATCCTTGCAAACAAATATTTATAGATAAAATAATACTCACGTTGCCATCAATTTCGTTGTTACAGTGCGCGTTGTTTCTGTGAAGAAATTAATTTTTTCAGAAATTTAAAGTAGACCACTGTCATAATACCAGTCTGACCACTCTGTGTCAATTCTCGTGCAACCGTATATTTTTTTTTTGTATGTCGCTCTGATATCCCTTAACTCTTTATCTTCGTGTTTGTCCGATGTAGCTCTTCCCACACTCGCATATTAACTTATAGACTCATTCCCACTTAGTTCGTGGTAATTTATCCTTGGTCCCAGAAAAGTTGTGTTTAATACAAAAGTATTTTTAATAATATAAAAAATATTATTAAAAATGGGGTGTGAAGAACACAATACAAGTTCTTTTATGTATTTTTGAATGTATCTTCTCCAAAGACGTAGATAGATTTTATATTATTAAAAATACTTTTGTATTATACAAAATTGTTGGGTTGTACCCACTCAAGTATGTTTCAAATTATGTTGTTATATACATTCGGTTCACGCCGAACAAGTAGTGAAGACACGAGAATACAGTTTTCTATAGATAAGGTTGTTACCGACTATAGAAAACACGTTTGCTTCGGCTCTTGTTATGCAGACAGCGGTGAATATTCCTTCACGCTCTGTCTGAATAATTTCAGCTAGATAGTAACGTAGTTATGTTTGTTTGGATGTGTCTTCTCCAACAGGGGCGTATTGACAATCATGTAGAAATGTGAAATACGTATCTACGTCTTTGGAGAAGATACATTCAAAAATACATAAAAGAACTTGTATTGTGTTCTTCACACCCCATTTTTAATAATATTTTTTATATTATTAAAAATACTTTTGTATTATACAAAATTGTTGGGTTGTACCCACTCAAGTATGTTTCAAAAAAGTTGTGTTTAATGGCGGCAATAATACTAAAACATACTTTTCCATTTTTCTTAGTTACGATCCTTCCTATTTTCTTTATGACTCCAGAGATATAAGGTGAATAGACGAATCCTCTGGCTGGTCCCGTTTCTGTTGTGGTGTGACCGTTCTAGGCTTTTCTAGAGCTCGCTCTATCCCTTTATTGCTGTAATCGTTCTTCTCCAGTGTTTCCTTGACATGTCACTTTTCTTCCTCCAAATGTTCGGCGTCGCTGATCGTCCGTGCTCTATGCGTTAGCATTTTGATAAGGGCTCTCTTCTACTTAGGATGGTGATAAGATGTTGCATAAATATCTATCGTGTGGGTTTTCTTCCTGTATATTGTAATCTCTCAGATTGCGTGCGGTGTACCATTACATACAGAAATGGTAATCTCCCTTCTTCTTCTATTTTCATCGTAAATTTTATGAATGCGTGTTGTCGAAGAATTCCTGTAACTTTTCTTTTCCATGTGGCCAAATGACACAAATTTGTCGTCGACGTATTAGTCGGCACTTCGGTTTTCACTCGTTGCTACCTTTAACTATTTCTTCGAAGGCCTTCATGAATAAGTTGGCTATTACTGGTGATAGTGAACACCGTGATTTTCTCCTGTTCGCACACGTATTTAATTCCGCCACAAACAAAACTGGCAAAAGTGTAGTCTTTCAACGTATGAAAATCTACAATCACATTCCCAACAACATAAAGACAAACCTTAAAATATTTAAACAGCTACTGAAGGCACCACACTTGCTCGAGAAAGCACTGTATTCAGTGGAGGATTTCTTATTATCGAATTATACAGGTGTCAATGTTTGTCATTTTCTAACATATATTTGTTATACAGTATAGGAACGTACTATACAGGGTGGTCCTTAATTTCTTCGAGAAATTTTAGGGTGCGATTCCTTGGGTAATCTCGAGAGAAATAGTTCCTATAAACATTTGTCCTAAAGTTTTCCGTTGTAGAGATACAGACTGATTAATTTTTCCCCCCAAAAATTTTTATTTCAAAAATTTAGAAATCGATTTAGGGAACTGTTGTGTTGGTTGTCATGTTTACAGCATTTATTTGTACTTACGTAACTGTCATAAGTATTGCCAAACAATAATTAATTTGAAAGTTCGTACCTACAAATCTTTTTTTGTAATTATGGTGAATTATACAAATGCTAAAATGGCAGATATGCATTTTGTGTACGGTCTAGCTAATGGAAATAGTTATGAAGCAAGGCGTATTTACCAACAAAAATATCCTCGATGACTTGTACCTTGTGCGGAAACCTTCAGTAATATTCAACGTCGTCTAGCAGAAACTGGTACATTTGAGAGAAACAAAAATACTCCGGGAAGACCTCAAACTAAAAGAACACCCGATTTAGAGGAAGCTGTTCTGCAGATAATCGATGAACATCCAGAAACCAGTACAAGAAAGATTGGTGTAACGGTAAACGCAAGCCATCAAACCATCTTGAGGATATTACACGATCAACAATTATATCCTTTCCATATTCAGAGAGTACAGGCTCTTCTTCCGCGTGACTTTCCGTAACGCTTAGTCCTTTGTGATTGGTTCCGACAAAAAATTGCCCAAAATGCACAATTTCTAACCTACATTCTATTTACTGACGAGGCGAACTTCTCCAGAAATGGTATTAGGAATTTCCACACCAGCCATTTATGGTCAGATGAAAATCCGCATGCCATAAGGGAGATGCACTTTCAAGAGCAATTTTCCTTAAATGTATGGGCGGGGATAATTAATAATTATTTAATTGGTCCCTTTTTCCTTCCTATACGACTTAATGGTGCATCATATCGGCTATTTCTTGAAAACGAGTTGCCTGGCCTTTTAGAAGATATTCCACTTTTGATCCGAAATGAACTTTGGCTTATGCATGACGGCGCTCCAGCACACTTTGGTTTACAAGCTAGGCAGTTTTTAAATAGGACATATCAGAATAGATGGATAGGTCGAGGAGTGGAAGTTCCGAATCAGCCGTGGCCTCCAAGGTCACCTGATTTGAACCCTCTAGGCTTTTTTCTGTGGGGACATTTAAAATCCCTTGTTTATACTTCGCCAATTCAAGATCTCGATGACCTAAGAAATCGCATAATTGTTGGATGCGAAACAATTAGAAACACTCCCGGACTTCTTCAACCTGTGAGTATGCAATGAATAGGGGGATAGAAGCCTGCATATTAGCTGTTGGTGGTCATTTTCAACAGTACCTTTAGGGTTTATTGTAACCGTTTCTTAAATTTTTTAAATAAAATTTTTTTTTTGGAAAAATTAAAAAGCCTGTATCTCTACAAGGGAAAACTTTAGGACAAATGTTTATAGGAACTATTTCTCTCGAGATAACCCAAGGAATCGCACCCTAAAATTTCTCGACGAACTTAAGGACCACCCTGTATTATTATTATTAATTAATACTTAATTAATAATGTGAAATGGAGACGGGCAAGTTACGTTGTGAAACAAGCAGATAACAAATACATAGAAGGTGTATAAAATAAATTTTACAATGGGCACTAAGTAATCATAAGGGAATTGTAGGTCGTCCACCATCCACATCACAGTATAAACTTTAACAGTAGTATCACTCTTGAAAATTATTGAAATAAAATAGTAACTCGCGCAGTAACTCCACATGTATTTCTTTCCTTTATTAAATGCAGGTTTCAACCGAGACAGATATACGACCTATTCAAAAGTGAAACAGTCTGATATTCCTTACCCTTACTGTAGCACATGTTTACTGTCATTTTACTACTGGTAAGGTTTATACTATGCCGAGATAATCAGGTGATATTAAGGGAAAGGCTAATTAAATAATAGATAGGAATGGAATAAACAAAGGAAGGCTTACATCTAGAAGTGACCAAAGAGGAAGAACAAGAAGAAAAATAAGGTCATTAATTGATGTAATAATCTTATATTTTATGTTTATTTCTGGAAACGATATAAAAATTCAAATATAAACAAAGTTATACATTTTTAGAAGCTATGCAAATTATCGTGTCATATGGTACATCATAGACATTGGGTTCTCGTAAATATTTACTACATTCGCAAGTATTTCTTATATGGTCTTCCATATAGCTTTCTTGTAATTCTTTTGGAATCGAATTCATAGTTTCACTCATAAGAACAATAGTCCTCACCATATCTGTAAAATAAGCATATTCAATTATATTCTAAATAATAATAATAAAAATGATAATAATGAAAACACTAGCAGGAACAGAATATACTAGTAGATATAATAATCCAGCTAAAATACTACACGAAGTAATAGAACAAACAGCCTCATTAATGATACATCTACACCAGCGATGCACATACCGCGGCCCGCCAACGAATTTTAAAAATTGTTCGAAAAACTACAAAAGTAGGTAAAAATCCATTCAAATCAATATTTCTTAACTTTTTATTTTATTCTAACTTTTGTAATTGTTAGTAAGATATGTATCTTTAAGCACCTACTACTTTCTTGTTCAGGTTTACTACGTAGGACAGGTATCCTCCTCGTCGTTCCAAGCATATTGTTACGAGACTAGAAATCTGTCGAACCAACTAGATTACTAGAAGATTCGCGAAACACGTCGGTATTATCCTCGAACAATATGGTAGGTTCTCGATGTTAGGTAACTCGTATAAATACAACGCATCGCCCGCATCGGGGCAGTTAAGTTTTAACTACGGACAAGCGAACGTTATATTGTTTGAATTGTAATCTGTGAAGAATAGTTATTTACGATACAAGTGTTAAAAGTGCGATTTTATTTCACGAGTAAAAGTGTCGCAATTTACGAGTGAAATAAAATAATATTTTTAACACGTGTATCGTACAATATTTTTTCTACAAACACAATTTTTATTATAAAATATAATGAAACTCCACTGACCAAATTTGACAGCTCATGAATACGTTTTGACACAACTGGACGCAACCGTTAAATTACGTCAAATTAAGTCACAATTCATACAAAAGATGAGTTCGTATTTTAATAAAGAAAATGAAGTAATAGCGAGAATAATAATTCTGAAAGTACTGCAACACAGGAAATAAATATCTCGAATTACACAAACTGTACATTAAATATTAATTATCCAAGAAATATGCAATTTTCAATCATTTTTATATATGTTGTCATTTTTGACAAACTGTCATGTCAATTTACTTTTAACACTAGTGTTAAAAGTACTACTTTTAACCCGCTACGATATAAAATCGCATTTTTAATTAAAGTTAGCAGTGTCAAAATGTCAACTTTTAACTGTGTTTGTAGAAAATAAATATTTCGTCGTTCGAACTTGGCATCTCTACCTACGTAACAATATAATATCAATTTTGATATGGATAAACCAGGCCCCAGTAAAAAACGTAGTCGTAAGGTTGAAGATGAAAATCGACAGTTTCAAGATATTTGGACCGAAACATACTTTTTAATTTCATCGCATAACAAAAGTGTCTGCTTAATATGCAAGAGTAGTGTTTCTATTCCGAAGGAATATAATGTGAAAAGGCATTATGAAACCCAGCATCATACTTTTACCAAATTAACCGGCGAAAATCGAACGCAAAAAATTTCCACTTTACAAAAGGAACTAATAGGCCAGCAAGCTATGTTTACAAAACAATTCAAGATGCTGAAACAGCTACTGAAGTTAGCTTTGAAATATCTCGAATAATATCGAAAACTTGTTGGCCTTTTGTTAAGCAGTGTTTAGATATCGCCGCAAAAAAAATGTGTCCGAAAGATGCAAAGAGGTTTGAGAAAATTCAACTAAATCGGATGGCTGTTCAAAAAAGACTTACCACATTAGCAAGAAGAGCAATTAGCTACGAAATCGAAAAGTTTTGAGAATTTTTCTATAGCACTCGACGAATCTGCAGATATAAGTTCCACTGCTCAACTCTTAATATTTTTACGAGATGTAACGCAAAATTTCAAAGTGAGTGAAGAACTGATTGGTATGAGTTCTTTGACAAGTCAAACCAAGGGGAGTGACATTCTCAAAGCTCTTCTGGAAAAATGTTCTATAATGGATTTGGATCTAACGAAATTTTCTGGAATTACGACTGACGGAGCACCTTCAATGGTTGGAAGTAAATCCGGGATAATAACTATGTTAAAAGAGTATTTACAAACTAAAAACATAGATGCCAAGGAATTAATGCAGTTTCATTGCATTATACATAAAGAGGCCATCTGTTCAAAATTATTGGGATTTGAAAATGTGATGAAAGTTGTAGTACCTATTGTAAACTTTATGAAATCACGAGGTCTCAATCACCGACAATTCACACAATTTCTCGAGGATATTGAAAGCGAATATGGTGATCTGCTGTTTTACCCTGAAGTAAGGTGGCTAAGTCGTGGGTTGTCACTAGAGCGATTTCTTAACTTGATTGAAGAAATCAAAATATTTCTGGCGGAAAAGAAAAAGGATGTCTCCGAACTCGACAACCCTGATTGGCTGTGTGACTTAGCGTTTCTTGTAGACATCACAAATCACTTGAATGTCTTAAATACGCGACTCCAAGGCAAAGATCAATTGATTTCGCAGTTATACTCTCATGTTTCGTCCTTTCAATGCAAATTGAGTCTTTTCAGGACACAAACCAATTCAGCCAATTACAGCCATTTTCCGAAGTACAAAAAAATTATGGAGAAATACAATAAAACTGATGTCAATTTCGCTTATGTTGAAAAAATTGATATTTTAATACAAGCTTTTCATGATCGTTTTCTAGACTTCAAAAAAGTTAAACCTCTATTATACATTTTCAGCAATCCTTTCAACATTTCACCCGAAAATGCACCGGAATCAATACAGCTGGAATTGATAGACATGCAAAATGATGATAATTTACGAAACAAGTTTAATGAAGGTAATTTACTCAACTTTCACCGTTGCGTTGACAAAACCGCTGATAAAGAGTTGCGAATAAGTGCATTGAAATGCGCAAGCTTATTTGAATCGACGTATATTTGTGAGCAAACGTTTTCAGTGATGAAACTTAACAAAACAAAAAATCGAAACCGTCTGGCAATTGAAAATCTGGAAGCAATTTTACGTGAGGCGACAAGTAATGCGGAGCCAAACATAAACAAAATTGTTAGGTCAATGCAATGTCATACATCAAAATAATAAAACATGAAATATTACATTGTAATGATTAGATTACATTACGATTACATAATTACAACAAACATTTTTGAATGTTCTTTTATTTTTATCATTTGTAGTAATTCATACTATTTAAAAATTAAAATATTTGTGTTAATAAGTGTTCTTTGTAGTGGCCCGTCCTTGGCTTATAATTTTCCCGAGTGGCCCCTGTTCCCTATAAGTCTGTGCATCCCTTATCTAGACCCTACTATAAATATACAACTACAACAATTTAAAAAAATCAAAGATGCAAACTCTATTGGAATATCATAATACATACAAACAATCTAATTTCAGCAAATAGACCAGACATCATACTGCAAGAAAATGTAGAACACTTCATACATTCAATAGCTATACTAGCAGACAATAATATTAACAGCAAACACTCAAACAAAATTGAAAAATATACACCACTAGAGATAGAACTTCAACGTATCTGGAAACAGAAGAACGTATATACAGGTTTAGGCAATTGTATGGATCCATTCGAATACTTTTGATATGGCTACTTAGATTTTAAAGACTTTCCACAATTAATTAAATGCAAATCGGGGATTCTATGGCTACAACGGACTGACATTTATTTTCGAGTTCATAAGAATAAATCCATGATTTATCGCCGCTCACGATGCTATAGATGTTTTTTAAGTTTCCGTTATTGAACCGGCTCAAAAAGTGACACAAAAAGCGAACAAAATAGCGGTTAACTTAAACAGGCCATTAAATCTTAACTGTTCATTTTCGTGTTATTAGTACTAACGGTGATTTAAAAGATAATTACGGATTATGAAACTAATATTTTGATTTTAATTAAGAATTATAGTTAATCCTCCCATTAATTTCATTATGAAACCGGGCCTAAACTGCGTATTCAGGATTTATGGAATGGAAGATGAAAAAGGGATGCAATTCTTTCTGGGAGACGGTATTATTGGCTTATTTTTCGGAAGTGGCACAACAAAAGCCATTAACGAAATTCGAATTAATATAGAGGTTGAATTATTCAATGATTAAATGTACGTTACAATCCAATACTAATGTAGTCATTTCAAAATATTGCAAACTAATTACATTTCTGTGGCAAAATGGGAAAAGTTACACGGCCAATAAATCTGCGATTTTGACGAGTACACATATTACGGATTTTTTAAATAATGCTCCTAATGAATTTTATTTAATGGCCAAGGTTATTGTTGTATTTGGGATTGCAGGCGCCTGTCGAATTTGTGAAATCAGCCAGGTAACATTAGATTATATTGAAGATTCGGGAAGGTTATCAATTTCGAAAGTTAAGCAAACAAAAAATGATGTAAACAGGAGATTTGTAGTTACTCAAGAATATATCAAATTTTACAGAATGTACATAGCTCTTCGTCCAGCAGCAGCAAAGGATCGCCGCCTACTTTATGTATTTCGTAATGGAAAATGTATCAATCAGATTGTGGGTAGAAATCAGTTTTATAAGGTACCTGACATAGTAGGCAATTTTCTTCGACTTGAAAATGTTAAGTCATATGCAGGTAAAGTATTTCGAGGTAAAGTATTTCGAAGATCGTCTGCTACAACTTTAGTTGAATCTGGAGGAGACTTGACGACACTAAAGAAACATGAGTCATCAACGGTCGCTGAAGGTACGTTAATAAATCGGTAGCACACAGGATAAAAATAGCTAATAAAATGTTTAGAATGTGTGGCAGTGCATTAGCTGAAATAAGACCCAATTTGCGACAAGGCACATCATCAGCAGTTGTCCATGGCAGAAAATATTATTTCAACTCAAAAAAATTCTACTGTAACAAACATTCCGAATCGTTCAAGGAACATGTTCTTTATGCAATGCACATTTAGCAACTATACTTTTGACATTAAGGAAATGTAACTTTTTATATAATCAAATATTCTAAAATTAAATATCTCCGCGTTCTTACATATTGTTATGGATTTTTCCCTAAATTATATTTAAAATTTATTTAAAAAATAAATGTACATTGTTTTTGGATATCTGTGTATATCCGATATATTTAGATAAAATGTGCGTAAGCAAAAACTTGATTTTTTGAGGTCGTCTTTATGTGAAAGCGATAGCGAGATATATTGAGGGGAATACCTACTTCTGACCTTAGACAAGAACGTTGAATTTCTTTGAAACATATATATATATATATATATATATAGTAAACCTAATCAGTAGGCGATTAAAGGTCTGTATATTACTTCAAAATATATGTATTTAAAAAACTCTACATGTTTCGGCTGTGTACGCCTTTATCAAGAGAATGCAAAATATGAATGCTTGATAAAGGCGTACACAGCCGAAACATATAGAGTTTTTTAAATACATATATTTTGAAGTAATATACAGACCTTTAATCGCCTACTGATTAGGTTTACCATATCATACCAAGGTCACGAAGTTATTATATATATATATATATATATATATATATATATATATATATATATATTTAATTTAATTAGTTCGGGTTGATTTTGATTGTGTGACCGTAGTAAATGGTATTTCATATTTAGTCCCGATAATTCTACGAGATTGTTATTCTCGTAATTTGTTGGTTTTAAGATAAAACATCGTGTCTTATAAGTCTCCTAAAAACTGTAAGTTTTTTTATTTATGAATTCATAAAATTTTGATTAATTTTATAAGAATATTTATCTTGTATTCAATATTGTTATTTAAGAGATTTATTATTATTAGTAAGAATAAATAATAAAGAATATTTTTAAAATTTCTATGTAAAAAATATATAACTGAATATTTTGTTCGTTTGAAAGTCGAGGGTATTTTTTGTATGCGTTTGATGTATCGCGCATGTGTTAGATTTTTGATCGTGTTTCATTATATTTGTTTATACAGTGTGGTTCTCTGGGGAGAAATTAAAAATAAACTTTGTTATTTTAGATAAGTTTGTTCGGAAGTAATTTAAGAGGAAGTTTTAATTCACGTAGCTGTCATATTCAGTGAATTATTTTACCTCATTGTGTCATTGAAATATACACAATTTTTATACTCTATAAAGATTTTTTTTTTCTTTTTTGATTTTTTTAGTATTAAATATTCATTTAAATTTTATCTTGTGCTCATTTTATTTCTAATACCTTTACTAATGTTTGATTATAAAAATAAGTAACTTATTAAATAAATAACCATAATATTTGTCAAGAACGATTGACTGGCGCTTAAATAATATTGCAGTTCCACGTTTTCCGATTGGAACCCTGAGAAGAAAGAAGTCTCATTGTTGGATATCAACTGGCTGAGTATCCTAGTTGGGTAGATTAGTTGTGGATGGTGGCGCTATTGTACAACAAACCACTATTCATAGCAATATGTATACATATCCGGGAAAAAAGTACTGACTTTGAAATTACTTTTTTCCCGAGGAAAAAAGTCATTTCATAGAAAGTGACATTTTGTCAAGATGGATAAAATGTCAAACTTTCTTCCCGTCACAGAAAAAAAATATTATTAATAATATAAAATATGATTAAAAATCGGGTATGAAGAACATAATGCAAGTTCAAAAATTTGTGAAAATATCTCTCCGGAAACTTAGACATGTGTTTCATCTTTCTACAGAATCATCGGTACGCCTGCCCGATAAAGAGTGAAGGTTGTACAGTCAGATGGAAGCACCTAGTGTAGTTCTGCATTTGTTATTGAGGATCTCCAGCTGGGGCGTACCGATGATTCTGTAGAAAGATGAAACACATGGCTGCGTCTCTGGAGAGATATTTTCACAAGTATATGAACTTATATTGTGATTTTTACACCCGATTTTTGTTTAATCAAATATGTTGCTTATTACTATTTATTCATACTGTATTGCGGTATTTATTGTACCACCTTTCGTATGTCTCACGATGTATACGTTTTTGACGTAATATACGTTGGTGCGTCGACAGCAGTACCAGCTTTACTCGCCGCCCATGCAAGCTGTCTAAATATCCCCACTTTTCCTATTATATATACCTAGCAAATCTTCGGTAACATATGTGCCCTGGTCGCGTTCACAGATATCAACTTCGAAGCCGGCATCCTCCACAGTATTCCGAAAGAAATTTACAGGATCCTCTGTGTAATCCACGAATCTCCGATTTAATAAATACTTCGACCATGTCCCTTCTTTGAAATGTTTCTCAAATGATAAAGTTATAGGATGAGAAACTATAGTATCCAGAAAAATTTGGCCATTTGGTTTAAGCATTTTGTATAGTCCATTCAAAAAGGCTCTAAATAAAACATACACATATTTTAAGTTGTCTTTTTTAGGTTTATAAACAGCTTTCTGACTAATGAAAAATTCGTGAAAGTCACATCTTTCCCGAAACGTGTGAATACATTTAGTTCTTATTAGAAATCGTCAGCACACGATATCCTGGAGAGAGACATGGCTTCCCCTTTTATACTGCGTGTATGTATACTTAACATGTTGAACTAACTGCAAATGAGAATGAATGACTAAATGTAAATCTCATTTTACATCCAAATGTTGTCTAATGTGTTACGCTAATTACTACAATTCGACAAACTAAGTTTATACCAGTAAGAAGAACGCAACATGTCGCGACGTCAAATGCTTGCTGATTATTGTTTGACATTGATATCAGAAAGTGTCGAAGAACAGCATATACAGCTCCATGTAATGTACATACCTAATTAATATTATTTCATTTACTTATCAATACTTTTTTCCCGAAAACTTTACGTACTAGAATAAATTCGTTGTTTTTACTATTGTTAAAACTATAAAAGAAACGAAAATTGTATATAGTTTCTAATGAATGATAATTTGTTGACCGCGTAATCAGCTTATGCAAAATATAATTTTACAATTACATAACATGACAATGAAGAAATAAATTAAATTACATTTCACCTACTTGTTATCTGGTATCCAATGGGCAACGAACAGAGCAAAAATGTGATCAAATTTTCCAGCCAATTCTTCCACTATCCTATTGTCCATAACATCCATTACTTGAAACTCTATTTTTTCTTCGCGGTTTCTCTCCTTTGCAAAATCTATCATACTTTGTAATTTGTCTATCGCCAACAACTTGTATACGTGACTTTCTATATAAGGATACAGAACATTTCTAATAACAGAACCATCAGCGCAACCTATATCCAGAATATTTTCTTTTTGGCCTTTCCATTTTAATAAATGTCCATATTTATTTAAATAGTCTGTTGTTAATTTCATAGATGTCTTGTACCAAGAAGAAGTAGAGCTCATTGTACGAATATTTTTCTTGATGAAATATGAAATTTCACGACGAGATCGAAACTTTAATAAAGAATAAATACATACGACCTTGTTGATAATTGTTTTAATAGTTTTTAACTTGTAAGGAAAATAACATTGATAGGTCATACTTTACAATGCATATACTACATAAACATCCATGCATATATAGTCCGTTCAGTGTAAGTTCCATTTTTTAAATGTCACGTCCCGTCCACATTGTTGCCGGTTAACTGACATTTACAGAATAGGTTATGTTTTTGTATTGATTCATGGTAACAGCGGAGTAAGGAAGTTAAGGTCTATTCATGAAATTTAGAAGTTATTCAAGTAATTTTGTAGTAGAAGTCTGAATTGCCATATTTATATAATTAATATCAAGGGTTTCACCAAAGCAAATCTAGCATCATGCACGTGAAAACCAGGAATGAAATTATCACCCGCAATTTCCTTTTGAGGAAATTTAGCCAATATATTAATTTAAAATAGAAATAAAACTACGGTTCAAATCTTCACTTTTTAATATTTAACCGTCACACGACAATTGTTTCGCCAGCACAGTGGCTTCCTCAGGTACTTACTAAAGAGTACGTTACAAATATATATATATATATATGTATATATATATATATATATGTATATATATATATATATATAAGTGTTTAGATATTTTTTTAGCCGTTTATTAAATACAACAATTGATAAATTATTGGAGTTTTTCGGCTTTTATATGAAATATTTACAAATATCAAATTAGTATGTATGTAATTGCAAAGTAAGTGGGGGTGTAAACATTGCTGTCTACAAATTACAAAGCAAATCATACGAAATTTTTAATTGAAAAATATTGTCTACGTTGGGACTTATTATTGAACCCAAGTCTACAGTTTGCCGGACTGTCACTTTTACCACTTAAGCCACGATAGACCTTGGTTCAAGCTATTTAGAAATGCATTACAAAGTAACTAACAGTGTTAATGAATCAGATGTCAGTTATTGAATGTAGATGTCAAGTTGAAAGCAGAAGTCAGTTTTGAAAGCTGATGTCAGTTTTGATAGCAGATGTCAGTTATTGAAAGCAAATGTCAGTTATTGAAAGCAGATGTGTTTTGAAAGCAGATGTCTGTTATGAAAGCAAACGTCAGATTTGAAAGCAGATGCCTGTTTTTGAAAGCAGATGTCAGTTATTGAAAGCAGATGTCAGTATTTTGAGAGCAGATGTCAGTTTTGAATGTTTGAAATTGCTAATTATTACTCCTTGGCTATATGAGTGTTAGATCATTTCTTAGCCGTTTATTAAATACAACAATTGATAAATTATTGGAGTTTTTCGGCTTTTATATGAAATATTTACAAATATCAAATTAGTATGTATGTAATTGCAAAGTAAGTGGGGGATGTAAAGTGGGTTCAAGTCCCAACGTAGACAATATTTTTCAATTAAAAATTTCGTATTATTTGCTTTGTAATTTGTAGACAGCAATGTTTACATCCCCACTTACTTTGCAATTACATACATAGTAATTTGATATTTGTAAATATTTCATATAAAAGCCGAAAAACTCCAATAATTTATCAATTGTTATATTTAATAAACGGCTAATAAATTATCTAAACACTTATATATATATATATATATATATATATATATATATAAAATCAACAAGGTTGGTATTATTTTACAACGTTTTTAAAGAAATCTATGAATTTACACAAGTATTGTCGGTAGTGACAAAATATGGCTCATCTGGTTGGCCCTAACTGGTAGGGTTCTAAACATGTTAACGTATAAAATTTGTTTTAATAAACTAAGTGTACATTTCTATTATTCCCTAAACAGATTTTAAGTGAATAAATTTAACAAAGGCGAGTTGTTTAAATCTAATTGGTCATTAAGTAAAATTTTTGAGTGTTTTAATTTATTGATTTCTAAACTTTCCAGTAAATTTAATTTATTGCCTTTATTTTCTAAATGTAGAATTTGAAAATCTTTATTGAAAATGTGGTTTTCTTATAATAGATGATTCGCAAAAGTGGAATCTTGTTTTTCATTTCTAAACGAATAACAATGTTCGGCAATGCATTTTTCAAACGATCTGCCTGTTTGACCAACGTATATCTTACCGTATCCACATATTAATCAATTCAGTATATTGATTACTTCCACTTCTGAAACCGGAAGTAATGTGAAATGGCATATGGTTCGAATGTTCCGTTAGAAAAGAAAAATTCATGCTTCGAAGGTGAGTGGAAGAGAACTTTTTCGCAAAAGCGTCACTATACTCCGAGAAGAGTCGAGAGGGGTCTCATCATAAAACAACGTTTTCGGTATACGCGTTGTATCTTGTTTGGCATGAATATAATAGAATAGCTTCCTGGATCAATTTTAATCAATTGCTCTACTCCCTTGAGATAGAGTAATTAATAGCAGATTGTTCGAAATCTTTTGAATTCGTTAAGGAAGAAAATATAATGTGTACGTTTCCACCTGCGTCGGTAGTATCGCTTTAATTTCAAATTTGAAATTATATTACTTGTGAACCATGCCCAGATATCTTGATGCAGTCAACAGAGAAGAATACTTCGGAACGTATTTGTCTAAAATGTTACAATTGTTCATTTTAGAAGGGGTGATATGCGAGTACATTTGTTTGTTTAGAAATGGTATTATCGCATAATGTAGACGGTGAAATTCGGTATTATAATACCTTCCTGAATCGCTGAACGGACTTTATTAATTATAATAGTAATAACTTTATACATTCAATAATAACTTATCATAAGTATTATTGAAATCGCATTATTAGCCATGAGAATATGTACAGATGAGTACATAGGTTCGACATCCAAAACAATGTCTTGTTAGTGTAGACATATTATTATTAAACGTTTTACGACAAAACATTTATTTTTATCACAATACAAAGTACATAAATAATTTAGAGCAGGGTTGAGCTGATTTAAATCATTTGAATGAAACCAGAATTTAAACAATGATTTAAATCAAGGTGATTTTTATTTTAAAAAAATCATGTTTTTTTTTCTTGTAATAATCTCTTATAGTTTTCATTATATTTTTATTGTTTTAAGCAGAAACAATTTCATTAAACATTTAAATATAAGTATAACGTGTGTTCATTTGAAAAGTCAATCTAGGTTACTTTGAAATTTTGATAGAATAAGACGCAAATATATTAGTATATGTCTGTTGTTCCGTAAACGTAAATCCAAATGACATTTGTTAATGTCAATCACAAATATCAGTTAGTGCATAAAATAATCGTGCGTCGATTCTGGTTTAAATAAATTGCTTCTCAGTTTTAAAATGGCTTTCACTTTAGAACATAAAATTTTTTTAGTCCAGGCTTATTTTGGAAGTGGTAATAAAATTGATGGTTTATGGGTTTATTCAGTTCAAGATTGCATGGTAGAATTTCAAGTTGAGTTTCCACATTTTCTAATAGATTATATACAATTTAAGAATACTTTGGATAGAACTTTAAAACTTTTTTCTGAAACTGGTAGTCTCTTAAGAAAATCAGGCAGCGGAGCAGTTAAGAAACGTACACCTCAAGTTGTCAATCGTGTTGAAGAAATAATGGAAAATGAACCACAAGCATCTGTTCGACATTTGAGTCAACAAATAAACCTTTCTGTTGGTACAATTCACAAGTTATTAAAAAAAGATATGCAACTTTATCCATACCGTGTCACAGCAGTACAAGAATTGTTAGAAATTGATTACCTACGTAGACTACAGTTTTGTAATTGGTTTGTAAATATGAACAATAATGGAGAACTTTCGCAGAGAGTCATCTTTACTGATGAAGCATGGTTTTATAAAACGGGATACCTAAATTCACAAAATACAAGAATTTGGAGTAGTGAAAATCCACATGTAATTAATGAAGAATCGCTACATCCAGAGAAAATTGGTGTTTGGGCAGCGATAAGCCAAAGGCGAATCATTGGACCAATATTTTTTCAGGGAACGTTAACTGCTCAAAGGTACCGTAGGGAAATTTTACAAGCATTTGTCAATCAGTTGCATGATGATGAACTTCAAAATGCATATTTCCAACAAGACGGAGCACCTTGTCACTGTACTGCAGAATCTTTGGACTATTTAAGAGAATTTTTTGATGAGCGTATAATTAGTCGAAATACTGAAATTGCCTAGCCTGCACGTTCGTGCGATTTAACACCATGCGACTTCTTTTTGTGGCCTTATCTAAAAAATAACATATTTCGAAGACCTATATTGAATTTGAATGATATGCTAGAGAGAATCGAACAGAAATGCATGGAAATTAATAACAATCCAGTAATGTTGCATAATATCATCAGAAATTTAGAACGGAAGATTTTAAATTGCATTGATCTTGAAGGACAACATTTTCAACATTTGTTATAGTTTTCAATAAATACCTATTATTTGTTATTTATTTGTTGTATGAAACTGTCAAAATATATTCGTAGGTTAATTGTAGAATCAACGCAACAAATTAAGCGACAATTGCATGTGAGATGAGATTTGAATAATTGTCATCTCTCACACCAATTAAATTCAATATAATTCGTATATATACACGAAAGTATACAAATAAAAATCATGTCTATGTCCGAATATCGTGTACTGATGATCTGTAACGACAATATCGATATCTGCACGTTTCTGGACGGATGTGGTTTTTTTCATACAATTTTCGTAGGTTAAGTAGTAAATTTTAATTTACGACATACTTCAAAATGTTCTCAGTAAATCACATGCTACTAGATTGACTTTTCAAATGAACACTTGTTGCATTTAAATATACGTAAAATATTTTCAAATACAAAGAAGAAATAAATAAATATAAGAAAACTATGCGAGTTATATTATGTAACCCTCGTTACGTCTTTTTAAAAAGCTTTATTTTTTATTTATTTAGAAATTAAAACATTTATTTTAATATAGGTTTATTTATTTAAAATAATAAATGTACATAATAAGATAATAATGTGTATTACATTTAGTTTTAAATACTTCGTGTCTTTACCTTAATTCTAGGTATCACCGCGTTATGCTTACGCTGCATATCACACGGTGTCTTGAATGCATAGGGACGGGTGTATAACATGTGTTTCATATTAATAAAGAATACACGTTGTTTTGCGAAACTAAAATTTAAAATATCCTTCAGAAGATTAACTGATTTAAGAAAAGTAAGTATAAAAAAATAATATTTTTAATCTTATGTTGTATTATAATCTAACAAATCGGAGACTGTGGCTAATAAGTGAATAAAATAAAATTAAAAAACCCTTACCACAATAGAATTTAATGATTCTAAATACGTATTTCTACAACCTCGTTGTCAAGATTTACAAGATTGAAGAATTTAGTGTTAAACTAGAGGACGTTCAGAACAATCCTTCTGTGACTGTTTTTGTGCGTTCAAGTGTTACACTGTTTTTTCTACTGAAGATGACAACGTGCTTGTAGAAATACGTATTTAGAATCATTAAATTCTATTGTGGTAAGGGTTTTTTTAATTTTATTTTATTATATTATAATGTTTAAAAAGAAATACTAACGGCCGGTTTCATAATATTTTCTTAATAGGGATTTTATCTAAAAGGCCATTTTGCTTAAAAGCTCTCTTAAATGTTATATTAAAAGACGACACTCTCATAATCACATTGCCAATTCTTCTTAACTAAAAGGACTTTTACCTTAAATTAGTAACGTTGGCCATACTGAAAATTCGAATTGATTGATATACGCGCGTCAGATTCAGAACTTTTTTAGCTTTCGTAGTTTAACCTTTGCTGGTGTTGTTGTATCTTTAGTGCTCTTTGAACAAATTCCTTAAAATATTTTAATAATTACACTGTTGGAAAAAAGTGACGAGCACACCCTGTATAATCTGAAGAAGTGGTTCTGACGCAATGAAATTTGGTATGGAAGTAGTACTAACGTAGCATAACTTACGCTCACCTGGAGAGCGGCCCAGCTCTGCTGGGAAGGGATGCATTAATAGCGGGAGTATCCCCCGCGAGCGGCGCGTACCATCACTACACAAGAGGCATGGAGTCAATAAGTCGTTGTATGGTAGCGGGAGGGATGTCCAAACATGCTGCTTCATCTCGCCTGGGGAAGCCGGATAACGTTGAAGTCTACGACCGATCATATCCCAGCACTATACAACTACCCGCAGACATGTTCAATCGGATTGGGATCCGGAGAACGTGCCGGCCATGGAAGCATCCGTATATGGTTCTCCTCCACAAAGGTCTGGGCAACACATGCAGTGTGCGGTCGGGCGTTGTCGTGCATATATAGAAGACGTGGGCGCCGTAGAACGTAGGGAAGCACAATGGACCGTAGCACCTCATCTACGTAGCGGTGAGCCGTCATCGTATGCTGTATACGCAGCAGACGTGTACGTCCACCATGTGTAATAGCACCCCATACCATAATGTCCTGCTAGCGGTGGATAGGGCGTGGTTGGATGCACTCCTCGAGGTGACGCTCACCACGTCTCCGATGAACCAAAATTCGCGCGTCACCGGTGCTGAATTCGATGTGCCTCCACTCGACAACCCACTGATGTCTAGCCTCCACCCACTGGCGCCCTATACGGCGGTGCTCACGAGTCAGTGGAATCCACTGCAACGCACAGCGCGCTCGCAGTCCACTTTCTAGCAAGCGCCCCCGTACGGTTCGCGTAGTGAGTACACCTTCCCTTCCTGCTGGCCAAACGGCTCTAAGTTGCCTTGAGGAAGGCGTACGCAACGCTAAAGCGCTGTGCACAAGAGCGCGATCCTCGCATGCTGTGCTCACGCGGGGCCGTCCCGCTTGCGGCTAAAGGCGCGTACGCCCTTGCTCCATCCATTCTCGCAATGCGCGCTGCACCGCCGATAATGACCGCTCGAGACGGCGCGCGATATCACGGAAGGATACTCCTGTCATGGCATATCCACAACCATTCCTTGCTCGAACTCACTCAGATAATGCGAACGGCCTTCCATCACGCACAAAGTACGACTACAATTACCCGCTTCCACTACACGAACAATAACCGGTTTCTCCCTCCCCGCATCGGTCCCCATGGAGACAACATATTGCAGCTGTCGGAGGCACACAGTAAAAAATGCAGCAATAGAAAAAGTCAAAACTCGCTCCGCAAACTCGTCTAGAAGAAACCTTAATGCTCCGCTAAATCTAAGTATTTATCTTAACACGTTCAGATTATACAGGGTGTGCTCGTTACTATGCAAGAAAACTATGCGGAAATTCACGAGAATATTAAGAATGACGTACCTACTGAAATAATTTTCTACTATATCTGGGCTAAGAAGTTTGGGAATGTATAAATTCGATGTATAATTTAGATTTCAACATAATTTATATATTGCTTTTATTTTAAATAAGTTTTAATATATTGGCAAAGAATGTAAATAGTATATTAAGAAACAAGTTTCATAAGGCGCCATTTTGCCGCACGAGATCAGTTTAGAAAACGAGCCGCGATAGCGACGAGTTTTCTAAAGAGCGAGTGCGGCAAAAGGCTTTATGAAACGAGTTTTTTATACTATTTTTTCTATTTCGCGTTTTTTACATTAATAAATTGCTTAAATTGGAATTATTTAATTTGAAAGTTCAGAGATTAATTTTTATATAAAGCATGCAGTTGGTCACATTGATACTTGACATTTTCAAATTTAAATCTTGCTATCCGCGAAGTATATTATATTACATATTATTTACTAATTTTCGTTAACATTACTTGATACTTCATTTAAAAATATAAACATGAGTGACATAGAAACATATATATGTTGTTGTCAATTGTATACAACATACGTTGTTTGTGTAAAATACGGACATATATCATATCTGTCAAATGTACATAAATTCTTAAAATCAAATGACAGCAATGATATTTATTTCTGTATTCGAACAACGCCAACATTGAAAAATGAAAAAAAGCGTATCGAAATGAAGCTCATTTCGATACTGTTTTGGGTTTCATAATGAGTTCATTTCGAACGCAAAATAGAAAAAGTTATGTTTGTAACTCCTTGAAAAATAATTAAAACCTTTTGAGAGTTAATATATGTTTTCAAATTACATTTAAAATTATACATAAAAAAAAAACATTTATATAGCCTACATTTAATATTTTATTGTTTCTTAAAAAAATAATGGTATAATAATTTGTCTCGCAGATAATACAATCCAAATCCATATTATCCTTTATTAGATGAAGATTATATTTAGCAAACACATAAGGATTTTTTGATAACTACATTTGATAATTTTACATATTAGTGCACCCCAATAAGACAAACTTCATTCTAATAAAACGATGCCTCGAGATCCTTATCATCTTCGCTGCTTCATATTGTGTGCATGCAAATGATGCACATTGACGATTTTTATGGCAGTATTAATAAAATATGAAACATCTACAAAATATAAATACAAAAATATTTTGTCAAAATAAGATAGACTTGGTTATTAATGTTCAGTGAACTTTTAGAGAAGTAAACTTGCCTGTTTCAACCAAGTAAAACCTCAAAAATATTACTTGTATTATTCGCAATATGTTATTTTTAATGTGAATGGAGTATATATTACAAAAATAAATGAAAACTAGTCAGTTTCTGACTCAGAACTTTAGTCGTTTACATTCATTATTATTGGAAAAATTTCTGCCCTATCAAGAAATTGCTCTCGCTCGTGCCATTTTTTAATTAAATTTTCTATATGCACAGTTATACCAATTATACCAAGTAATTTCATCACACTGTTGCAAAGCTTCATTCCACATTTCTTTAACTTTTTCATCTGAATAACCATTTCTTCCAATATTTGAATTATAATAATTTTTAGCCCAAATCATTTCAATTGTGTTGAAGTCACAATGGTAGGGCAGTAACTTTAAAACTTCAGGTCCACTTTCTCTTATTATTTTATCTATTATAATTATCTTATTTTCTTTATGATATTTTACTAATTGTATTAATTCATTCTTAGTCATTGCGGGTGAATAGCTTATATCTTTTTTTTTCAACCATTCCATAATTTCTGTTTTTTTTTTTGAGGTATTTAGGTTTATTTTGAATAGCACTATGATAAGGAGCATTATCCATTATTATAAGTGATGGTACCTCAAGATTTGGTATAAGCTGATCATTTACCCATTGCTTAAAGGTGTCACCTTTCATTTCTCCATGATAATAACCAGTGATTGTTTTTGATGGAAAAATCAGACTAGCTCCTTTAATGAAGTCATTTTCTGTGCTAGCATGTATAATAATAAATCGTTTACCATCATAGCCTTCGGGTCTCTTAACACTTCTTACATTATCATCTTGCCATGATTCGTTCTATTCCCTGACGACCTGACGTAAAGTTGAATTTAAGTTATTCATATATTTCCTTAAAACACATTTCTCATGCAGACTATATTTAATTTCCCTGTGAGCGGTCTCCTATTACACTCTTTCTTATATTTAAAACCAATATCTTTAAGCAATATTGCTAAAGAAGTTGTACTTGTATTAACTAATTCTTTCATAGCCAAAACATTACTTAAGAGTTTTTAAGGTAAGATATTTTTCTGAAACATTTAAACATGTAATAAATGTTTACAATATATTAAAAACATACTTTCTTTATACATGTCATAAACAGTATTTCGAGCATCCATTTTAGTTGCTTCTGGCAAGTCCTTAGTTTTTGGCTTCTTGCAAGACCTTTTTTGCCAGGAAACGATAATACTGGATTCTGAATGCTACGATGTTTAATAGTGTAGACCGTTCTACTAGAAATATTAAGGGCTTCTGCTACCCTCGAAAATAAAACTTATTTTATAACACTGCCTTATTTAACTGATTTGTGGGAATTACCTAATGAACACGATCGATGGACATAAATGGTCCACCATTCTCTTTTTTGCGTTCAAAATAGGCTGTAAGATTTAGTACAAGTGGCCCAAAATGACCGAAGGGGTTTGAGTTCATTATAACTTCTTATTTAAGACATAATTATTAATTTTAAATACAGTATATTAATGGAGAATATTTTTAATTTAATTATGAAAAATTATATCTCGCAAGTGGTGGCCATTTTCTGCTTGCATATTCGTGCTCTTTCCAAAACATTTTCCATAACCTTTCGCAAAACTTCAGGTGTTATGTTGTTGATTTCGTCGCGTATATTATTTTTTAATGGCTGTATGGTTCGAGGCTTATTAATATAGTCATTTCCTTTCAAATAACTCCAAAGGAAACAGTCTGAAGTGGTTAGATCCGGTGAACGCGGAGGCCAATTAAAATCGCTTGTACGGGAAATAATTCGTTCACCAAAGATGTCGCGTAAAAGAGCCATTGTGTCCCTTGCAGTGTGCGCTGTGGCTCCATCCTGTTGGAACCATACTTGCGGATGGTTTTCCACGGCTGGCCTTAAAAAATTTTCCGACATTGTCCGATATCTAACACCAGTGATGGAAACGGCGACACCGTGTTCATTTTCAAAAACATATGGGCCAATTATCCTTTCCGACGAAACACCGCACCAAACGGTACACTTAAGTGGGTGTAATTCTCGCTGTTGAACTACTCTTGGATTTTCCGTAGCCCATATCCTGCAGTTTTGCCTATTAACGAACCTATTTAATTGGAAATGGGCTTCGTCGCTCATAATTAAATTATGAATAAAATCATGACTTTCTTCTGCTTTTTGACGAAAATAAATTGCATAATCAAGTCGTTGCTGGTAATCTGTCGGTTTCAATTGTTGGACAAGCTGAATTTTGTATGGAAACATTCTTATTGTATGCAAAATTCTCTGCAGCGACCCTCTTGAGAGGCCAAGTTGTGTCGAACGTCTCCTGGTTGATGTTTCTCCATCTTCCCGAATACTCTCCTGTACCCGTTCAATATTGTCATCCGTGTACACCGTTCGTCGTCTGCCGGCACCAGGAAGGTTCCTTACTGCCCCTTGTTCTCGAAAATTTGCAACCAGACGGCTTATTGTTGACTCTGAGGGTCCAACCCGCACATTAAAATAACGACGATATGCACGCTGAGTCAAAACAATGGATCGTTGATTTGAGAAATAAAGTTCAACGATTTTGGCACGTTGTTCAATTGTGTACTGTTCCATTTTAAATTCCCCAAGTCTTCTTTACAAAATACTGAAAACAAAAAAAAAATTATAATAAAAAAGTTATAAGGAATTAAAACCCCTTCGGTCATTTTGGGCCACCTGTACAAGCTGCTGAGCTTGAGAACCACAAGGTTTACTAGGCACCTAAGAAATATTATGTAAAATAAATAAGTTAGAAATGTCAAAGTGATAATCAAACAACTTGGTACTTATTGCCACTAATTGATATTACTATTTGTTATCAGTATTTTTCTCAAAAGAACAGATTTTGTAATGTTTGATGACAAACAACATGTTCAAATTAGAAGAATGCTTAACCTAGAAGTCAGAATACCGGAAAGAAAGTCAACAAACAACAATATTGAAATAATTTGACAGCAAGCCGAATATCATAAGACTATATCCTGGACAACTTATTCTTTTTATTTAATATAATATTTCAAAGGCGTAGGTTTTAATTTGAAATGATAAACGTGTGTAGTATTACAGCTCGTATTCATGTGTGTTAGAAAGAGATAAAGTACAATTTGCGGTTCACACTTGGGCAGTACGAACTGAAAACTTATACTTTATGAACTGTATGTACATACAGGCTTAGTTAAAAGTATGGAGACGGCGATTTATTGTCATTAATATTCATTTTAGGGATTTATGTTCAATATAAAAGTTTGTTGGGATATTTTGATCTACATTTGAGAATATTTGTTTTTTTTTTTCTTCAATTGTTTTTTAGTTACGCCTGTCCGCGCATTTTTTTTTAAATGGGAACTACTAATTTTACTCTACCATTCGATAGAGTTTTTTTCTCGTTACAAAATTCTTTTTGTTTTTTTAAATTCATTTTAATAACTTTTTAATAAGAAAAAGCCGGTTCATGTGTTTAACAGATGTTCGGCACATCGCAGATAGACAGAAGCGTAGCGATAAACAAACTTGAGCCACATAATTTTATCAGTGGTTATTGTGTACGTCAAATCTTTGACAGAAATAATTCATTTGTGCAATTTGTTGCTGTTAATATTAAAAATGGCGAGTTTAAGTGAACATGAACGAATTGAAATACTTATGATGTTGGGTTATGGAGATAGACGCAGAAGTTTACAAGACGTTAGTAATTTATTTAATGATACGCATCCAAATAGAAATCCAATTTCTAAATCCGTTGTTGGTAAAACTTTAAGACGCTTTGAACAAACGGGTAGCATTAAAGATTTGCCAAGGAGTGGTAGACCTAGAACAGCAAAAAGCGATAATAACAAACTGGATATTTTATTGGCTGTATCTGAATATCCCCATTTATCAACCAAACAATTAGCGGCCAATTTCAATATTTCACAGTCATCGATCGTGTCGTTTTTAAAAAGTGAAAAGTATTAACCTTATAGGGTACACCATGTACACGAGTTAACGGAAGATGATTTTGATAGGAGATTACAATTTTCTGAAGAAATGTTAAATTTTTGCAATAATAATGAAAATATTGTCAACAATATTCTTTTCTCAGACGAAGCTACTTTTTGCCTTACCGGTGAAGTAAGCAGACATAACTGCAGATACTGGTCATCGGAAAATCCCTCTTGGTTTTTGGAGCACCATACGCAGTACCCCCAAAAGGTTAATGTTTGGGTTGGCATTCTAGGCAGTCATATTATCGGTCCCTTTTTCATCAATGGCAACTTAACTTCGGCTCTGTATTTGGAGTTATTGCAAAATAAAATAATACCTGCTAGTGCTACGCTCTATACTCATGAAAACAATGAACACCTGCCCAATGACAGTATCTGGTTCCAGCAAGATGGCGCCCCACCACATTATGGTGTAAATGTTCGTCAATATCTGGACAACGTTTTTCCCCACAGATAGATTGGAAGACGAGGAACCATTGAATGGCCAGCCCGTTCGCCAGATTTAAGTCCTTTAGATTTTTTTCTTTGGGGCTACGTAAAAAACAAAGTTTACAAAGAAAAGCCCGATAACGTCGAAGATTTACAAATCCGAATTACCAGAACGATACAAGAAATTCCCCGAGATTTTTTACAGAACTTTGTTCGGGGTTTTGTAAAACGATTGGGTCATTGTCATATTACTAATGGACGACAATTTGAACACTTACTTTAATTTACTTTGTTATTAATTTGTTTAATTTTTCTAGAATTTAAAAAAAACAAAAATATTATTGTAAAGAGAAAAAAATTCTCTATCGAATGGTAGAGCAAAATTTACCGGTTTCCATTTAAAAAAGAATGCGCGAACAGGCGTATCTAAAAAAACAATTGAAGAAAAAAAAAGCAAATAATCACAAATGTAGATCAAAATATCTTAACAAACTTTATATTGAACATAATTCCCTAAAATGAATATTAACTCGCCGTCTCCATACTTTTAACTAACCCTGTATAATACATCCGTGTGCAACCCAAGCCCATTCCATTCCGACGCTACGTCTGCTCTCAAATGGGCACCCTTAATTATTAGCATAAACATATTCGTGTTTTATGATATGAAAATAAAATCATGTAATTTTTCTCTGAAATTATTATTTTTATTTATATTTAATATAAATAAATAGAAAATGTCTATATAAAGCAAGTATTAGTTAGAGCAAGATGTCGAATTATTATCTTTTTTTTAGTATTAATATTACCTAAACTTTTATTGTGGGGTATATAGAAGAAGGTGTAACGTTTAGGTAATTAAAGAAAATATTTTTTTGCAAAATTAAAATTTTATTTGGAGATTTATTTTTGACAATATTATAATATAAGTTATACTTAATCATAGAAACGTTCACACATATTTATCTGATATAAATATATCATATTATGAAAAATTTTCAATTCTATAGAACAATGATTTTTAAAGGGTGCCCCTTTAACGTTGAGAATCTCTGCCATAGGATGTACCAATTGTAATCATATCAATTGACACATCCTAGAAAAGAATATAAAAGAAAGTCAGAGAATCTAATAATAATTTTTAATACAATAATACAATGTATTTACCTTTTTTAAAAACTTTTGCTCAGAATTTCACATATTTTTTGAACAAACGCAAATCAAGTTGACATATGTAATTTCATATTTATCTGGTGCTACGTAGGTACTAAATTCCTTACAGTTTTTTATATGCTCTTGAAGATATTCTTCTTTTAACTCTGGTGAAAGTAAATTCATGTGCTTGTAAATAGAAATTACAGCTCTTACCATATCTGAAACATAATTAACAATAAATACAACTGATATTTACCAATCTATGGGCCTGAATCGCATGACTACGTTGTATGTTGTTTGTTTTTATTTTTTTTGACTTTCTAATTACACAAGTTTACAAATTTAGATTCGCTTTTAGTGCAAGATATAAAATCAACTGTATTTAGTGTATTTTGTGATGCTTAATTCAAATCTGCCACTAGAAAAATTCCAGCGCGTCTTGTCTTATAGTTATAGCAAGGTGGCGCCACTAAGGTTTAGTTATGGCTCAGCATTTACGATTATTGTTTATCTGTGAAAGTATCGCGCAGAAGTGTTGATTTCATTCATAATATCACAAAAAAAATGTCGAGCCGATTGTGTAAAACTCGTCCGGACAACTTTTGTTATGTATCCGGACTATATATTTTTCGGAAAAATTGACGCGTAAATCTCTTCTATTCTCTTATTTACATTATTTTGGTTTCCCTGTCGATAACCAGGATAAACAATGGGCACCGCACTTGTTTGGCAATAGTTGCGGAGCCATTTCACAGATGGACAAGTGGAGAAAAAGTTTATTTGCCTTATAGTATACCAATGCTATGGAGGGACTCTGCAAACCACCATGAATATTGCTATTTTTGCGTGAATCGCGTGTATGCGCGGTCAATGGAATTAATACAAATCACAAACGTTTTATAAAATTCGCCAATGTTGTATCGATAACAAAAGCAATTATTCGATCAGATGATGAACCATTGCCAACTTATCCAGGTTACGTATGTAGTACTTCTAAATCATATGTATCGACCGGCGAGAGATCAGAAACCAGTGACAGTGAATACATGGTCGATACAAATGGACATTTAGTAACGCGGGCAGAGTTAAGTAATTTAATTCGAGATTTGAATCTATCAAAACAACATGCAGACATTTTAGCGTCGCGCCTACAGCAGTGGAAGCATCTAGCTAAGGGAACCAAAGTGCCCAGTTTTAGAAACAGGATTTGCTAACATTTGCTAAGTATTTTGAAGCAAGGTAATATATTTGTTTTTATATAAGACATCTAGGATTTATTCGGTGAAATGGATGCTAATGAGTGGCGCTTGTTTATTGATAGTGTCAAAATACTATTAAGGCCGTTATTTTCCATATTGGAAATGAAAAGCAATCGATTCCAATTGGTCATACTGTCAACGTCAAAGAAACATATATTTTGATTCAATTGTCGGTTCTTTCTATAGGGACATATCAGTAATGTCCGCCAAGAATTTTATTATAGGTTGACATACTGCCAAGAACAATGTGGTGGATTATTTGAACCTTTAATTTAGAATATTTATTTTTTATTATTATCGGAGAAGAGTTAATTTATTTTCTTTTCATAAGAGTTACATTTATTTTTTTTTACATAATTTAGAATTAATATTTCATTTCATTTTATTTATACGCGGAAAATATAAGCTTTGTTGTACATTCTCATAAAAGTAATACGCCATGAAATAAATATTGTTCTGTAAATATTCGTTGCGAATTTTATACGTATTTTCTAAGATGCGTTCTACAACCCTCTGAAGCAATAGACTTACTATATTATTAGCTATAATCTGACTGAACCTTATCGTACTTATGCATACATTCATTGGCTACCTCGCATATGTCTTTCTTTACTTTTCTGTCGCGCTCTTTTCCTCTTCTACTTTCGTACCAGAAATTAAAATTTGTCGATTACGGTTATATACAGGGTTAGTTAAAAGTATGGAGACGGCGATTTATTGTCGTTAATATTCATTTTAGGGAATTATGTTCGTTATAAAAGTTTCTTAGGATATTTTGATCTACATTTGAGAATATTTGAATTTTTTTTTCTTCAATTTTTTTTTAGTTACGCCTGTCCGCGCAGTTTTTTTTTTAAATGGGAACTAGTAAATTTTACTCTACTATTCGATAGAGAATTTTTTTCTCTTTACAATAATATTTTTGTTTTTTTAAATTCATTTTAATAACTTTTTTATAAGAAAAGGCCGGTTCATGTGTTTTAACAGATGTTCGGTACATCGCAGATAGACAGAAGCGTAGCGATAAACAAACTTGAGCGACATAATTTTATCAGTGGTTATTGTGTACGTCAAATCATTGACAGAAATAATTCATTTGTGCAATTTGTTGCTGTTAATATTAACAATGGCGAGTTTAAGTGAACATGAACGAATTGAAATACTTATGATGTTGGGTTATGTAGATAGACGCAGAAGTTTACAAGACGTTTGTAATTTATTTAATGATACGCATCCAAATAGAAATCCAATTTCTAAATCCGTTGTTGGTAAAACTTTAAGACGCTTTGAACAAATGGGTAGCGTTAAAGATTTGCCAAGGAGTGGTAGACCTAGAACAGCAAAAAGCGATAATAACAAACTGGATATTTTATATGCTCTTGAAGATATTCTTCTTTTAACTCTGGTGAAAGTAAATTCATGTGCTTGTAAATAGAAATTACAGCTCTTACCATATCTGAAACATAATTAACAATAAATACAACTGATATTTACCAATCTATGGGCCTGAATCGCATGACTACGTTGTATGTTGTTTGTTTTTATTTTTTTTGACTTTCTAATTACACAAGTTTACAAATTTAGATTCGCTTTTAGTGCAAGATATAAAATCAACTGTATTTAGTGTATTTTGTGATGCTTAATTCAAATCTGCCACTAGAAAAATTCCAGCGCGTCTTGTCTTATAGTTATAGCAAGGTGGCGCCACTAAGGTTTAGTTATGGCTCAGCATTTACGATTATTGTTTATCTGTGAAAGTATCGCGCAGAAGTGTTGATTTCATTCATAATATCACAAAAAAAATGTCGAGCCGATTGTGTAAAACTCGTCCGGACAACTTTTGTTATGTATCCGGACTATATATTTTTCGGAAAAATTGACGCGTAAATCTCTTCTATTCTCTTATTTACATTATTTTGGTTTCCCTGTCGATAACCAGGATAAACAATGGGCACCGCACTTGTTTGGCAATAGTTGCGGAGCCATTTCACAGATGGACAAGTGGAGAAAAAGTTTATTTGCCTTATAGTATACCAATGCTATGGAGGGACTCTGCAAACCACCATGAATATTGCTATTTTTGCGTGAATCGCGTGTATGCGCGGTCAATGGAATTAATACAAATCACAAACGTTTTATAAAATTCGCCAATGTTGTATCGATAACAAAAGCAATTATTCGATCAGATGATGAACCATTGCCAACTTATCCAGGTTACGTATGTAGTACTTCTAAATCATATGTATCGACCGGCGAGAGATCAGAAACCAGTGACAGTGAATACATGGTCGATACAAATGGACATTTAGTAACGCGGGCAGAGTTAAGTAATTTAATTCGAGATTTGAATCTATCAAAACAACATGCAGACATTTTAGCGTCGCGCCTACAGCAGTGGAAGCATCTAGCTAAGGGAACCAAAGTGCCCAGTTTTAGAAACAGGATTTGCTAACATTTGCTAAGTATTTTGAAGCAAGGTAATATATTTGTTTTTATATAAGACATCTAGGATTTATTCGGTGAAATGGATGCTAATGAGTGGCGCTTGTTTATTGATAGTGTCAAAATACTATTAAGGCCGTTATTTTCCATATTGGAAATGAAAAGCAATCGATTCCAATTGGTCATACTGTCAACGTCAAAGAAACATATATTTTGATTCAATTGTCGGTTCTTTCTATAGGGACATATCAGTAATGTCCGCCAAGAATTTTATTATAGGTTGACATACTGCCAAGAACAATGTGGTGGATTATTTGAACCTTTAATTTAGAATATTTATTTTTTATTATTATCGGAGAAGAGTTAATTTATTTTCTTTTCATAAGAGTTACATTTATTTTTTTTTACATAATTTAGAATTAATATTTCATTTCATTTTATTTATACGCGGAAAATATAAGCTTTGTTGTACATTCTCATAAAAGTAATACGCCATGAAATAAATATTGTTCTGTAAATATTCGTTGCGAATTTTATACGTATTTTCTAAGATGCGTTCTACAACCCTCTGAAGCAATAGACTTACTATATTATTAGCTATAATCTGACTGAACCTTATCGTACTTATGCATACATTCATTGGCTACCTCGCATATGTCTTTCTTTACTTTTCTGTCGCGCTCTTTTCCTCTTCTACTTTCGTACCAGAAATTAAAATTTGTCGATTACGGTTATATACAGGGTTAGTTAAAAGTATGGAGACGGCGATTTATTGTCGTTAATATTCATTTTAGGGAATTATGTTCGTTATAAAAGTTTCTTAGGATATTTTGATCTACATTTGAGAATATTTGAATTTTTTTTTCTTCAATTTTTTTTTAGTTACGCCTGTCCGCGCAGTTTTTTTTTTAAATGGGAACTAGTAAATTTTACTCTACTATTCGATAGAGAATTTTTTTCTCTTTACAATAATATTTTTGTTTTTTTAAATTCATTTTAATAACTTTTTTATAAGAAAAGGCCGGTTCATGTGTTTTAACAGATGTTCGGTACATCGCAGATAGACAGAAGCGTAGCGATAAACAAACTTGAGCGACATAATTTTATCAGTGGTTATTGTGTACGTCAAATCATTGACAGAAATAATTCATTTGTGCAATTTGTTGCTGTTAATATTAACAATGGCGAGTTTAAGTGAACATGAACGAATTGAAATACTTATGATGTTGGGTTATGTAGATAGACGCAGAAGTTTACAAGACGTTTGTAATTTATTTAATGATACGCATCCAAATAGAAATCCAATTTCTAAATCCGTTGTTGGTAAAACTTTAAGACGCTTTGAACAAATGGGTAGCGTTAAAGATTTGCCAAGGAGTGGTAGACCTAGAACAGCAAAAAGCGATGATAACAAACTGGATATTTGATTGGCTGTATCTGAATATCCCCATTTATCAATCAATCAATTAGCGGCCAATTTCAATATTTCACAGTCATCGAACGTGTCATTTTTAAAAAGTGAAAAGTATAAACCTTATAAGGTACACCTTGTACACGAGTTAACGGAAGATGATTTTGATAGGAGATTACAATTTTCTGAAGAAATGTTAAATATTTGCAATAATAATGAAAATTTTGTCAACAATATTCTTTTCTCTGACGAAGCTACTTTTTGCCTTACCGGTGAAGTAAACAGACATAGCTACAGATACTGGTCATCGTAAAATCCCTCTTGGTTTTTGGAGCACCATACGCAGTACCCCCAAAAGGTTAATGTTTGGGTTGGCATTCTAGGCGGTCATATTATCGGTCCCTTTTTCATCAATGGCAATTTAACTTCGGCTCTGTATTTGCAGTTATTGCAAAATGAAATAATACCTGCTAGTGCTACGCTCTATCCTCATGAAAACAATGAACACCTGCCCAATGACAGTATCTGGTGCCAGCAAGATGGCGCCCCACCACATTATGGTGTAAATGTTCGTCAATATCTGGACAACGTTTTTCCCCACAGATGGATTGGAAGACGAGGAACCATTGAATGGCCAGCCCGTTCGCCAGATTTAGTCCTTTAGACTTTTTTCTTTGGGGATACGTAAAAAACAAAGTTTACAAAGATCAAGCCCGATAACGTCGAAGATTTACAAATCCGAATTACCAGAACGATACAAGAAATTCCCCGATATTTTTTACAGAACTCTGTTCGGGGTTTTGTAAGTCGATTGGGTCATTGTCAAATTACTAATGGACGACAATTTGAACACTTACTTTAATTTACTGTTATTAATTTGTTTAATTTTTCTTATAAAAAAGTTATTAAAATGAATTTTAAAAAAACAAAAATATTATTGTAAAGAGAAAAAAATTCTCTATCGAATGGTAGAGTAAAATTTACTAGTTCCCATTTAAAAAAAACTGCGAAGACAGGCGTAACTAAAACACAATTGAAGAAAAAAAAAATTCAAATATTCTCAAATGTATACATCAAAATATCCTAACAAACTTTTATAATGAACAAAATTCCCTAAAATGAATATTAACGACAATAAATCGCCGTCTCCATACTTTTAACTAACCCTGTATATATATATATAGACTATTAAGTATTATCGACCGTACTGTATAAGTAAAAATTTCATTAACGGGTGAGCGGTCTGTCAAGTAAAAATAAAACTCCTTTATTCCACTCTATATTTCATAACGCATTGGTTACTTCATCAGGAGTGTAATTCAGAGTTAAAATTTAGCAAAAAAAAATATTTTTTTGTCAGTTTTTTATTTTTTTATCCAAATATTTCTCATCAAATTCGTATGCTTTCCCAGGGGGTCACTTTAAGAGTAGATGGACATAAATTAAGTACTTATTAACAAAAGAATGTCGTTAATACTTACAAATATGAACTGTTTTTTTTTTTGGAAAAATTACTCGTCTGAATATTCATATGTTTGCAATATTCTAAATTAATACAACTAATATCAACGAACGTACACATAGTTTATTCCGAAATTACATTTTAAAAACAGGACAAACACATTTAAAAGAGAGCCACACGTGCAGTTTTGACGAACAAAAAAGCAGTACTCGCACAAACACATGTTCTTGTCACAAAGTTAATACATATAATGTTAGAGGATGATAGTGTGAAAGATCCGGTAGTTTTCTTTGATTCCAGGTGTGTAACATCGAATTGGAAAAGTTACTAATCATAATCAAGGTCACAAATTTTATACACTGGTGTGCGAAAGTCAAGGTGGCTATTCTTTAAAATGTGTCGCCTCACAGAATTTTACATTAGAAAAGAAAAAACGTGTTATATAATTAATAAATGAGCAAAAACTGAGAAGGACCAATGTGTTAAACGGTAATAGATAAGTTATTTTGTGTGGTTTGTTGTTTAGAATTTATGTTTATTGAGATGGTTAGCAAGTAAGCATATATTGCACTTAGGTTGTTCGTATTAGATCTGAAATTCATCGAATTAGCGTTGTTATTGATCTCTACCATTTCCAAAAACTCTCTACACTTTAAGTTGTCTGAAGGACTTTAACATTATTAAAATTAGGTGTGTGATCATTGTTAATCATATGTGAAGATAAGGCGCATCTGCTCTTACCAGGCCGAATGTCACTCTTGTGCGTGGCGAGTCTAGTTTTTAGCCAAGTGGAGTTATGACCTATGTACACCTGACTGCATCCATTGCAAGGAATACACAACGTTGGATTGGAAGGGCAAAGGCGCCAAGTCTTTAGTTTTACTAAAAAAGTTTCGTACTGGGTTGTAATTGTAAAAACCTAATCTAATTTCCTCTGTGGAGAGCACACGAGAGAGCCGTTCTGATGCACCAACAATGTAGGGAAGTCTGTAATATTTGAATGTTTTGGGTTGTTCAGCAATGGTATTGTTCGGAATTTGATTGTAGGAAGAAGGTGTGGTGAAAATTAGTTTGTTAATCAAACTGCGTGGATAACCGTTATTTGAGAAAATCCTACCCAATATGTAGAGATTTCGTTGTTTGATGGAAGGGTGGCTTATCGTAGAAACCCTATGTTTCATGTCTAAGATGAGATTTATTTTCTGGCTATTCGAGTGATTAGAGTGGTAATTTAATATTCTATCTGAATTACTGGGTTTTCTATACCAGTCAGTCATTGGTTTTTACATCATCGAATAAAGAATTGTAAAGGCTTTCAAAAACACCACAAAAAAATGGCGTTGACATTTAAAAAAATTATCAATGACGTCATAACTTATTCAAGGTCAACGGAAAAAACAAAATGGTAGCATCTAAATATAGCTAACAAAAAACATTAATCGATATATCTTTGCATTTTGTCAAATAATGCACAATAACGTTATTACGGGCTTGTGTCCATACTTTATGGACACAGTGTATATAATTTATATAAAAGCTTAATTTTTTCTTGCAATTAAAATAAAAATACCCATTTTAAGATTTCGACATTTCTTGTTTTCATTAGAAAAATATTTATTATAATACTAGATGTGGTGTGGTTTATATATGTTGTGTAATTTAAACTTACACTTACACAAATTCTCTAACCACCTAGTATTATAATCAATATTTTTCAATTTTTTTAATTTCTATTAAAAATTTTCAAATTTTAATATTTATTAACATAAATATTTATTAATTATAAATTAAAATTAATGGTTATCAATTACTGTTGTATATAATTGCTTCTGGGGTTCCGAACTGGAATCGCATCGCGGGCACTCATTACTTCTTGGCCGACGTTTACTGTTGCAAGGGACATCTTTACAGCAGTACCAAGGACGCGATTGCAGCCCGCGAGGCCAGAAGCAATCATGGACAATAACTGTGAAACTTTAAAAATCAGTTGTATATAGTCTAAAAGTCGGCTACATTGTATATGAATTTTAGTCCGAAATCTCTACTATTGCAAACGCAAAATCCAGTGTGCCTGTCTTGACTCAGGCAGTTTGAATTCATAAACCTACCTTCAAAGTGTTCGACGGTAGGCGATCTTTTTTTGGTTTCACATACATCCACTTTAAAACCGAGACTATTAACAAGGTTTGTGAAGTACTGTTCTGGATTTTCCGTGAAGTCTGGAAAAACTGCCTCCCTCGGCAAATGTTTCCACCATTTTTCCTCTCTAAACTGTTTTTCAAATGATTGCCTTATACAGTTGTCGAGGAGGCATGTTATAAAAATTTGTCCCTTCTCCTTAAGCATTTTATGGAATCCATCCATAAGTGACCTGTAGAATAAACAACTATATGTAATAATTTTATCGTTTCATATATTTTACTACAATATTGTTTCGCCATATAATGACTTCATCAGGTGGATGAAAACTATATATTTAAAATTCAAACTGAGATTATGCACTACCACTCAAAAGTATTTGAGCACCGTAGTATTAGCAAAAATAATTAAAAATACAAACAAAAATGTGAAAATATGTATTGATACACATACAAAAAGTAAAAAATATTTAAAATTTTTAAATTTTTGTCTCATTTGGTTTTCTCTTCTTTTATAGCAGCGGCGCATAAGCGCGACATTCTGGCTATTAGTTTAGCCACTGTTTCCAGTGCTATTTATGTCCATTCCATGCCTCTTATTGCTTACTTCCCATATAAGAGGCAAGTGATGGTGCTGATTTCCGCACTTTCCGATCGGGTTTTTCCCACAGTAGCTCAATTGGATTTAACTCTTGAGTTAAATCCAATAAAAAAAAAATCCAATCCGAATATAGCCAAAAATATATATGTTGCCATTTAAAATAAAAAAGTTGACTATCGTTTGACATTAATGAAAACAACTGAAAACAAATAAAACTCGGCTATTTTGTAGTATTTTTGATGCTATTATATTTACTTTTTGTTTCAATAAAATCGGGCATTAAAAAACGGAATTATGATTAGATATATCAATACGACTCCTGAATTAGGCGATAAGCCATTCAATGTTTCCAAATCTCTTTCGTAAATAATTTTTTTTCAAAATTAACGTACGATTTTTACCAAGTAAAATCTACTTTCTTTTATATTTGAAGAGTTCTCTATGATAATGTGGTTTCCATATTTACTCTGCCCTTTAGACACTAATTTTAACTCGATTAAGACATATATAAATTTTATAAATATTTTGTAATATAATTCAATAATATACCAGTTCATGTACTTAAAATATGTGCATATATCGATTTTTATCGTATTAGCCTGAATTTCATCATTAAAATTGAGCAATTAATGAATATCTGTGTTAAAGAAATTAAAATATATTTTGTCATTTTATCTTTATTATACGTGATGTAATAGTGATAGTTCTGTAAAATGTTAAAAGTCAAATTTTTATCAACTAATTAATACGGCGTGTGTGTTCAATTTAAAATGACATATCATATCACAATACGAATACAAATTTATCACAATTTTTGTATCATAAACATTCAGCACAAAATAATATATAAAATTTCAAAGGAATTTCAATAAATTTTTGGATAATTATGATAAATAATTATAATAATGTTTACTCGTCATTTAATATTGGACAAATAAACAAATATACGAGAAGAAGAACAAGTAATATAAAGGTATCAGAATAATTGAAACATACATGAGTAGGTAAACCCCACCAGTTTTGTATAATACAAAAGTATTTTTAATAATATAAAATATTATTAATATATTATTATTATAATAATTATAATATTATTCTTCACACCAGATTTTTAATAATATTTTATATTATTAAAAATACCTTTGTGTAATATAAAGGTGCCCCAAAAGGAAGGGACAAGGCAGTTATGATTTAAAAATAATATTCTGCAAATGTCCCCCTCGACTGTTTCTATAGATGATGCTTTGCGTAAAATCGTCAATAACTTTTTCTACAAACACCGTTAAAAGTTGACATTTTGACACGGCTAACTTCACTTAAAAATGCGATTTGCGTAGCGTGTTAAAAAGGCCACTTTTAACACTTGTGTTAAAAGTAAATGACAGTTTGTCAAAAATGACAAGAGAATATTCCGTACATATCAAATGATTTTTATTACAATGAAAATTACATATTCTTTGGATAATTAATATTAAATGTACAGTTTGTGCAATTGGAGATATTTAGTCCATGTGTTGCTGTACTTGCAGAATTATTATTTGCAAACAAATAGTTCATAGGAACTAAAATATCGTGATTTAAATTATCATTTGCAATAGAATTATTAGATAGATCTGGGAAAATGGAGTGAGCAATTTTGTTTTTATTTTCTGGAGAATCCTCTAGGTAACCTTCAGCAACGGTGGAACTTTTCCAGCCTCCATGTCGCTTAATTGAGCATAAGCTTGCACCAGAATCTGCTATCAAAGTAGCAGATGATCGTCGGAAGCAATGTCCCATATAAGATTCTGGATTCGGCAATTTCAAAAACATTGCGAAAATTGTAGGCATCTTGCCAAACGAATTTATTCCAACCGCTTACCTTGTGCATTTATTATTAGCGTATTTAATAAATAAACGTCGATGTTTTATATTAGATGGACGTAATGCTTTGTATTTGCGATACAGGTTTATATATGAGCCAATAACGGTAAATATTCTTTGAGTATTGGTTTTAGTATCTGGTATAGTAACTACTAACACATTTCCTCTATCTTCAATGTCATCCACAGTCATACGGCATAACTCTTCCCGACGACAAGCGCCAAATATACCCATAACAACAGCTACTTTGAACAGCATATATTTTTCATCTGATGCTTCAGAAATAAATCTATCAATTTCTTGTCTTGTCAATATTTTTTATTTTCTTGGTCGGTAACCTTCTCCTTTTCTCCGTTTCAAAAATGCAATAAGTTTATAACATTTACTAATATCATGGTTGTCTTTTATATTTAGCAAAAGTTTTATCATCGAAAAATGTGACCAAAGAGTAGAAGATTTCCAAATTTTAGACCTTTCTTTAAAATATGCTAGTAGAACATTTTCGCAAAATTTACCTATCACATTATTGCATCTGCACCATTCCATAAACCTTTTGTATGCAATTTCATATTGTTGCCTAGATTTTGAGGGCAACAAATCTAATGTCGCTTTATCAGCGGCTTCAATTATTGCACTCCAGAGGTATTCCACTCTTTCAGTCATCATGAATGTATTTTCTGACCCATTTGAACTGCTTACATCAAAATTTGAATTGGAAATAGGACTGGCTATTTTATTCATACACTGCCACCATTCTCTCATGAATATTCTTCGGACTACTGCATTCTTTTGATAAAAATTTCATAACGCTTTTATGTTCAAGTTTAAAATCACTCATTTTCTCTTCTTTAAACGAATGTAAAAGTAACGAATGTTAAGCGATTCGAACCTGACTTGGAGATTTCACTATAAAATGCCAAAGAAATTTTACGTAAGAAAATTGTCTACGTTAGCATATTGTTTTCATAGCTATAGATAACATAAAAAACTTCCCTCGTACAATATCTAATAAACGATATTTCAATAGAGTTATAATGGTTTAACTTGTTAAGTTGGATATGAAGAATACTAAAACAATATTGGGTCATGTTTAGGCTTTTAGACAGGTAAAAAATCGGTTACTAAACGTTCCGTTAACGAAAGAGAGATATGAAGTAGAACTAGACTTCATTAAAAACATCGCGAAGTATAATGGCTTTGACATAGAAATAATCAATAAATTAATTAGAAAAACGAAATTAAAAAAGACAATTCGCGAATCCACAAGTTTGATATCTCAACGTAACCAGGAGAAAAAGTACATATGTTTACCAATCACGAAAAACATTAATAGAATTGTTAAAGAACGAGGTCTCCAAGTTGCCTTTCGGTCCGAAAACACCATCAAAAGTCTCCTAGGGAATACCAAAGATAAAGTTAATTTGAATTCGAAATCAGGTATATGCGAAATTAATTGCGATGATTGTAATTTGAAATACACCGCTCAACTTTTGAACTGGTACACTTACAAGAACATATAACGAGCGATCATTAAAATTTTCACTCGTAGCTGGCCGTGTATACAAAAATTATGTCGTAACTTTAGTCATTAAGATGTTATTTCAAACATCTGTCCGTGTCAAATATATATTTTAAAGTTTCATCATAAGAAAAAGTAATGGCCTTTAAATGGTAGAATGTTACTTCCTGACATCTCAAAAAATTGATGGTATTTGGCAGCATTCAATAGAAAATTGCCTTGCGGAGTTTGAAGAGAGATATCCAAATACTGTTCCTAGCTATAAAACTTTCCGTGATACGCTAATGCATTGTGTAAATCTTTTTCGTCAAACAGGCAGTATTTTAAGGAAAAAAGGAAGCGGTACTCCTCTCAAGAGAAGTCGCGGCGTAATTGAAAATGTCAGACAAATTATTAACGAATCTCCTCAAACATCTATTCGCAGAGTTTCGCAACAAGTAGGGCTTTCGTATGGAACATGTCAAAAAATTTTAAAAAAGGACTTGCACATGTATCCATATAAATTAACTTCTGTACAAAATCTATTACCTACGGATTATGAAAAAAGAACACAATTTTGCCAATGGTTTATTCAAACAATGACAGACAATATTTTAAATCATAGTTTTTTCACCGATGAAGCTTGGTTTTATTTGAAAGGTTATGTTAATTCGCAAAATATGCGTATGTGGTCCAGTGAAGATCCTCATTTCTACAGAGAAGTTCCTCTACATCCAGAAAAAATAGGCGAATGGGTAGGTATGAGTCGTCACCGATTAATAGGACCAATATTCTTTGAGGGCACGATAACATCGGAGAAATATCGTAACGAAATTCTCAGTGTTTTTACTAATCAATTGACTAATGATGAACTCCAGGTCGGATATTTTCAACAGGATGGGGCTACATCTCACGTTACACTTGAAAATATTCAGTTTTTGCAACAATTTTATGGCGATATGATAATAAGTAGAAATACAGCGATTCCATATCCACCACGATCGTGTGATTTAACAGTCATGGATTTTTTTGTGTGGCCATATATAAAGAATATTATTTATGAAATAACAATTAATAATCTACAAGAGTTAAGACATAAAATCATTGAAAAATGTGAACACATCAATAACTCACCGCAAATACTGATCAATGTTTTCAATGCTCTACGAAATAGAGTGCGATTATGCTTGGTGGAGAATGGTCAACATTTTACGCATTTTTTATAATATTCTATTACTTTGTATAAAAATTATAAATATATTTAATATAAAAGTCAGCATTTCAAATTATTTTTTAACAATCATGACGTTTGAAATTATAATGACAGATCTCCTCTAATAACTTAAGTTAGGACATACTTTTTGTGTACATGGCTTACTTGAGCGAAAATTTTAATGATCACTCGTTATAAATAACAATTTACTACTTTTTGAGCAACACTTTCTTGCTTAATTGATAGTATATGGTTCTGGGAAACACTTTTAAGGCGAAGAATTAAAAGAATAAAACTTAAATAACGAATTTCAAATGGTTTAATAGAAAAATAAAATCTTCATTTTAGTATTACAGAAAAGTTTGCTTTGGAAAGAAAAGATAACCAAACGCTTAAAGATTAATAATGCGTGGGATCTCCTCTAGCTCTTATGACCTCCTGGCAATGCTCGGCATGCTGGAAATCAAATTCCGAATGTAATGCTGAGAAATATTTTGGCATTCTTCCAAGACAGCAGTTCGGAGGTGATGGTGATTGTTTGGATCCAATCCTCGTGATCTTATCAACCTCTTCAGGTAATCCCATACGTTCTCTATGGGATTAAGATCTGGAGAGTTCGCTGGTCAATCCATGTGCGCAATATTGTTCTCTTAAAAAAATGCATTGATTCGTCTTGTTCTATGAGGACGCGCGTTATCATCAGCAAACACAAAACCATGGCCTACGTCATTAGCATATGGCAACACTACAGGTTGTAATACCTCATTAAGATACCTGACACTATTCATTGTAGCATTTCCAAGCATAACTAATTCAGTACGACGAGTCGCAAAATACCTCCCCAAACAGTAATTAAACCACCTCCATAAGCTTGATGGTAAGTCACGTTGTTCTCAATATAGCTTTCTCCTCTGTTTCTCCAAACACTAACTCTTCCATCTGAGCTATGGAGACGCATTGTGGTCTCGTCACTGAATAAACAACGACCCCAATCTTCAACATTCTAATTTGCATGTTGATGTGCCCACTCTAGCCTTCTTCTTTTGCGGGCTCTGGTCAACAATGGGCATTTTTTAGAAGATCTGGCTTCTTCTTACTGTTTGAGTGGATACTTGAGTACCTGTTGCATTCAATAACTGAATTTGGAGTGTTCTTGCAGTAGAAAATCTATTCCTTCGACACTGAACCGTAATAAAACGGTCCTCCCTGACTGTTGTACCGCGATTTCGCCCTCCGCCGTGTCTATGTTGGACAGATCCAGTATCATTAAAATGCATTCGAACTCTTCTGATCACATTGAAATGGGCAGCAACAGTTCTTAGCGATGCACCAGTCATAAGCATTCCCATAGCTTGGCTCATCTTTTCAATACTTAAACGCCTTAATGGTATCTCTAAAATCAACCACTCTGCATTAAAACTTATTCGAGAAATTAGCAAAAATTCTCTTAAAACTTGATAAAAGTATAAGCGTCCGCGAGCTCAGTAACTGCACTTATGACAGATAATAACAACATACAACAATGGAGTCGCAAATGTCATTCGATAGACATTTGTTTGCATTCCGAAGCACAGCCTTGATCATATAGGAAGTCATGCCTAACGCCTACGAAGGGTTGTTTACTTTTACTGCATGCTATATAAGTGTACCAGTTCAAAAGTTGAGTAGTGTATATAGGCGAAACGAAACGATCAATACTAACCCGTTTTAAAGAACACATATCACATTTTAAATTCAATAGACCAGAAAAATCTAATGTAGCCAATCATTCATTAAACACAGATCACAGTATGCCGATTGAAGGGTTTAAACTTGTCGAAGCCATCAATAATCCCCGAGATCTTGACGCTTATGAAAGCATTCATATCGTTAAAAACAAACATAAGACGATTAACGCAAACAACGGTCCCATCCCTTACAGTTGTTTTTTTTCATTTTTAGAAGAGAGGTAGAAAGGTAGAAAGGTTAAAGGCGTGCGAATAGAGAATAAACACGTGTGGTTGCCGTTTTTCTTAAGAGAGGTACGTTGTCGTAATTTTTAGCCGGTATATTTTTATTTTAAAGTCAGTGTATACGTGGACGCCGTGTTGCGTTATTATATGTGTTAGCTTTATAGTGCCCCATGTGCGGCACTTTAATTAATGGTTTTACCTACTGATGATAACAACTTAGTTGTCGAAATACGTATTTAGGATACGATTATTAATTGTGGTAAGGGGTTTTATACCTTTTTGCGTTTTTAGACTTGTGTAGAAGCAATTCCTGAATAGTTTTAAAATTGAACAGAGATTATCAATGATTATGAAAGCTATCTCTTTATAATATGTAATAAATTCTTCGGAAAGCAACCTCTTTAAATTCATATAATCTAGGAAAAAATTGAGTTCTCTTATGGATAAATTGCTACATTAAGTTTTCACTGTGTTTATAAATATATGTGAATTCACGTACCTTTGATCTACTATCCAATGAGCGCAGTTAAACGAAAATATGTGGTCGAACTGGCATTTCATCGTATCCACTTCTTTCTTGTTCATTATATCCATTGTTCGAAATTCAAGGTTATCTATGGTGTTATCTGCTTTCGCAATGTTTATTATATCTTCTGATTTATCAATTGCTACCAATGTTTGTAAGTGGTTTTTTATTTTAGGATAAAGAACTTCTCTCGTGTTTCCACCACTAGCACAACCGACTTCTAAAATATTTTCCTTATAATTCTTCCATTTCAAAAAACGTCCATACTCTTCCAAATAGTTTTCGATGTCCCTATTTGTCGGAGAATATTTAGTCCACCACGAAACTTGACGCATGATGAAATACAGTAATTTTTACTTCTCATTGACGCTGAATATATACACGCATACTCGAGTGATAAGGAATGTCAAATTATTTTATCTAAATTCACAAATACAGTGTGGTTGGTTTTTCATTGTCCAGCCTATATCAGCTTTATTATCAAAAATACAAAAAAAATGTTATAGGAAAATGTTTTTTATCTCAAAATGGTCTATCATATTGCATCATTAGTAATCTTTCATAGCCTACTGATTTTTATCAGCGATAATCAACTTTATTTTTTTAAACGGAACAGCCTGTATATTTTCTGTAAGAATGAATCCTCATTATATTCTGTTTCTTATGATATGTCACAAGTTGGCATATGTGTAGCAATTGTCTGCGGAAACGAAATAATAAGAAAAAATATGGAAAACTAAAATTTGCTATTTCTAGCAATTATGACAATGTAATTTTAATTATTTGCTATGATTAACAACATTATAACATCTATTATAAATTTAAAAAAAATAAATACTAGATAGTAAGTAGTGTGTCTTATAATAATTGTTCAAATTGTCCACCATTACATACTAAACATTTGTAGTCTCCGTAATTATGTGATAAACTGTGATAATTTTATTCTTCAGTTCCTGAAGATTTTGAGAAGGAGTATCATAAACTTGGTTTTTCAAAAACTCCATACAAAAATCAAGAATTGATAAATCCGGCGATCTGGTAGGCCACAAAATTGGTCCTCTGTTGCCGATCCAGTTTTGACCAAATTTATTTTGTAGATAATTTGTTACTGCAGCTCCATTATGAGGTGGGGCGCCGTCATGTTGGAACCACAAGTTTTGTATTAAAGCTAATGGGAGATTGTCTATGTAGTCTTGTAATTTATTTTGTAAAAATAATAAATATCGGTTCTGAGTCAAAGTTCCATCGTAAAAATATGGCCTCAAAATTTCATTGGCGACTATCTCTACCCATACATTAATTGAAAACCCACATGCGCACGAGTTTCAACAATTACGCGAGAGTTTACATCGTCCCAGTAATGCGTATTTTTTTATTAAAAATTTCATTTCTGTGAAAATTAGATTCGTCTGTCCAAATGATGTTATTTAAATAGTGTCTTCCCACATTAACGAGCCATTCACAAAATATAATTATGTTGTTGGGATCATTAGCATGTAATGTTTGGACTAAATCTAATTTAAAAGGCTTTAGTTTGTGCAATTTTAAAACATTCATAATTTCGTGTCTTGGAATATTCAAATCAAACGCTGCTTGTCTTGTAGAAGTTATTGGATGGCTCTACTGCAGTGTTTTTCAACCCCTTTCATGACACGACCCCCCTAATATCAAAAAATATTTCCCGATCCCCGACCCTTTTTTTTTCCTGTATGTTAAAAATATTTAATCCATACAAAAATTTTAGGCGTTTGCGTTATTAGGATTCGGATATAAATATACAATTAAGTACGTAAAACATATAATTTTAAATCGAATACGTGGCCAATTGATAACTAACAAACAAATACAAACATATTGTTAGGGCCGAGACTCCCAGCGCCATCTGTTGGTAACACTCGGAATTAGTACAGGTTCCGAGTGTTACCAACGGATGGCGCTGGTAGTCCCTCGCGCGCTCCACGGCCCGCGCTAAAGGTCCACAAGTTTCGAGACGTTTCGTTACGCTTCGAGATGATTCTCGCTAGAATGCGCTGGCCTATAAATAAGGCGGTCGACCGCGACCACGGCAGTTGAGTGCAAGACCGCGAAGCAAGTGGTCGTGTCGTCTGCTGTTTAGTTGTTTGAAGAGCGCGAATCACTTGTTTTACGTATTTATTTGAGTTGTTTGTTATAATTGAAAATGGATAAATTCCTGAAAAGATCATCAGAACCATCAACGTCTAAGTCTAGCGGCAGTAGTGGAATAAAGAAAAAACGTCTTTATGACGACAATTATTTGAAATTTGGGTTTACTGTGATTGAGAATAAACCGCAGTGCGTAATTTGCTTTGAAACTTTGTCAAGAGAAAGCATGAAGCCATCGAAGTTGGTACGCCACCTAAACAGAAAACATCCTAATGAAAAAAATAAACCCGTGGAATTTTTTGAGCGAAAATTAAAAGCTCTTGAACATCAAAAAACTGCTATAGGACAAATGTCCAACCTAAGTAGTAGCTAAGAGTAGCTTTTCGTGTGGCTAAAGCAGGAAAACCTCACAGTATTGCCGAAAATTTGATTTTACCAGCGGCTTTAGATATAGCAGAGATTATGTTTGGCAAGCAAGAGGTCGAAAAGCTCAAAAGTATACCTCTCTCTGACAATACCATTCAACGCAGGATAAGCAATATGGCGACTGACGTTCGTGATCAAGTCATAGAAAAAATTAAGGAAAGTTCTTTTGTGTCCTTGCAATTTGATGAATCAACGGATATTGTGGGTTGTGTGCAGTTTGTAGCTTTTGTGCGTTTTGAATCCAATGAAATATTAATGGAAGAAATACTATTTTGCAAGGCACTACCCAAAAATACTACAGGTCAGTGCTTGCATGACACGTTCCTTGAAGCTACGCAAGATATGAATATCGATTGGGCACAAAAATGCATTGCTATTTGTAGTGACGGAGCAAAAGCCATGACTGGTGCGAAGAGTGGATTTATTGCTAGACTGAAAGAACAGATGCCAAACGCTTGTTGGATGCATTGCTTTCTCCATCGCCAAGCTCTTGCAGCCAAAACTTTGCCACAAGAATACAGTCAAGTTCTAAATATTACTATTAACATTGTAAATTCTATTAAAGGAAAAGCGTTGCAGACTCGATTGTTTCTAATCATTTGTGAAGATATGGGAGCACTACACCGCAATTTGCTTTACCATACAGAAGTTAGGTGGTTATCAAAAGGCAAAGTACTGACCAGAGTTATGGAACTTCGCGCTGAACTATTAGTATATTTACAACAAGCCAATTCACATTACTCTGAATTCATTTCTGACCCGGAATTCCTTTTAAAATTGGCTTTTCTTTCTGACTTATTTGAGCATTTAAATAACTTGAATAAAAGTCTTCAAGGGCGGGATGAAAATGTCATTACAGCAAAAGACAAACTCCATGGCTTTATAAAAAAATTGAATTGTGGTCATCATCTATAAATCAAAACAACTTTGATTCATTTTCGTCGACACAGTCTTTCATTGAAGAAGTCGGAAGCGAGATAAACATCAACTCATATATATCTGGTATGAAAATGGTGTTAGATAATTTGAAGAAAGAATTGTGTCATTACTTCTCAGTGCAAGAGATATCGGATAACACTGGGCAAAGATGGATCTTAAATCCGTTTTTAAATGCAGCTATAAATAAGGCAAATTTATGAACTAAGCTCAAAGACAATCTGCTGGAATTATCTGCCGATGGGATGTTACACTTGGAATTCAAGTCTGAAAAGTTGGATACCTTTTGGTTAAAAAGAAAAACAGAATACCCGGAATTAACAACCGAGGCTTTAAAGTGTTTGTTTCCATTTTCTACCTCGTACTTGTGCGAGTTGGCATTTTCATCAATGGCCCAAATAAAAAGTAAATTTAGAAATCGCTTAAATTTGGAAAACGATTTAATACTTAAAGTTGCAAAAACGGATCCACGATGGGAGAAATTGATTGAACAAACTCAAGCGCAACCTTCACATTAAAATGAACGAGTACTCGAAGATTTTATTTTTTGTTAATGTGTTTGTATAAATAACATAACGAGTATCATTTTGTTAACTTTTTTTAATATATCTACCTTTTTAAAATTTATTGATTTTTTTACTGAGTTCTCTCGACCTCTCGCGACCCCCCTACAGAGGCTTCGCGACCCTCAGGGGGTCGCGACCCACAGGTTGAAAAACACTGCTCCAAAGTAAGCTAAAATAACAACTTCATTACCGTGGTTATTTCCTCGTACATTTTGAATATGATTTATACGACTGGAAAAGGTGCCAGTTAACCGCAGAGAATTTACTAAATTTTGAAAAGTATTTACGTGAGGTTGTCTTCTGTCAGTATATAAATTTTGATATAACATAGCAGTCTGACGTTTATTGTTGTTTGATTTGTGAAAACAGCACAGCATATCAACCTTTTTCACTGTTTGTGAAGCCCATGTTCATTTTTCTTATACAGAACACTAACGGTTTCTTAGTTAAATAAGAACCGCAATACCTTTGTCACTATTAAACACATCTAACTGACTTATGTCAAATATTTACAGGTATAAACAATAGAATATCACAGTCGACTTGTAATAGCTAAACCAGGTCATGTATTCAAAATATCCATTTTGTCAACACGACCTCGTTGAGTTATGATCTTACACCACATTGTTTTTATCTTGTAACCAGGTCACTAGGCTAAGGGGACACGACACCTCTAAAGGTATAAAACGAGACATTGAGAGGTCTCAAAAAGCAGAGTCACTGCAAAGCTAGAGTTGGTACAAGCCTAGTGCCTCATATTTATAATATAGTGTTTACTGTTGTTATCGTTATTGAATTATATGATAAACCTGCTGATAAACCTGCTGTATAAATGGAATGTTACCTCCGGGACCAGGTGACATTACAGACTATTATAATTTTGTTTTTCCCATTATTAGGCATAATTTAAAGGCAGTTCCTTACTTGTTATACATCATTATAATAAAAAAATTATTTATAAAAAATATACAGGGTGTTCTATTTAAAAAAAATAAGTTGATTATCGCTGCTAAAAATCAGTAGGCTATGAAAGATTACTAATGATACAATATTATAGATCATTTCGAGATAAAAAAAAAACATTTTCCTTTGACATTTTTTTGTATTTTTGATAATAAAGCTGATATAGGCTGGACAATGAAAGACCAATCAGGCTTTATATAAAATTGATTTTATAAATATGGACTAAGAATGTGTCCAATTTCTTCAAATATAATTTGTATTATTAATAATAATGACTTATTCATGAAATTTTCTTATGATAGATATTATTGAAATATTGTTACAAAAATAAATAAATATAAATAGGTATATAGATACGAGGTGTAACTATAAAATAATGTTTTATTTCAAATTTAGACATATTTAATTATTAAGCCCTTCAATATGCACTAGGGCGGACCTTATTTTTTAAGTTTCGATTTTTTTAGGTGCTACCACCCAAAGCTTCTCCTTTTGGAATAATAAATTAATTTGAAAAAATAGAAACCAATTGGTTAAGCGCAACCCGTGTTCAATTTTCAAAAATATATATAAACTTTCAATTTCAATTAATGATTTTTTTTCGGGTGTTGATAATTATAAAAATTGTGTTAGCTCATGTAAATTATTCAAATTCAACCAATGTGGAACATACCAGGTGTCCACACGAAAACTTAATAAAGAATTATTGCTAGTGTTTTTGAAGACAAAAACTTGAAATTTTTGATTGTTGTTCAGGATATAGCGCGACAATGAACAGTATATTTCATACCGCCCCATCTGGTCACCTGCCGCCCCCACCCTCCCCCACTCCAAGATTTTAAATGACACTCTGTATTTTTTTAAAATTTATTTTGAAAGCATAATTTTCTTGATATTCATATGGGAAGAAACTAATTATTTACATCACCAAATTTATGAAATATTTAAAGTTAAAAGATTCAGATATCAGAAATTATTGATTCCGAAAAATCATAAGTTAGTCATGGAAATAGTTTATTTTAAATTAGAATTGTCAAAAATATGACATTTGTGCTTCATTAATATTAATACTCGTAATATGGTTCTTAAAGTTTCGGCTTTTTTTATTGAAATAGTTTAATGAAAACCCCCAAACAGAATCGTATCTGTTGTTTATGTGAGAACAATAATGGAAAGTTTTTTGCGAACTGGATCTGAAAGTAATAAAAGACGGAATTCGAATAATCGTGGAGTATTAGATAAAACTTGCGCAACTAGCAGTTGTCGGGCATATTAATTTAGATCCAGAGCTTTCGTTAAGAAAATTATCCGAAGGTTCGGTAGCGCCAAAATCAACCTGCAATAAGATGCGACCTTATAAAATTAAACTTCTCCACTTGGGTGACGGTGATTTCTACAGAAGAGTCGAATTTTGTAAAATAATGACAGATATGATTCGGCAAAATAGAAATGTTTTGCGAAGTATTTGCTTTAGTAATGAAAATTGCTTTTACTAAAATGATCTTGTGAATAGACACAAATGTCGATATTAGAGCGACGTAAATCCTCACATTTTCCGAGAAGATCACACACAATATCCCCAAGAAATTAATGTATGGGCAGGAACTTTTAATAACCAAGTGAATGGCCCAATATCCTTCCAGGAAAATTTAACATCTTAAGTACCTACAGTTTTTTGAAGAGCTAGTACATCCTCTTATCATACAGTGTCTGGAGGAAAACCTGAATGCAATAGATGAGGAACAATTATACCTCCAACAAGATGAAGCTGGGCCACATTACAGTTTAGAAGTTAGGGATTATTTGGATAATATTTTTTCCAGGACATTGGATAGGACGTAAAGGCTCAATTAAATGCCCAATTCGCTTCCTCGATTTAACTACCCTAGATTTCTTTTTGTGGGGACATTTGATATTTGTTGTTTATAAGACACCGCCACAATAAACCCTAAATGGCGCAAATTTTTATATTAGGCAATAAAAAATCATAGTAATATCTTATATCTTACTAATAACAGCAAAATTATTTAAAAAAATCTTTTTGTTAAATATTGAAGAAAAATGGTGTTTTCATCAATAATATGCTGAAGGGCTTCAATATTATCAGCTGTACGTTTAGATGGCCGTCCACTTCCAGTTTTTCGACCGACGCTACCAGTCTCTCTGAATAACTTTACACAATTTGTCAAAACATTGTAAAAATCATTGTAGTCAATTCAGGATGTTCTTCACTAAAATCAGCCATGCATTCCGTAATTGAATACTGCCATTCGCCATTTACTTTCACACCTGTACGGAAGTAACATTCGATAATTTTTGCTTTTTGTTCTATGTTGAATACCATTTTTTAAATAAATTTTATTTTCTTAATAAGAGTTTTGAAAAATTTGACACAAACTTATAGTTTCAATGTCAAATAATAAATGTCATTATGTGGAAGTGGCTAAGTACCAACCCAATTTCACAGTCTACTCCAATTATGAATTTTTTCGATGGCTCGTTATAATATATTTTTCATTATCTTATGTGTAAACATTCATGCGTCCGCATCGCCTATGCGCATTCATGAAAGTCAGCAACATAAACGATGCGATTGCGTAAACGTTACTGAACGCTAGCCTTGATACGGCCGCTAGGCCCCTCCACGTTGTCCTCCGCACTGAACTGAAACTTGCCTCTCTTTGCCGATTCTAGTGATAATTCTGTAAAATGTTAAAAGCCAAATTTTTATCAATTAATTAATACGCCACGTGCGTTCAATTTAAAATTAAAATTACATATCATATCACAATACGAATACAAATTTATAACATTTTTTTTTTCATAAACATTCAACACAAAATAAAATATAAAATTTCATCGAGAAAACGACCGTTGTCAGACAAAGTGAATAAGTTTATTATGGATTTCCCGGACTTAATATACAATGGCTCAAAAATTAAATGTTTAGTGTGCAATACATATCTAATGTGTTGGTCAAAAACACATTGTAAAGAACACGTAAGCAGTTCGAAGCACAATAATAACAAAATTAATCGACAACAGTTTATACATGAACTATGTGTAACTATGATTGTGTGTACACTGCCGTTTACCTTGTTAAGTAATGATTCATTTATTTCATTCTGGAATAAATACGCGAATAAAACATTACCGAGCACGACAACGTTACGAAGGAATTTACCATGAGTGCGTAAACAGGTTGAAAATAAAATCAAAGCTGAACTGAAAAATAAAAAACTGTGGTTATGTGTGGACGAAACAACTGACAGCAAAAAACAATATGTAGTTAATGTGATGGCGCGTAATATGGAACCACATCAACCAACGTCTTCAATTTTATTAGCATCCAGACGACTAGAAAATGTAATGCCGAAAAAATTTCAGAGGTGCTATTAGATACTTTGGAAAAATTTAAACTTTCGAAAGACTAAGTATTAATGTTTATGACTAAAGAAGGCAGACTATGTGCCCCAGCAGTAGCGTTGCGTGGAGAGTTTAGCAGAATAACAGTGCGCTTACTTAAAAATAAATATATCGAATCCCTATACAAAACGTTAAGAAAAAACATAAATAACTACCCAACATGTTTACATTGTTGCAAAAAAATGCGGATGTCGCGATGAAAAAACTGCACCATAATATATGTTTCTGTATTAGTCTCGGAAAGGTTCGTACGTAGCGACGTATATATATGTTTATATACAGAGAAGGATTGTTCGACGTTGAGAGATGTTATATTTGCATAGTTAAAGCGCTCTTTGTATCTGTACAATGGATCTTCAGTATTGGTAAAAAGTTGCCCTAATTTTGTAAAATCTACATATTTATCTAATACACTGTTAAATTTTTCACGGACACAATCACTTTTTTCATCTTCAAGGATATGCAGCACTAGTTTTACGTGATCAATAATTGCTATTGAGTCATTAGCAATTAATGACCACGTAAAACGTAAAAAGTTGCCCTAATTTTGTACAATCTACATTTTATCTAATACACTGTTAAATTTTTCACGGACACAATCACTTTTTTCATCTTCAAGGATATGCAGCACTAGTTTTACGTGGTCAATAATTGCTAATGAGTCATTAGCAATTATTGACCACGTAAAACTAGTGCTGCATATCCTTGAAGATGAAAAAAGTGATTGTGTCCGTGAAAAATTTAACAGTGTATTAGATAAAAATGTAGATTGTACAAAATTAGGGCAACTTTTTACCAATACTGAAGATCCGTTGTACAGATACAAAGAGCGCTTTAACTTTGCAAATATAACATCTCTCAACGTCGAACAATTCTTTTCTGTATATAAACATATATATACGTCGCTACGTACGAACCTTTCCGATACTAATACAGAAACATATATTATGGAGCATTTTTTTCATCGCGCACATCCGCATTTTTTTACAACAATGTAGATATGTTGGGTAAGTTATTTATGTTTTTTCTTAACGTTTTGTATAGGGATTCGATATATTTATTTTTAAGTAAGCGCACTGTTATTCTGCTAAACTCTCCACGCAACGCTACTGCTGGGGCACATAGTCTGCCTTCTTTATTTATGACCGATGGTGCCGCAACCATGTGTTCTGTAGACCGGTCTCTTAGAAAATATTGTCCTAACTTGTTACATATTACTTGTAAACTCCATGCTCTGCACCTTGTGGCAGAACAGGTTCGTAGATGTTATCCAGAGGTAGATGCTTTAATATCATACAAAGGCAGTATTCCTGAAATCTCCAAAACGTATTCGGAAATTTCACGAATTGTGTCCCCATACCCCTGAGCCACCACAGCCGATTCTGACACGTTGGGGTACATGGTTACGGGCGGGGTTTTACTATCATGAACATTTTGAAAAAATTAAGGACGTGGTTTTATCATTCGATCCGAAAGAAAGTGCAGCTATCAATACAAGCCAGAAAAAAATTCAAGATGCCCAGATTAAAATGGATTTACAAAGTAATCGTGAGAATTACTTGAGACTAGAAGAAGCAATAACAAAATTAGAAAATTCGTCGCTGTCGTTAGAGGAACCACCGCAAATCGTTAAAGATGTTCACGCACAACTGTGTGCTGTAGAAGACGCAAAAAGTGAAAGTGTTCTAATTAAATTTGAAAGTGTTTTAGACAGAAATGCAGACTTTGATACCTTAACACGTATTTGTGAGGGCACGTCTACAGATGCGTTAAGTTGTTTAACAAAGTATTTTGATTATGCGATCACTAGATGTAGAACGCTCGTTTTCCGAATATAAACATATTTTTTCCTCACGGCGGACATGTTGTTCAAAAATAACCTTAGAAACGCACCTGATGTTGAAAATATACAATCGATTTTCTCCAGTTTGTCAATCCTTAGAAGACGCTTAAGACGATAAGTGTTTTTTTAAATCCTCTGTCGTGCACAAAATCACTGAGTTCATACATTTTCCATTTTATTTATAGGTACATACAACGATGCTATAATATGTACTATTCTTATTTTTCGTGTGTTTGTGCATATTACTTTAATAGCAGAAAACCAAATGTATATTTAATTATTTCTGATAGAATAAATGTCTCTACTTCTATACTTATATCGGTAACAAGCTCAAGTTGCGTCCCTATTCTATCGCATATTCTAATATATTACGAATTACACTCCCATACCGGCGCTCATGGCGCGCACGGAAATTGGTCTGCTCTAGCAATGAGTCATTAATATGATTTTGCTGTTGGTCAAACACTCGACAGTTTGTCGTGCTGTGCGAGCGCTTGCATTGTCATGATGAACAATGATTTGTCAGTTTATGTTGTTTTTTCTGACTTCATCGATAACTTCCGGCAAACAAATTGACGTATACCAGTCAGCATTAACTGTTCGTCGATCCTCTAATGCAAAAGTTGCAATATGACCCATTTTTCCGAAGAAACAAGCAATCATTCTTTTCGAAACACTTTTGTTGGTTTAGGTTCATTTTGAAACACCCATACAGTCGATTGCTATTTAGTTTTAGGCTCACATGAATATATCCAGAATTCGTCACCTGTTACAATGTTATATATAGAATTTGAACGACCAACAATCAAATTTTTTTGACATTTCCTTGCACCACTTGACACCTGCCTGTTTTTTTCTCGTCTTTTAAATTTTGAGGGATCCAACTACTGAAAAGCTTCCTGACATATAAATAATCGTTCAAAATCGTATGTATTTATTTCGCCGCAATGCCTAAGTACGCCTCTATCTCACTCTGTCACATGTCGATCTGATAAAATCATTTCACCCACAGAATTGATATTTTTCGCAAGAACAGAGGTGCATGGTCGCCCTTCACGGAGATCGTCACCAAACGTTGGTCTTTCACGATTGAATTCTGCGAACCATTTGTAAACCATAGTTTTGGATGGTGCTTCATTCCCAAATACCGAAGTAAGCTTTTCCACACATTGCTTTCGTGTCAACAATATTTTGCTGTGTACGTGTTCTACCAGATCTTTTGCCTTTTAGCACAGATTCTGTAGCCCGAAACTTCTCCAAGACTAGATGAATTTAATGATGTAAAGCGGTATTATCCACAACTCTATTATTAGGAAACTGCAAGTGAAACTGTCGCTTATATTCCGCGTAGGAATATTGCCATTCTCCGTTAAGAAATTGTGCATTTCAGAAATATGCTTAAACAATAAAAATATTTTCTTGTAATGTGTACATTATTTAGCAGTAGTATTATTAATTAAGTAAAAAAATTAATTGTGAAAAAAATTATATCGCTAGTCACAAAATGACAAATGTGAAAGTAACATTAGATAAATAGTTAGTTATAAATAGAAGGCGTGTAGCTTATAATAATTTTCAATTGTAGTTGCTCAGTACCTACTGAGATAAAGTTCTTTTTGAAACACGTTTTATAATTAAGGACTCGGAAAAGAATCATTGACGTTAAAAATTGTGAAAAACATTTTTATTAATTTAATTTTCAGCTTTAAGAAATAATTTCACATATTTTTTGAACAAATACAAATCGTGGTTTCGTATGGAAGATCATATTTGTCTGGTCCTAGGTAGGTACTAAATTCTTTACTGTTTTTTATATGCTCTTGAAAATATTCTTCTTTTAACTCTGGTGAAAGCAAATCCAAATATTTGTAAATAGACACAATGGCTCTCACCGTATCTGAAACATAATTAAGCAACAATCAAGTCAATAAATTTACTCTAGAATCTACGTTAGGATGCAAAAGTAAGTGACCACTACTATCTTTTGAAAATTTCAAGTGTATTTGAAAGTTAATTGCATAGAAAACAATTCGCCAATAGCTTAATAATGTTGTATTGTTATTTTATTAACACATTGATTACCGTCGATTTTTATAGAAACTGACTTTGAGGACGAATATTATTCAGGCAGGTATAGTAAACAAAAAAGACATAAGTACGGCATAAAAATATTTAAATTATTATGTACTATTCCCTGCTATAGATATAAACTAGATGTGTATGCCGGTAAACATTTTGACACCTTGGACACAACACCAACAAATGTACAGCAGACCGATTTTCATGTGGCCGGTGGGAAAATTTGTACGTGCGTCAAGTAGTCAGTGTTAGATAGAGACAGTATTCGGAAAAATGAAATGCAAACTCTTTGTGCGAGTGGTGCATTGGGACGTAGTAAGGGATAAAAAGGGATAAAACACTGAATGCCAGAGGTTCCCCTACCTATGAATTTCGTGCGCATCTCGAGGGCGGTACTTCTAACCGGCCACATGAAAATCGGTCTGCTGTAGTTATACAACTATGTCAACGTTTGTTATACAAAGGGCATACGTTATACACGGACAACTTGTATACTAGCGTCGATTTGGCCGAAGAATTAAGAATTAGAGAAAGATAAGAACTTGGTTTGAACAAAAAATTTACCAAAAGAAGTGGTAAATTTCTAATTGAAACATGGACAGTTCAGGAATACGAAACACTCGACAAAATTTGTGAAACCTGACAAAAAAAGAGGACAACAAAAGTACAAGCCTAAAATTGTTACTGATTATCGGAAAGCGGACTCGCGCGAGTGATGATTCATAACCCATAGGCGTCTGCCTTGTATTCGCAATAGATTTGTTTCTGTAAGCGATCCGTGAGTTTCGAATAATTTGATACGTGTGGCGTCACCTGGTGCATAAGTGGCACATACCTACATATGCAGTTAATATGTATCTGTCAATGCACAACAGAGCGAATGTAATAAACGGTTTGGTAACCGGCAGCAACTTCTGAAACAAAAGTAATTCTGACAAGCGAATTGCGTATAAAAATAATTTACAAAGAACAAAACCCAAAACTATGTATTTTCTGTGAAACATTGAAAGTGTAAAACATTACTATGAACAACTAATATTTGTACAAGGTGTTCCTGTGTTAAATTAGTTGTTTTAGATGTTAAACGTCTTCAAAAATAGCAAATGTCCGTTTCACATGACAACTGGTGATGGGTGCGTGATTAAAATGTTGCAAAAGTGCACCTTACTTCAAATGTATAGATTTATCAATCGGCTCTGGGCAGAATTGATGTAATATATTCAAATCTGGATTTCTGCTAAATATGGAGCCAACTTTTTGTCTCAGCTTGTTTGCAAATTAAAAAGGAATACATTTAATTCGATCGATAACGGTTTCTAAGTTAATTATCGCCTATTTTAGGTTAATATCTTGACTTTTCATGTAAGTAATCGTATCTATAAGACACTGGAAATTAGCTTTATTAAAGTTTAGCTGGTTTTGTAAATTTTGAATTTGTAGCAGGTGTTTACAATTAGAAATGCTTTGCGTATCGTCATCTTGAAGATGAAAAACAAAGTTTTTTAGTTCATCCAAGTGTTGTGAATAGAAAAATGCCGCTTCTAGCCATGTTCCACCTAGTTAATACAAGAACTGGGCGTAAAGGCAAATTTGGAAGTTTTTCTATATATAATGTCACTCGTGAAGGTGCTTTTAGAAATATCTTTTTAAATGATGAAACTAACTTATCAAACATTTGGAAAATGACCTCTGATGTATTCACATTCTCTGTTATATGACAATCAGTATATTTTGTAAGAAACCTCTTGAAGACTGGATTGTTAAGCTTTTTGAATGGGCCGCCGTGAAAGTGTCAGACAGTTCTTCGTTAAAAGTGTCAGGTACAAATGGACCTATTGCTATGAATTGTGGTTTTGAACTTGCTAATACCACTATTCACAACCAATCTGTCCAGCTTGGATGTTCAGTGGGTTTAATTTGTAAGATGAGACTGCTTTTCCCTCAGAGTTCCAATCGGAAAAGTGGAAAACACAATTTTATTAGTACAATAGTTTTATTATTGGACGCCACTCAAAACTTGTTTGAGATAAATAGTAATTATGTCTTTGAGTTACTTATGTGCACAAATGAAGAAAGGTAAAATTCAAAAACACGCACAGCAAACTTTAAATGAAACTTTTATACAAAAATAAAAAAAAGGAAAAAAAAAAATCTTTAGGAAGTATAAAGATTAATATTGCGTCATTATACAATATTATTAAGGTAAAAATATTATATGAAAATGACCGTTACATATAATAAAAAACTTCCTTAGTGACAACCGAGCAAAATTAAAACTAATAAATTACAAAGATGCCTTTTAATTTCTCCCTCAATAAACAAAGTAAACAACGTGATATGACAGCCCGAAACAGATTCTAAACGCATGTGCAATCCACATGAAAAAATGCCCTTGATATACCAACCCATAAAATTTTGAAGTTATAGAAATTTTTTTATTAGAAATTTTGAAAAACGTACTTTGTCATTTATAACAAATAACTAATATTAAAATGTATATCAAAATCAACACAGTGTAAAAATACACAAATCAATACATTCAAGATAATAATATTAATGATAATAAGAATAATATAATTTACTTACGTAAATGAGCAAAAATATATATATATATATATATATATATATTTTCTCGAGACACCTAAGTTAGAAAGCCCACAAAAAATATACTACGAGATCAACAAACTCGTATAAATATATCGATAATTAAATCAAACACCAACACAATTAAATCAAATCACGAATTTACTTAACAAAGATAAAAAAAATTTATCTTCTCAAAAACACGACCTTCTAACTTCAGATTACATTAGTGTCTCGAGAAAATATATATATATTTTATTTTTCTCATTTACGTAAGTAAATTATATTATTCTTATTATCATTAATATTATTATCTTGTATGTATTGATTTGTGTATTTTTACACTGTGTTGATTTTTATATATATTTTAATATTAGTTATTTGTTATAAATGACAAAGAACGTTTTTTAAAATTTCTAATAAAAAATTTCTATAGCTTTAAAATTTTATGCGTTGATATATCAAGGGCATTTTTTCATGTGGATTGCACATGCGTTTAGAGTCTGTTTCGGGCTGTCATATCACGTTGTTTACTTTGTTTATTGAGGGAGAAATTAAAAGGCATCTTTGTAATTTATTAGTTTTAATTTTGCTCGGTTGTCACTAAGGAAGTTTTTTATTATATGTAACGGTCATTTTCATATAATATGTTTACCTTAATAATATTGTATAATGACGCAATATTAATCTTTATAGTTCATAAAGATATTTTTTTTTTGCTTTTTTTTTATTTTTGTATTAAAGTTTCATTTAAAGTTTGCTGTGCGTGTTTTTGAATTTTACCTTTCTTCATTTGTGCACATAAGTAACTCAAAGACATAATTACTATTTATCTCAAACAAGTTATGAGTGGCGTCCAATAATAAAACTATTGTACCAATTAAATTGTGTTTTCCACTTTTCCGATTGGAACTCTGAGGGAAAAGCAGTCTCATCTTACAAATTAAACCGACTGAACATCCAAGCTGGACAGATTGGTTGTGAATATTGGTATTAGCAAGTTCAAAACCACTATTCATAGCAATATGTTATCTAGATGAGTTTTCGAAGAAACATGTCTCTGCACATTACACTTTTGTGGACGCCTTAAACTTAATGAACAGGCACTGCAATATATCTCGGTATCATTACGAATATGCAACCAATCTGTATGGCCTCTAATCCATCCTACCATGGTTTCCCTACAAGAATTGTCCATAGGTAATGAAAATAAAGAGAAATACTAAGAACAGAAGAAATGGACTAAAAAGAAGAAACGAAAACTGCAAAAATAAGGTAGTGAATTAAACTTAATATTTATACAAAATTATATTATAAGTATACAATATAACAATATAAAACGGATTTTTTTAAGAAACGAAACCAGAAATAATCCCTTATAGAAGAGAATAGAAAATATACTATCTCAAAAACAATAAATACATATACAGTAGAAGCTCTCTTAACCGACCATGACGGGACCGGGCCATAGGTCGGATAACCAAAAAGTCGGTTAAACCGAAAATCGGCAAAAACTAGCAGTTAGCTTCGAAACAATCCATCACTAGTTAAAACCACTCCCAGAAAGAAAAAAAAACCTAAGTTGACATTATGTATTTCTATTAAGAGATATATTTTACGATATATAAACAAGAAAGTAGTACATACATATACATATGTATATAATTAACAATCACTCTCATGACAATTAATATTGCAAATAACACATGTACGTATGTACTAGAAAAAATTTGTGATTTTCTTTTGTTTTTTTGTGTTCCATTGTTTTCTTGAATGCGTAGTCACGCCACTTTTTAATGAACATTACATCTACCGCTGTTGATGCATTTTGTTGCTCAATGTATGCTGCAGCCAGTTGTAGAGCAATTCTCGCATCAGCATGACTAACAGTGTTGCCTTCTTCTTCTTCTTCAATTTCAACCTCCTCGTCTTCTTGATTTTCGTTCAAAACAGCCTGTACGATTTCTTCATCTGTCAAATGTTCATTGGTAAAGTCATCATCAGCTCCAACAACCCATTCTTGACAATCCTGCAGTCGAATATCATTCAATTCAGGGAGTTGTTGCAAGTCGTTCAACAAAGATGAAATGTCATCTGGCTGGTCCAAAAGGGTTTCATCAGGATTAGAACTGGAATCAATCATTTTGTCTATGTTAGGCCATGCTTTTCTCCAAGATTTTACGAATGTTGAACTTTGTATTTCATTAAAAGCTTTTGCCACCATCAAAATAACGTCTTTTATGTTTATGCCTTTCAAAGCATCGATTAGGCCTTTGTTCTCTAACTCCATTTTAGCCAAGATTTCTGCAAGTAGTTTTTTCCTGTAGCGCCTCTTAAGACATTCGATCACTCCTTGGTCCATTGGTTGGATGATACTTGTTACATTTGGTGGAAGAAAAAGACATTTTATTCCAGGCCCCTTTTCACTCTGAATGTTTTCAGGATGTGTTGGTGCATTATTCAACACCAAAATTGCCTTGACTGGCAACTTCAAGCTTGTTAAATGTTTTGCGACATTAGGACAAAATTCATTGATAAACCAATCTTTAAACACGTACGCGTCCATCCACGCTGCTCTTTGATTTTTATAGCATACTGGAAGTGAAGTTAACGTTTTTGAATGCTCGAGGTTTCTTAGCCTTTCCGATTACGAGCAGGGGGACTTTATGAGTTCCAGAGGCATTACAACAAACAGCAATAGTAATTTTCTCTTTGTTCATTTTGAATCCAGCAGCTGATTTCTCATATTACTGGCAGCAAATGTTTTTACAGGCAATCGCTTAAAATTTAGTCCGGTCTCATCCATATTGTAGACCTGTTCAGGCAGTAATTCTTCCTCTTTAATTAGTTTTTGTAATTTATCTTTCCATTCGTCTGCTGCAATTGGATCAGCTGACAGTTTTTCACCGCACACACTTAAAACATGTACACCGTGACGTTTCTTCCAGCGTGCAAACCAGCCATCGCTCGCACAAAAATTTCCTCCATTCTCAAACTTGACATGCAGTATCTCAGCCTTTTCTTTTAAAATCGGACCACTTATAGGCGTACCTTTGCGACGCTCTTGCATAAACCATAACTATAACGCATCGTCTACCTGTTCATTGATAGGTTTCTTTAAAGTACATCTACTCGAGAGGACTTTATCAGACTCGATTTGAGTGCAATAATCTTGAATGGATTTCTTGTTTCGGCGCCAGTCTTTTACGGTTGTCACTCCAACACCGAATTCGTCACTAATTGATTTTACAGAATGACCTTTTTCAAGCCGCTCAATGGCATTTAACTTGTCTTTCATTGACACTACAACACGTTTTTGTTTTATTCCACTCATTTTGAAGAGTTCACTACAACAGTATGGTTAAGTTTGTAACACGCACAAAAACTACGATGTATAGACTCTAATGCGAGAGTTCGTCTGACTCATTAGTGGTAAAGGTACATCTGGTTGGTGACTTGTAGTCGGCAACGGAAATGAAATCTAAATGTCTTCTAGGAAAGGGTCGGTTAAGCCGACAGTCGGTTAAAGGATAGTCGGTTAAGAGGGCGTCTACTGTACGTATATGCATGTATAACAAACAGCATGTAAACACGAGAATACACTTTGGAAATTAGCGGATATAATTTTTTAAGCGATTATTTGAACGAAGTCTAACGAAATAATATATAAATGTATATTCCGTCTTACACGCCACTATAAAAAGAATTTATGAATAAATAGACACAATGTACTATTCATAACGACGGAAATAGCAGCACGTACTCGAGAAATGCAATCGAACAAGCAAATTGTGGGGCTGTTTTAACATGCATACTATACCTGAGACCGCTACAACGTTTTATTGGGACAATTGGTTATTCACTCGCTTCAGCCCGTGCTCTGCTGATTATAATACAACCAAAGGTGCTATTGATTTGTCGAACCAAATGACAGCTTATTTGTCGGCCATTGAGGAAAACAATTAAATGGTATAAGAAATTAGCTATGCGTTACTATTAAACAGGGCACTTGTAAATGCGATGATACTTCATAATACAGTAACTAATTAAAGGATATCTGTAGTTGAATTCAGGAACGCAGTCGTTCACTATCTTTCCACCGAAACAAATCAAACTAAAACAGCAAACTACAAAAGCAAGACACACGAACTGAAATGCAAAGAAGAGCCAGTCAGGATGACAAGAAAATGGTGTAATATGTGTTACAAGGATAATGTTACCAGCCATGTCAGAAACAATGCTAAAAATAAAACAAAAAAAGGGGTAACTTATTGCTTTGAATGTCCTTCCAAGCCGCACTTGCCCTCGACGAGTTTCAATCAAAGTTATCGCTATTGATTGTTTCACTGATGCTTTATAATGATGTTTGTAATAGTTTAGAATTAGCAGTTACATTTTTATAACGTTTATGAATTCATAAAATAAATGTTTTTTTGTATACGCAAATTTTACTAAATGTACCTATAATGCAATACTTTCGGAATATATTTTCAGGCCTATTTGCAGGGACCTCAAGAGAGGCCATGCCGGTCACTTTAAATAGTAAAATATACTAAAAGAGTGCCCTGTAGCGCTGAAAGACATCAACTTCGTTGGTTAAGCTCGAAAATGGACATTACAACTTCCTGTGTTGCTTATAAAGAGATCATTTAAATTCTTAAAGCTGTCATGCGATCAAACATACCTCAAAATTTTACTAAAAGAATCAATCTGCTGCAAGATAATTGGAGGGGGCATAAGGCCAAAAAAAAATCGACAATTTATCAAGGAATATAGTTGCTAGGAGTAGACATCCACCTGTACTCTGGAACCAAATTACTATCTTGTCCCTAAGTTTTAAAAAACAATTATGAGGATTTTCTTCAGATGTTGACTCGAAACTGCTATTAATGCTTAGTCTGATATGTTACCAAAAGATTTTTTTTACAGGATCTCGTTATTACAGAAACGTTGAAATAACTGTGTAGATGTTCAAGGAGTATATGTCGAATTGTTTTTAATTGCTCTCTGTCTTTTAGTTCGTGTCTAGGTAGATAACAATAATCATCCATCGTACAAAATTTAAAGATTGAAATAATCAATTTTCTACTTGTCTGAAGAAATAGTCCGCACTATAGAAAAACTACGTCAGAGCTGCAGTCAAATAATCCGAACAAGATTCGTAAATATAACTTTGAATATCGTCGGCACCTGATGACTTTTTTAATCTTTACATTCTTTATTGTTAAATAAACATGTTCTTCGGATAACCGCAGACCCATATCACCACTAGTAGGTAGATAAAATTGTGAGATACAATGTTTAACCGTGTTAGGAAGAGGGAAATAAATAAACCTGAAATTCTAAAAACAACATGAACTAACATACCTGCAAAATCGTCCACAGGTGCACTTTTCTTTTCACTTTCACATACTTCCATTTTTAATCCAGAATCTTTTACAATATTAGTAATATATTGGACCGGATTGTCCGTGTATTCTGGAAAAATTTGCTCCTTTGGTAAATACTTAAACCACTTTCCTTCGCTATATTGTTTCAGGAAGGATTGCTTTACTCCACTGTCGAGGAAAATTGTCATAAAAATCTGTCCCTGCGGCTTAAGCAACTTATAAAGTCCATCTATGAACGACCTGCAACAGACAATTATATTAAACTGGATTCGTGTACTATATGTTTCAGCAGGTATTGTAAATGCTTTAGAAGAGTAAAATTGAATATTCCAATTAAAAAAGTAGTGATAATTAAAAATTCGATTTCACTCTTACTAGAGCTCGTCAGCACACGATATCCTGGAGACAGTCATGACTTCTCATTTCTAGACTTTGTGTATATATAGTTAACATTTTTAACTTACTGCAAATGAGAATCAATGATTATTAAATTCATTTCTACCTGCAAATATCGTCTAATGTGTTGCGTTAATTACTACACCTTGACAAACTTAGTTTGTACCAGTATGCAGAACGCAACACAACGCGACGTCAACCTTCCTGGATGTTAGGATAATTAAAAATTCGTGAAAAGCCATATCTATCCGGGAACGTGTGAATGCATTTCGCTCTTATTAGAGCTCGTCAGCACACGATATCCCGAAACAGATATGACTTCTCATTTCTATACGTCGTGTGTATATAGTTAATATTTTGACTTTTCTCGAATTTTTACTTATCCTCGTAGCTCAGTTGTTAGAGCGATGGTCCGGCAAACCGTGGACGTGGTTCAAATCCCACCTAGGACGAAATTTTTTCAAATAAAAATTTCGATTAATTAGCGTCACAATTGTAAATAAGAATGTTTACATTACTTGGCGAAATAACATACTAATTTAAAAATATTGAAAATATTTAATATAAAGCCGAAATCTCCTAGAATTTATCAAGTGTGGCATATTTGCAACGAACTTTAATACTTAGTTTAATATTATTTTAAAAGAATATGAAATCAAATATAAAGTATTGTAAATTAAACTATTATTTATTCATTTCTGATTAGGTACTAAATGCTTTGGCAATTATGATGCAAATTATGGATTTATTACCTTTGATCTATGATCCAATGAGCACAGTAAAATGAAAATATATGATCAAATTGATTCGCCATCTCTTGTGATTTTTTCTTGTCCATGATATCCATTGCACGAAAGTCAAGATTGTCTATGGTGTTTTGGGTTTTTGAAAAATTAATCATACCTTCCGATTTATCAATTGCTACCAGTTTTCTTAAGTGATTTTTTACGTGCGGGTAAAGTACCTCCCTTGTGATTGAACCACCAGCGCAACCAACTTCTAAAATATCTTCCTTGTAATCCTTCCATTTCAATAAATGTCCGTATTTTTTTAAATAGTTTAGAACTTCTATTTTAGTTGGGGAAAACTTGGACCACAAAGCACCGTAACGCATGTTGAATGTAACAACTTCCTACTTCTTTTAATAATTCTATTGTGATATGTCTAGAGGCTTAATATCTATATATACATGTATATGTAGGTTATAATTGTAATATATCACGCCAAAGCTTTATCTGAATATTTATTCAAAACATCGACTTTATAAATATATTCCAATAATAGTACAAATATTTACATTATTATTTCAGTTACATAAGTGACTTAGAGAACTTAGAGAACGGACACGCTTACCACCCAGTGCAGTACTGGCGAAAGGCTGTATTTCTAAAATATTTAATTTTATTTATATAATTGGAAAACGAACGGGTGGTGATCTATAAAATTACGAAATACATATTTATTTGTTGAAAAGTTGTATTTATAAAGTTTTTAATTTTATTTATATTATTGGAAAACAAACGGGTGGTGATCTATAAAATTACGAAATACATATTGCTATAGATTTTTCCTTGGACAAGAAAGGAAAAATGATTGAACAATATTGAACTCTATAATGTAGTACATTTATAAAAATTATCTATTTCAATTGTATGTTTATTTATTTCAGACGGGGATCGTTATATATATATTTTATTTTATAAGTGAAAATTTTTATAATGTTTGAAATTATTATTAACCCTCGTATATTTAGGTTAATCAGAGGATTGAAGTTGCCGCTCTTCCGGATATTGTATTTACTAAAATGTGTTGTCTGTATATATTTTTGATTTTATAGATGGTAGGGATGTTCAGGCGGATGTTGAAATTTCATTTTGAGTTAGAGATATCTTGACGTTTGAAGTGATCGGTTTATTAAAGAATAAAATACTCAATTTTATTCTTTGTTTTATAAAATCGGGTTGAATATTGTTTATGCATTTATTGTGAGGTGCATGTAAATCTTAATTCGATTTTTGCGAGTGTTTTGATGTTGATAAAATGTTTTTTTATGAATAAGATATCTCTTGTGCATTTTATAAATGGTGCATAGATCTATGATTAAAACTTGGACCTGATCCGCGAGGAACGATTCATGAGATGGGAGTTCGTGGATTCTACTAGACTGAATAGCCGGCAATATAAGCTGTAGTGTGAATAAAAAATTAATAAGCAATTTCAAAGCAAATTCCACTGCAATATGTATTTGTTGAAAAGTTGTATTTTTAAAGTTTTTAATTTTTTTTCTATAATTGGAACATTTTTATTTGTTCATTTTGTCGTTCAAGTTGAGTAAAGGAGTATTAGTATTGACTAGCAATAGTTTCTCAAGGTTTTCTTCTGTCAATTTTGTTCTCTTTGAATTAAGTACATCCTTATAAATAGAAAACGTCCTTTCTACATCGCAACTGGTTATAGGTGCATACTGGAAATATTCTTTTATTTCTTCATATTTAGCCGTTAGATTTTGTGGAATTGTCTCCATACATAATTGCTGCAATGCTTAAATCTGGATTTCTATTAAGAATTGCTTCAAACTTTTGCCGAAGGCCACATCCGAAGTCATTTGAGATTTCGATTTTCAAAATAAGTGATTAGTTTTGGCAATTTTCCAAAGTGTTCGTGATGAAAGTAACTGATTTTTTAAATTTGGGATTTGTGTGAGCTCCTTGCACTCATCAATACTTCTAGCATCCTCTTTTAACAGTGTTACGAAATGTTTTAGACTATCGATATTCTCAGCATAATACCTAGTAGCTTCCAGCCATGTACCCCATCTAGTTATTACTGGAGTGGGAGGCAGTGACAGAGATGGAAATTTTTCCCTGAAAAAAGCTACTCTCAATGGTGCTTTTCTGAACATTTTTTAAAAGCGGATACAAGTCCATCAACTTCCGGAAAAGTGTCTCTGATATATTCACAGATTCTGTGGAGAGCTTGTGCTACACAAGTAATATGCAGCATATTAGGATATGTTTTCTTCAATAGTCTGCCTGTTTTTAACATATACGCAGCACTATCACTGACAAATAAAAGTATTTTTTCTTTGTACGTGGCGTCCGAATGAAGCATTTTTTGCATATTCTCCTTAATGGTTTCAGCAACTGTTTCCGCATCAACTCTATTTATAACACTTGTTGCTATTACATATGAGTTATAGGGAATAGTTGGATGTAGTGCACCAGCTACAACCTTTACCACACAGCGTCCTAACATATCCACCGTTTCGTCGGCGCTTATCCATATGTATTGATTTAAAAGATGGCTTCTAATGCATTCTACTGTTCTCGTATAGCACCTAGAAACATAATATTTGCGTAAAGTTGATTCATCAGGAACATTTCGACCAGTATATATATTTTTGAAGAAATATTTTTAAAGTGGGATTGCTAAGTTTATTTAATGGAATATTAGCCGCCATAAAAGTTTTAGAGAGTTCAGATGTGTTTGCGATCCTAAGTGACGAATTTTTGACGATATTTTACGGATTTTGTAATAAATTTCGGAATCACTGACAATGGACATACAATCAGTATGACCGTCAATCCAACTCGCCATTGTTTTACAATGCCGTTCTCGACATTCTTCCATATCATGTCTGAAAAAGTAACTTAAACAATGCTCTAGATCTAAATAAATGAAAACTAAAAATGTGTGCGTAAGTTATTGAAACCGAACGAAATTCAATGCACACTCTTACGTCGAAATAATTGGTAGAAATAGATTCAATCAAACGATATTAAACAGGATCTATCACAAAAATTACGATGTAATTAACAGTTAAAACTATGAAAACAAGAAACTTACTCACAGCACTTTATTTATCTTACGAGATATAAACTAATAAATAATACATTATAAAAACCCCGCTTCTATCTACGCTTATGAAAACACTTTAAAAAGCACTATATTCTCGGAATACAATAGCTGCCTTGTCCATTGTTATCGCGGCGAGACCAGGTGTCCGAGTAGGTCAAACAAATACTTTATTGAATTACGCCGGGATGTACTGAGCAACGTTATACACAATTCCAATTGCCGATTGCGTTTTATGGAAATTGCGTCCGTTTTCTATATATAACTATAAGTTGAAGTATTTTCCGCTTTATTCAATAGTCAGTATTTCTTTTTTGTTTTTTTTCTTCTTCTTCTTCTTTTCCTTATTTTTATTTCACGAGTTTAGTTCGACTTTTTCGTGTATTTTTTCATTACATTTTTGCTTTCTATTAGTAAATATCATTTTTGTATTATATACAGGCTGATCGCCATCACCTTTTCAAAATTTCTATGACCGCTTTGGTTTCTCCTTAAATACTTTCTGCGGCCCTCTTTGACTGTGTTGACACCTGGACAGGCCCACCAGGTATGAAGAGTGTGTCCTTGTCCATCCTTAGTTTCATTTGTATTTATCCATTTCTGTATGCCATTTCTTATACATATATTTATACAGTTGTCCACAGATTCATTCTCAGTATGGGGATCTCGCTTAATATGAGAAGTAGAGATTTGGTTAAATGCGATCAAATACTCCAGAGGTAACTTTGAATATTTAACGTACTTCGAGCGCTTTTGCAAAAAAGTGAATTTTTGTTTTTTTGATTTTCTTTAATAACTCACATATTTTTAAAGTAAGACTAATTTAATTTGCACTTCCTTAAGGCACTTTTTTAATAGAAATCTGGTGGTGTATTTAGATTTTTTAATACTGCTATAGTAGTTAAGCTACAATGGTCAAGTTTCATTTTTCTTATGGGGGGTCATAGTGGATATGACACCATCGAAAAGAATTTTTCTTTCCCTTTTCAAAAATGTATAATTTGTTATACCTGATACCAAAACTAATTTAAAAAATTTAAAAGAAAACAACATATTGGTACATTAACAGGTTAGAGCGGTTATGACATTTGACAATACAGTGTACTCTCGACTTACGGACACCTCTCTTAAGCGGACACCTCCCATAAACGTACACTTTTTGCAGTACCAAAAGATTACTTAAGGATTTTTAAAATTTTTCTCTCTTGAGCGGACAACCCTCCCATAACCGGACGCGGACACTTTTTTCCCACACCAAAGTGATTTTAGTTCCCCATAACCGGACAGCTTACAACACTGTAACACTGTTTTTCCGTTTACTCTTCTTCATATTCGTACATTCGTACAGATGTTGCTTATTGAATAATACGTGTATGTACAAAGGGGAATTCCCTAAATACGCACAGCTTGTTGTTTTGAATGTAGTACGTAAATACATAGTACATTTATAGATTCTTATGGTATACATACTTGAATCGCTATGCCTAAAGCAGTGTTGACTATTAAAGACAAAGTTAATGTCATTGAAATTCAAAAAAATGAGAAACTTAGTGTACGCGAGTTAGCAAAGAAATGTAAGATCAGTAAAACTCAAGCTGCTTGTATCATCAAAAACAGAGACCAAATTTTAAGATTGTGGGACACTGATGTCAATCCGGATAGAAAAAGGAGTATGCTGAACGTCAAAGGCGTTAACATTGATAAATTGTGCTACGAATGGTTTGTGAAGGCTCGAAATAAATGTATTCGTCTCTCGGGCACACTTATCAGGAGCAAGGCTAAAGAAATTGCAGATAAATTGAATTACGCAGATTTTAGTGCATCATTTGGCTGGCTGGAAAGGTTCAAAAAACGGCATAACATAACCTTACGTGCCATTTCTGGAGAAGCCGCTAGTGTAAACCAAGATGATGTCAAAAGTTTTACTGAAAAAGTGCCATCTTTGATTCAAGGATATGATTCACGAGATATTTATAATGCGGATTAGACTGGATTGTTTGTTCGGGCATTACCCGATAAAACATTTGCATTAAAAGGTGGAAAATGCACTGGTGGAAAAATGGCTAAGGATAGGCTAACGATTTTGCACTGCGTCAATATGGCTGGAGAAAAGGAACCCCTTTTTGTTATTGGGAAAGCTGCAAAATCTCGGGCGTTTCGCAATATTAATTTGAACAATTTACCAGTTACGTGGCGTTCAAACAAAAAGGCTTGGATGACGTCTGATTTGATGATTGATTTTCTAGCGCAGTTCGATAGAAAAATGCAACTTCAAGAACGAAACGTCCGGCTATTTTTAGACAATGCGGCCTCTCATCCTCGCGATCTTAAATTGAAAAATGTTAAAGTTATTTTTCTTCCAGCAAACACAACAGCATTTTGTCAGCCCCTGGATCAAGGCGTTATAAAAAACTTTAAGTTTTTGTACAAATCGTTATTTTTTAAAAATATTTTGCTGCAGATGGAAGACGCAAATTCTGCTTTGGATTTATCAAAATCAATAAATTTGTTAGATGTCGTTTATTTCATACACAAAGCGTGGGAGCAAGTGGGTCCCCAGACAATAAAACATTGTTTCAGGAAAGCTGGTTTTGAGGAAACAGATATCCTAAATGACGATAGCGGTTGGACCGCAGAAGATGAGCTTCCACTATCAGCACTTGCTCAGTTCTCCAATATTATTAATCAAGTTCAGAGCCAAATCCAAATTGACGTCGAAGACTATATTAATTTAGATAACAAAGTCTTCATTAATGATGAATATGTGGAAATCATTAATGCTGAAATGTTAATTGCTTCCGAAGAAACGCTCGCCAACTCGTCTGAAGATGAGCTAGAAAGTCAAATTGAAGGCAAGTTAACTTCCTATAAAGAGGCTTATTTAGCTATAAGAAAACTAAAGGCCTTTTCTTTGTATCACAGCGACCTTAAAGGTGTTCAATTGCTTACTGATCTTCAAATACATTTCCAAGATAATGAAATTAAAGGAAAAACGCGCCAAGCTAAAATTTCTGACTTTTTTAAATCTATTTGAATACCTTACATAACAAATTTTGTTTTTTTTTACTTCTCGCAAAAATGAAAATTCTGTTTACTTTATCTAATATTTATATGTTCTTGTTTTGGAAATAAAATTGTTTAAAGATAAATATATTACAAATTATTATTTACTCTTTTTGTACTTTTCTCATAAGCGGACACTTCTCATAAGCGGACAAATTTTTCAGTACCATGGCTGTCCCCTTAAGAGAGAGTACACTGTATAAAGTTTTGCAAACAAAGAAAGAAACCTTTATTTTGCAACAATTATTTATTAAATAAAAAACATAGGCAGCTCAAAAGTACTTAGATATTACTTAAAACAAAATTATAATAAGAAATTATAAAAAATGTTCAAACAGTTGACCATTCTTTTCCAAACATAAATAGGATCTACAAATAGTAAATTTAACAACTTTATGTAAAATACGTTATTGTATTTTACATAATACGTTATTGTAGCTGCGGGCATACACTTTTGTCTTTGACGTAACCCCACAAATAGAAGTCGAGTGGCGTCAGATCAGGAGATCTTGGTGGCCATGCAACTGGTCCACTAGTTCCGGTCCACCTGTTACTAAGCCGCTGACTGAGGAAATTGGTTACAATTCTGGAATTATGTGCTGGAGCACCGTCCTGATAAAACCAACAATTATGAGCCTCTTGTAAAGGTAATTCGTCCAGCAAGTCTTCAATATTATTTTGCAGTGAATGCAAATAAACGTCGGACGTTAGGGTTTCATTAAAAATTATTGGACCAATTAATCGTGACCCTAGTATGCCACACCAGACATTAAATCCAAAACGCACTTAATGTCGAGCAGGTCTGATAACATGAGGGTTTTCTGTAGACCAAAATCGCAAATTTTGTCTATTGAATAAACCATTGTTTGTGAATCTAGCTTCATCGGACCATAATATTTGAGAAGAAAAATTATCATTTTCATCGCATTGCCTAGTGTACCATTCACAAAATTCTCTTCGCCTTTCATTATCCCCTAGTCTTATAGATATCTAGCTTCATCGAACCATAATATTTGAGAAGAAAAATTATCATTATCATCGCCTTGCCTAGTGTACCATTCACAAAATTCTCTTCGTCTTTCATTATCCCCTGGTCTTATAGATTGACATACATTGTATTTATATGGATGATATTTGTAGAAGGCCAAAATCTTATGAGCAGTAGATTTGGGAACGCCAGTGTTATGGTGAATTTCCCGAACTGATGTGTTTGGATTTTCTGCTTGTAAAACATTAGTTTTTGCTTCATAACTTATGCGCTGCGGTTTTGTATATGGCTTAGTAAATAATCCGTGATGAATTAAATTTACATTTAAATTTCTGTAAGTAGAAAGATGGTGGTTTATGTACATTTCGGCAGCTCTCGTCGAATTTTTGTGATACAGAATGTAACAGGACAACATATTAAATTTGTTACTGTTACTAAACGGTTCCATGACAGCAAAATTATTTAATAATAATCACTAAATTTAGTATGTAAATGGCACTTTTTATTTTATTATGCTAGGTATTTATATTGCTATTCGATTTGTAAATTTCATAGAACATAAACTAAATGTCAACTATAAACAAACACTAACAATGACAGTTGTATCTTAGATTGTTTTATGTTTCCAAGGCTTCCTATTATTAAATGTCACAACCGCTCTAACCTGTTAATGTAACAATATGTTGTTTTTTTTTTTTAGTTTCTGAAATTAGTTTTGGTATCAGGTATAACAAATTATACATTTTTGAAAAGGGAAAGAAAAATTCTTTTCGATGGTGTCATAGCCAACTATGACCCGTATAAGAAATATGAAACTTGACCATTGCAGCTCGACGACTATAGCAGTATTCAATAATCTAAATACACCACCAGATTCCTATTAAAAAAGTGCCTTAAGAAAGTGAAAATTAAATTTATATTGCTTTAAAAATAAATGAGTTATTAAAGAAAATTGAGAAAACAAAAATTTCTTTTTTTTGCAATAGCGCCCGAAGTACGTTAAATATTCAAAGCTAGTGTATAGGGTTAGGTACAACTTTACGTCTGGAGTATTTGGTCCCATTTAACCAAATTTCTATCTCACATAATAAGCAAGATCCCCTTATTAAGAATGAATCTGTGGACAGACTGTATATATACATATCTACTTGATCCATTAGAAACTGGAAAGATTCTATAGGAATTTTCTGAGAGAGAGAAGAGGAAAAACAATATATTTTTTTTATTTGACTCAAGAAGAGGTTGCGAAGAAATTTAATCAGGTGGCAAATGATGTGAGTGCTGTAAGGTCTATTTTTTCGAGTCTGGGCGTGAATTTGGAAGCGGTCGCAACTTCAAGATTAGGGAAATATGATCCGTCGATGAACAAAAAGAAGAGACCTTTCAAAATGACACCACGAAATCCCGATGATGTGTGTCAGGTCCTTTGTAGTTGTAAAAAGTTCAAATCAACTTCGAATTTCAATAATATAGTTATCTCACGAGATAACTACAGCTATACAAACCCCAGCAATTACAACTATACAAAACGGTCAAAGAGCAACTAATAGATCACGGGAAAATTTATTAAAAGGAAGGACTGATTGTTCGTGTCTTCTGTCACAGTTGAATTTTTTTATTCCAGCACATTTAACTCACTTTTACCGTTCCCATCGTCACAACCAATGTGTTGCTTGAAGTCGCTTTGCTGCATATGCTACACGACCTTCACAAGCACTACCCTGATCCATTCCTTCTTTGAACTGAGGTTGGCTTCATGGACGTGTGGAATTGTCATTTGTTTCTTGTCTTGTATTTGAATTGTATTTTTTTAATTTTAATCATTTACTATTATTTTTTAACTGTATATTATATTTAATTATATTATGTTACACTGTTCGGGAATTAGTTCATGATCTTTTGAATACAGAGTCTTTATGTTCCAGCATGCAATTCTCATTTGCTGTTTCTTCATATAGAGTTTGTTCCTTATTCGCGCGTGGGTCGTGCTCTGTGAAATCCGTCCATGTTCCGAGGCTATGCTACCGGTGCTTTGAGCATGTAATTGTTTTTCTCCTAGGCAGGTTGCTAACCTTACCTAAGAACCCTCCACCTTTATCCGGGCTTGGGACCGGCAGGAGACAAAGGAGACAAAACCGATCCAGCAAACTACCGTGGGATAACATTGTTGAGCACCTCGCTAAAACTCCTAACTAAGATCATTGCGGACAAAATAACCCCAACAATGCCAATAAGCGAAGAACAACAAGGATTTCGAAGAAGTCGATCCACCACTGACGCTCTATTCATACTCAGACAACTGATAGAAAAATCATTAGAGTACAACACCCCTGCCTATCTTTGCTTTGTAGATCTAACTAAGGCCTTCGACAGAGTACAACTATAAGACGTCATCGCGATCCTGGAAAACAATAATACGAAGAAAGAATACGTAGAACTCATTAAGGACCTAAACACGAACACAAGAACGCAAATACGCACAAACCTCACCCTAACGCAACACCTACGAACCACAACAGGCATCCGTCAAGGCGATAGTCTCAGTCCTTTATTATTCAACGCAATTATGGATGAGCTGGTGAAAGCTGTAAAGAACACCGGATTAGGATATCGGATGGGCATACACAACATAAATATAATATGCTATGCTGATGACGCAGTACTTATTGCGGAATCAGAGGACGACCTGCAAAGAATGTTACATGCTTTCAACAAACAGGCAGGAAAACACAATATGGAAATTTCCATAGACAAGACCAAATGCATGACCATAGCAAAAGAACCTGTACGCTGCAAATTGGTAATAGAAAATAAGACCGTCGACCAAACCATGTCAGTCGAATACCTTGGGGGCAAAATTACAAACGCAGGGTTTTTGGGTGATGAGGTGAGGAAACAAGTAAACAATGCAGCAGCAATATCGGGACATCTTAGGTATCCAATCTGGAGAAACACACACCTAAGTACGGAATGCAAATCAAGGATATACAAAACATGCGTACGACCGGTGATGACATATGGTGCGGAGACGAGAGCGGAAACGAAGATAACAAAGAGGATACTAAGAACAACCGAAATGAAGACTCTAAGAACGATAACAGGATACACATTACATGATAGGCAAAGAAATACAGATATAAGGGAGAAGTGTCAAACGGATGACGTCGTCAGATGGATACGGAAAAGAAGAAGAGAATGGAACCACCATGTCAGCCGAATGACTCCCGACAGAATTGCCAGAATAGTATGAAATAACATACCTCACGGAAAAAGACCTATAGGACGACCACCAAAACGCTGGCGAGACAGCTGGCAATCAAATTCACAAGAACTGCCGCTACAAAGAAACCGGAACTAAACAGGCGATACGCCTATCGAAAGAAGAAGAAGAAGAAGAATGTTACACTGTATGTATTTATTTAGTTATGTGTTGTCCTGTGATTGGAATTTTTCTGTTGGACATTAAAGCATATTAATATTATATTTGAGAAGAGAAACATTATAATCAGTGTAAATATTATTTTTCTGATATCTTCAAATATAGTTTTAATTGAATATTATTAGCACTTATAAATAGTTGAGAAAAATAAACACGTAATCGATTAGATATTTAATATTATTCAATTTTCCACGCCGATTATGTTTATTTACATAAATGGAATGCATAATTCGTTTTAATAGTTTTTCTTTTAATTTTAAAGTGTTACTTAGAACTGCTGTTTTATAACTCCCATCAAATCTTATTTTTTGCTGAATATTTTTTCGTTCTTTAAATTACATTTTTAAACCACACTTTTCGTTCTAAAAATGCATTTCAGTCACCTAATAATTTCTATAACTAATGTACTAATGATATTCCTGTGATAATTGTTAAAAATATATAACACATAAAACTGCGCAAGACATTTCTGCCATTATCAAGTCGTATACGGTAGATTGATATACAGTCTGTCCCCGGATCGACGCATGAATAGGTAGTAAAGTCTGAAAATTTTCGAGTTAAAATTTCATATTCTGGAGTTCAACCCTGCTTGAATAGAAACTAATTTGTGTACTTTTAGTTTTCAAAAATAAAAAATGCCTTGAAAATGTTCAAAAAAGTTATTTTATCCGCTAATAAAGTGTATTTTCTGTAGGAGATACGAGAAAATGTTATTAAAAGGCTGTGTGAACGTTAATCTGTTAATTTTAAAAGTAATAGGAGAGAGAAAGATAAATAATAATTATATTATTTGAAATGATTGTTGAAGAAATCATATTTTGCTATTGTTTCCATTTGGTTTCAAGAGATTACAAAATTTTTGAACTTTCACATGTTTATGTATACCGGGTTTTTCTTTTGTCATTACACATAGGTATAATGCATTGACTGACTTATTTTCATTTCTAATTACACATAGGCATAAATATATGGTGGCGTAGGCAACCAGTTATACACCAAAATCTACGTAAAAACAATACATTAATTCTTAAATAGATTTCCATGGAGAGCATATAAAATTTTTTTAATGTCACATATTTCTCAATTTTTATTCATTACAAAAATCTTAAATTAAATATATTTTATTTAAAAATAGATAATTTATTTAAATCATGGGTATGTACGAGCCCCGTCCCGTTTCAATTGGCACGCCCCTAAAATTTTTAGTAAGTAACATTTTAGAAGAAGAAATCCTGTTCATAAATATGTTAAAAGTTTTTTTATTTTTCATCAAGCCTTTTTGCCAACAATTACAAACTAGTTTACAACTTATTTCGAGAAAAAAAATCAATAATAATAATAATTATATATAAATAAACTTCAGACGAACAACCTTTGACAAACATTAACGAAACTTTACCATTGCGTTACATCGCCTTTAGCTTTGATAACGGCATGGATTCTCCTGGGCATTGTATTTACAAGTTCTTTGCAATCTTGTGCCGTGAATCCATGCCATATTTCTCGAAGCCTGGTTTTCAATTCTCCAACTGATCTTGCAGGAGCTGCGCGCAAGGCCTTTTTCATTTGATGCCATAGAGTCTCTATGGGCGATAAGTCAGGGCTGCTTGAGACCCATTTTAACAATGGAATATTATTGTCCTTATACCATTTTAATGCTATTTTTGAGGTATGACACGCAGCCCCGTCCTGCTGGAATATAAAATCATCCCCCGAATTCAAAGTTTCTTCCATCGTGGGTAACAAACATTCCTTAAGAATGGTTAAATATTTATCGGTATTGACAATACCATCTACAAAATATAACCGCCCTTTGCCGACCTTTTGCCGACATCGACCCCACACCATAACGGATGCCGGAAATTTTACTTTTCGTTTCAGACAATCTGGATGAAATGTCTCATGTCTTTCACGGAGGACTCTACTCCGACTGTCACCTATACAGACTTCAAATCGAGACTCATCACTCCAATGTATTTTGTTCCACTGTTTCAAGTCCCAATTACTATGGTCTCTGGCCCATTTCAATCTATTTTTCTTTTGTGTTGAGGTCAATAAAGGTTTTTCTTTGGCCTAGAGAAAAATATATTTAACAAAACAAAATTAGTATTTCAAAAGTGTCACCTTGTACGACCCAAATCCAAGTTTCTTAGCTTCGCTGTGACATATGGATCTTGATACACGTCTTCCTACAGCATCACTCCATAGTACACTCAACTGGCCATAATTAGAACGCCTATTTTGTTTTATTATTCGTTTCAAAGCTCTTCTGTCGTTATCAGCGAGTTTGCTTTTCTTTGTATTACGGGGTTTTGGGGTCACTGAACTGTTTTTCTTGTAAAATTTTATTACATTTCTAACACTGTACCTTGATATATCCAACAATTTTCCAATTTCAGAATATGAATTCCCTACATTCGATAGTTTTACAATTATTGACCTAATTTCTTCATCAATTGCTTTACCTCTTGCCATTGTTTATTTAATTACAATAACTACAGCGTATAATAATAATACTTACTGCCCACAATATAACCTAACGATGAGTTAATGGTTTTGACATATCTTTCATAGCTACCTCGATTTTTACCAATTTTTATGTGTTAAGAATACATGAACAAATCAGACACAAATGGTTAACTGGTGAATTTTGTTTTTATCTAATATATTTTATTTGAAGTACATATTTAACATATATTGTCCAACAGTTAAGAGTGTTATCCTTTTATTTTTCAGTTAAAAAAATTGATAGTAACCGTTTTTCAAACTTTTAGTAGGTGTGCCAATTGAAACGGGACGGTGCTCGTATAGCAAAGACGAAAAAGTTTCAATGGTAATGTGGCATCAGAAGAATAACAGTTTAAGGAGGGTCGGACATGTTTTCCGTTAATTATGCTAACAGGCCTATACCCTGTGCAAAGACAATTTTAAATATTTATAATATATTTAAAGAAGATGGTTGTCTTCCAAATTCATACAGAAGAAATAATAAAATAAAATCATGTGTTAACAGAAGACATGAAGCTGAACATCCTGTGTTATGTAAAAGAACGGTCTGTAGGATTGTTTTTAGATGTGTGCATTTCGGAGTATCGTACAGTTCGGTGTACAGAACCCTGAAAGAATTTAAATATAAGCCATACATGGTATCAAACCATCAGGAGATTTTCGAGAAAGATAAAGTAAAACGAACTGATTTTTGTGAAAAAATGTTTAATATGTATAATGAAAACGAAGCAATTTTAAATAAAATAATTTTAACTGATGAAGCTACATTTAACATAAATGGTGAAGTCAGCTCTCAGAATTTCCGGTTTGTATCCTACATTTATCCATTTAAAAATACTAAATTTCCTTTCCATTAATCCATTAGGTATTGGTCCCGTACAAATCCACATGCCCAAAACTTAACCCGAACACAGTACTCTCAAAAAGTCAATGTCTGGATTGAAATAATAAAATATAGACTTATTGGCCCATTTTTTATTGACCGGTAACCCCACTGCAGAAAAATGTTTAAATCTCTTACGAAACCACATCATTCCAACAATTGAGATACTAAATGTTGATCAACTTTGGTTCCAAAGTGGATAGGGCTCCGGCATATTCTACTCACGCCGTCAGGAATTTTTTAAGTAAGACATTTCAAAGGCATTGGATTGGCAGATTCATTGGCGAAACCACATCATTCCAACAATTGAAATACTAAATGTTGATTAACTTTGGTTCCAAAGTGGATAGGGCTCCGGCACATTCTACTCACGCCGTCAGGAATTTTTTAAGTAACACATTTCAAAGGCATTGGATTGGCAGATTTGGGCCGATACCATGGTCCCCAAGATCAGCTGATTTATCTCAAAATGATTTCTTTCTTTGGGGTTACCTAAAAAGCAAAATTTATAATAACTTGCAAATTCATAACTTGGATGAATCGAAAGAACGTATACTTACTGCATGTGATGGAATAAATCCAGAATTTATTCGGAATACCCTGCGTTGCTTTCAAAATCGCCTTGCTTATTGTCTTGAAAGACAAGGAGGACATTTCGAAAATTTTCTATAAACGCTTTTGTTATGTTGTTTTGTTTATCTTAATTAATCGTTAGAATAAATTAATTTTTTCATTAAAACTCAGATTTTCTTTTTTTTCTAAAAACATAACCTAATTCTTTGTGGCTTTACTTTCTTTAGTATTACCAAGTGTTGCCTGTATAAGTATTATTGCCAAACTAGATTCTAGAATACTTTCGCGATAAATTTTAAATTTTGAAATAGATTTAAAGAGTTTCATATACATTCTGTATGGATATCTGAATAATTTCCCTCTGAATGCTTAAACATTCATATCTTTTATACAGGGTGGGGCACGGCAATCGAATGTTTTTGAAATAACAATAAAATCGTCAGTTTTTGCTTTAAAAGAAATTTATTGGTAGGATTACATAACAAGAATTTAGCATTTCATAATTTGCGGAAAATTACTTCAGGCATGTGATGTCCGTTTTCTTTTACGCATTGTTGTAGTCGTCTACGAAAATTGACTTCCACTCTTTCCAGCAGGTTTCTAGGAATTAGATTAACTTGTTGACGTATCGCTTCCTTCAGTTCTTATAACGTACGAGGTCTACCCTCGTAAACACGAGACTTGAGGAACCCCCATAGAAAGAAATCACATGTGGACATGTCGGGAGACCGAGGAGGCTATAAAACATCACCAAATCTCGAAATGAGATGATTAGGAAACAGAGTACGAAGAACAGCAATACACGCTCTGGCGGTGTGTGCCGTGGCTCCATCTTGCTGAAACCATAATTGTAGAGGATCCAAACCTCTTCTTTGCAATTCAGGGATAAAATAGGTGTTCACCATATTAATGTAACGCGCCGATGTTACAGTAACGGTAACATCGTTTTGTTCAAAAAAATAGGGACCGACAACGCCAAACCTCCCCACTGCGCACCAAACTGTAACCTTAGGACTGTGCAGCGGTTTTTGATGCAACTCTTGAGGATTTTCGGCAGCCCAATACCGACAATTTTGTCTATTGACAGCCCCATTAAGGTGGAAATGAACATGTTTTCGTTCTGCTCATAAAGTGTAAGCATTTGTTGGGCAAAATTCACTCGTTGCTGGTAATCCCTTTCATTCAATTCCTGCACAACCGCTATTTTGTATGGATGCAAATGTAATTCACCATGTAAAATCCTTCTTACAGTACGATTACTGATTCGCAGTCCGGCCGAATGAGCCCGAGCAGAGCGGCGTGGGCTTCGCAGTATCGCTTGTCTAACCCTTTCAACGTTCTCTGGAGTGCGCGCTGTACGTTGGGATCCGAGCGGTTTTATTTTGAGTATTGAGCCTCGTGTTCGAAGATTATAAACCCAACGTAGGATTGTGTTACGCGTGGGGACAGAGTCATTTCGATTAATATTGAATCTCCGACGAAATTCACGTTGAACCATAGTCACTGATTCACCACATCTAACGAAAGAATCATGCAAATATGCGCTGTTCTAGCGTCCACGGCTCCATGACAGTAACTGACAGTAAAATGCTTTGAGTCAGGGATGGTATCCCCACCTGTCAAATGCCCTTTCCTTTTCTAATGGTCGAATATTATGCATTCTAAAAACATCCGATTCCTGTGCCCCACCCTGTAGTTAGAAAGTATAATAAGATGAAACTTTAGCTAATGGGAAAGGGTTGGGTGTAATTTTAATAAAATAAATACGTAGTTTACTTATTAATATTTTTATTTAGGAACAATATTATATTCACATTTTTCGGTTTTAGTCTTGCACACGTTATTAAACAAGCGGTACTATACACTCTCACTTTCTGCTGAACTCGCTCGAATACAGAAGTATTTCCTAGCACAATGTTTTAAAGATTTCAGCTCCATTCCTGTTACCTAAAAGAAAATCCAAATAAAAAATGTATTTACCCTTTTTTCTTAAAATTTACCTTCCAAAATAAAAGAGGATCTATGACCTGGTTTGAATTTGGCCTTTCGAAGTATTGCCCTGTAGTTATTATTACATCGGCTGTAATTGATTTTACTTTTTCTTATTCTTTCTTGCAAAAATCCAAATAATGAAAGTGACTTTTGATGGGACTAATGTCTGTTTCGATTACAGGCATTTGTTCTTTATTTTCAGGATCTACTTTCCTCATAATATTAAACATTTCTTTATCTAGAAAAGAAGTAACCCCGGTAGCATTTTCAGTACTACGAAAACTTTCTCTTTACATCGAGGTTCTCAAAGAGTTGCTACTCTGGTAACTGATCCTCCTTCATATGAAAATAGCCTTGCTTTCCTCCCTCAATCTTTAATTCCAATAGTGATGCTTTCAAATAATTGTACAGTCCAAATGCTATTGTGATTATTAAAGAAACTAGCTCTATTTACATCTACTTGTAATGTTAGGCTTATATAATTTCTTAAAACAATTAAATTCTAAGGTTCTAACAATTAAATTGACTAATAAAAAAGGAAATATTGACCGTTTATCATCTGTAGACACGGTAGTAATTAGAAAGAATTGCGCCATATTTGAATTTTATATACTATTATGATGGTTTGTTATTGTCAGTTTTTTTAAATATTTCAATTTTAAATTGTTTAATAAATGACTGTAAATATAATATTTTATTAAATAACACTTAATTTAAATAAATTATTATTTTTTTTATAGGTAAATTTTGTGCTTTAACCACACTTTTGACACAAAAAGCAAAGAACATATTTCATGTACATTATTGTAAATAAATATAATAATTAAAGTTTTACATTATTGTCACAATCAAGGTTGATTTATTATTTTGGTTCATTAATGTATTCAATTATGGCAATAGGTAAAGAATTTTTTTTGGTTGTATTGTGATGAGACTGATGAGTTAGCAATATACCTTTAAAACTTTTAAGATTAATTTATTAATATAGTATGAAGTATCAACATGAATGAATAATATACTTACTTTGGTGTATAAGTTTCTGAAATGGGGTCTGTAGTTTATTTCGTTCCTGTAACTTTGTTATTATATTCTCTCGCCAATTAAAATCTTCTACAGCTATTTTATGTTTGGATGCTAAATATGATTCTAGCGCTCAATCATTTTATAGTGTTGGAGCCATTGTGTTTTTTAAATCTTTTTTGAAAAGTGATAATAAATCATAATAATTATCTTAAATATTTTTAAAAATATTGCGTACTTTTTTACTTTCCTTTAAATATGTAATGTACTCAAATAGATGTCATTATTTATTCACTTTAATTAAAAATGTGTAAATAGTAGTTTTGCTTGCAAATATAATACGATTAATTAAAAATGTGTAGATAGTCGAGTAGTATTGCTCGCAAATATAATACGATTTTGTATTACCTTGTAATTATGACAGTTGTCTAAGTCTAATTCTTTGACATCTGTCATTTTCCTAAACTTGACAATTTATGTTAGTGTTGGGCACTCGTTAAAAGTTAAATAGTACCATTGTGTGTAAAACAAATTTTATACAATGAAATTATATTTATTTATTTTTTTTTAATTAAGGGCACACAAAGTGTTATTATATTGGTGTTTTCGACATATTTCATCATTAATTAGCTACACTGTGTACGTATCGTGCGGACAAAGTTTTCATGCCTGGTTGCCATGGCAACTTAGCGTTTATTAAGATCTAACTAACTAATAGAACATATTTTATTACCTACAAGAATTTTGTTTATATTTTCTACCTTTTCTGATACACTAACTTTACTATCTTAGATATAGCTATTTCAGTCTTAAAGAAATACTATTCATCTTCTTTGAATTTGTTAAAAATATTTAAAATTGTCTTCGCACAAGTTATACGCCTGTTGGGATAAGTAACTGTTTTAAATTATGTATTTTTCAATCAACTGTATTTAATTTAAAATTTAAGTATGAACGAAAAACATAAATGTTTGACAGTTTGAAAATGTGATTGGTGTATAACTGGTTCCTACGCCACCATATATTTATTCCTATGTGTAATTGGAAATGAAAATAAGTCAGTCAATGCATTATACCTATGTGTAATGACAAAAGAAAAACCCGGTATATGAATTCCGATAATCGGTTTTGTTTATACTGGTAGCCAGGCGCGGCTCGTGATGACGTACTGTTGGGGCACGTACAATGATGCGAGTACTTCGTGTATTCTCGTGTACTAACTGTAGCATTTTCTTAGTAAACACCGAAAACACACGAGACACTCGCATCATTGTACATGCCCCTACATAACATCATCACGAGCCCCCAGATTCTTATACTACTTATATTGGCAAGACCCTTCTAGAGATAGTTTACCGCCAAGGGTAGGTCATGCGTACAATACATCGCCGTATCATACCTACATTAAGTTTCACAACGTTGATTCTTAGTTACAATAGTTTCTAACAAATTACGAATTTACTTTTTACTTTTTAATTTTTTTTTTAAATTCAACATTATTTTTCTTTAGCGTTTTAAAGCGTTTTTTTTTAGTTTAAATCACTTAAAAAACAAAAATATAAACAAATTTAGAAAAATGACGCTTCAGCCAAGTTAATTTTTCCATTTTGGAGCTACACATAAAATTTCAACTTCCATTCTTTTATCGATTCTTTTATCCATGTAAAACATGTTTCAAATAGCGAGCAAACCGTCTTAAGAAAAGTTGTTCAGATTGATAAATTATGCAAGTGTTAAAAGGTCAATTCATCTATTTTTCACATTATATATTTCATTATTTTGTGACTCGTTATTTAATTTATATTGTGTATATTTCATTAGCCGTTTTAAGGCGCTTATGAATATTCTGGGCAGTTAGGTCTGATTCCCAGTAACAGTTTACAGGTCATGCAAATTATAACAATAGCCCGGTAAATATAATTTCTTAAATCATATCATTTCTAAAAGCATAGAGCAAGCCTAATTGCATTTGCCAAGTAACCCTGCCATTTAGGTATTAGTTTTATGACGGTCAAGACCAATTCATGAATTATTTTAAGTATAAACCTTCCCGAAGGGATTTAACGGTATACAACAAGGTTATCGTAAAAGGTATTAGATCAGGTTCCTGTAGATGAATTGTATGCCCGTAATTGTACACTGGTTTACCATACCTTAAAGTTTGGGAAAGTTTATATTACTTTGCTATACGTCATGAATCTAAAATAACCTTTTGTATTTTCCACCACTTGTATAAGGAGTGGGGATGTGGGTGAGGTTTACTTCAGGACATCAGTCCGAAAGACATAACAGTTTACCTTCGATAGCTCTCCTAGTGAAGAGTTCCTATAGCTCTTACTAGCGAGTAATACAAAACTTAATACATCAACATAACAGTTTAGCTTCGATAGTTTTCTCCTAGGGAAGAGTTGCTATAGCTCTTACTAGCGAGTAATACAAAACTTAAGACATCAACATAACACTTTTACCTTCGATAGCTTCTCCTAGTGAAGAGCTCCTATAGCTCTTACTAGCGAGTAATACAAAACTTAAGACATCAACATAACAGTTTAGCTTTGATAGTTTTCTCCTAGGGAAGAGTTCCTATAGCTCTTACTAGCGAGTAATACAAAACTTAAGACATCAACATAACACTTTACCTTCGATAGCTTCTCCTAGTGAAGAGTTCCTATAGCTCTTACTAGCGAGTAATACAAAACTCAATACATCAACATAACAGTTTCGTATATAAGTCAATAAACAAAGTACTAGTGTACAACCAATCGTATTATAGTAAATGTATATATGTATAAATAAACAGATTATACCATATTGCATTTTATTATTTTACTTACTAACCAACGAGTGAACGAAAAAAGTGTATTCGGTCTTACACCCGTGCACAAGTGTATTCTCCGATAACGACAGCTTGAAGAATACATCAAAGGTTCCTTCAAACTAGGAGGAGTCAACAGCAAGTATGCAAAATTTTAACAAGATTAAGTATATTTCGGAAACGTTTGTGTTGTATTTTCCAAAACGCATAGTGTGCTATGAATATATGAAGATAAAAACAAAATAACGTTTTGACATTTTGACAAAAATAGTTAATTCTAAATTGACGTAGTGTTTTCTGTGCTCTAAAATTTCGTAAATACCGCTGCGAAATATCACAAATGTTTTGTTTGCTCTACCAGAACGGATCTACCTAATTCAATGTTATATCATAGATAAATGATCTATTCCAGCGGTTATTAGACTATTTAATGTGATGTTTCCAAACACAGTATTGGTCCAATCTACAGCATCCAAACTAGTTAAAAAATTTCTAACTGCCACCGGTGTATATAATATACCAAAAAAAAAGCAATAACTTTGACGAAAATGACGTAAATAATGTGTTAGCAATGAATTCAGTATGCCAACAATGCGATCAGAGCAGATTACATTTTCAACGCATTTATAAAACAAGAAAGGTTAAACCATATACGGTCAGATTTCGCCGCACGTTAGAAGAGAGAGATGAAGCCCGAAGGTTGGAATTTTGTCTTATTTGGGAGAGAAAATTCTGGCAGAACGAGATTTCCATTAAAATATCTCAGACGAATCAACTTTGACTACTAACGGTGTGCCTTCCTCACAGAATTGTCGATATTGGTCTGAAGATAATTCCGATTATACAAGCTGTCCCGTATCGTTATGTTCACATTTTAGGAGTGTAAAGTAGACTTCATTTCAAGTAACAAAAACGCGAAACTTGTATATCCATTTTTATTTGTTTCAAAGTTACAGATCTATGAATGTGATTGTCAGATCATGAAAAAAATGCAATTCCAAAGTCAATAAGAACTGATTTTATTTAAAAGAGTTCAATTAATATAATTTTCGAAATGTTCACCTCCTTGTTGAATGCAGGCTTGTGCCCGTAAGCCAACAGAAGAAGTACTTATCCGAATTTGATACTTATTTTGTCAGATTTGCTTGGCAGCCAGGTGAATACGATCCAAAAACTCTTCTCTTATGTTCGAAACTTGCGCGTAGACTAAATTTTTCATGTACACCCATAAATAAAAGTCAAGGGGATTAAGATCGGGTGATCTGGGTGGCCATGCTACAGGACCACCTCGACCAATCCATCTTGGATAATTGACGTAAACCCAATTTCGGACAGCAATTCCGAAATGTGGTGGTGCCTCATCCATGTGAACCACATGTCTCGTCGAACATTCAGTGGGACATCCTCTAAAACACCTGGCAGTTCGTCAATAAGAAATTGAAGGTAATTGTCCGCATTTAACGACAGGACCAATCAACAAGTCATCGATTAGGGCCGCCCAAACGTTACTAGAAAATTGAATAAACTAGACCAGCATTGTGGTCTGCTTCAAGCAAACCGTGTCTCCGGCGATAGTGATATGGATATAAGCCCTCACGTTTTAAAATTCGCCAAACTGTCGTTTGTGGAAATCCTAGTTGTCTAGCGATTCGACGTACACTGAGAGTTGGATCCCTTGTAACAATAGCTACTGCTTCTTCCTCTAAGTCTACTGGCAAATTTACTCCTCGGTCGAAAAGATATCCGCATTCCCGAAATTGTCTGTGCACTTCCAGAAACGTTCTGTAATGAGGAATGCGCCTATAGGGAAACCGATGTCGATATTGAATAACTGCTTGATGTGCACTGCCGTTACAGTAGCCATACACAAAATGCATGTCCACATACTCTTGAGAGGAAAATCGGTAAGGCATTTTGAATAAAGAAAACGTGTCCACTCACTAATAAGCTGTTGTATGAACTGAAACCTAATGTAATCCTTTATTAGAAAATGCAACGTTAACAGTCATCTGAACATTTGTTTATTGTATGATATTCATGGTTCCGCACTTACGAAATAAGTAAGAACCTTCTTTATCATAAATCAATTTCCAGTACTCTTTATTGTAGATCTCCAAGAAATTACTGTATGCACTACGACACGTGTTTATTTATTTTAGGATAACATTTTATTATGCGACGTTAACAATCACAGGCCTGTTATTGAATCGTATAACTTTTTTTTAAAATAAAATCAGTTTATTGACTTTAGGATTACATTTTTTTTTCATGATCTGACAATCACATTCATAGATCTCTAACTTTGAAACAAATAAAAATGGATATACAAGTCTTGCGGTTTTGTTACTTGAAATGAAGTCTACTTTACCCTCCTAAAATTTGAACATAACGATACGGGACACTTGTATAATAAATTCTAAGCGTCGATATTTAAAAAATTTAACGTCTGGTGTGCAATTTCCTGTCGTTGCGGTGTAATTGGACCATAGGTTATTTAGGGAAAACTTAATCAGCATACATATTTCAATATTTTGAATTGGTTTGTAGACGAATACGAAGCAAGATTTGTTTTCATATTTTCAACACGATAGTTGTCCTGCTCATTCGTTCATGACGTAGAAGCATTGAAGAATCACATTAGAGATGCTGTAAATTCAATTTCTCTTGAGCAGATAAGAGCAGCATTCATGGAATGAATATTTTAGAATATGTGAATATTAACTGAAAAATCGGAGACTGTGGCTTTTAAGTGAATAAAAAGGTGAAACGAGTTGGAACAAACCTAATAGACTACATATTAATCTAATTAGCGTTCTACAAGGTGAACCAATACGAATAAGGACAAGTTAAATTTCCCGCCAGTTTTTAATTCTTTTAAATTGGCCAACCTGTCGTAAACTCATATGCGTCTCAATGAACATTTTTAAAGGGGTGCTATAGGTACAATATTAAGAAAATATATAATTGTTTCAGCCTTTACTTGAGGAAATTCCATTATAACCATTATCAGGATAAAATAAAACAAATTTTAATGAATTTCACTTTTTACTTTACACCATAACGATCGTTTCGCTCCAACCTGAGCTTCATCAGCCATATAACTTAACTTATTTACAAAATTTTTTAACACAATATATGGTAACAAACACATGTTTTACGAAATAACATGTAATACGTTAGATTATTTAGCTGTAGAGACGGAAATCGCATTAGCAGATACCCCTAATAATTTATCAAATAAATTTGCTGCATCGAACATCCTTAAACGGGAAACCGAAAACATAAATCATAATAGAGAACTTAAGATTATCAAATCTATAAAGAATAAATCTACACATAATTCGCTAGTTTTTACTCGAGCGGATAAAGGGAAAACGGTTGTAGCAATGAACAGAGTAGATTATTTGAATAAAACGAATGAGTTTTTAGTAATGAATAAATTTGAAATAATTAAGAGAGATCCTACAGAAAAATTTCAACAAACTCTAAAAACAGTTATAAGAAATTCTGCTAATCTTTTTAGTGAAAAGGAACAAAATAGTTTAATCATTATGAACCCTCAACCCCCAAAATTATATTCCCTTATTAAATTACATAAAGAAAATTACCCGATTCGTCCGGTTGTTTCATATGTGACAGCTCCGTCCTACAAACTCACGAAGAGGCTTATAGATATCATTATTAAATATACAGGATTTAAACCTAAATTAAGCGTAAAAAACTCATATGTACTAATAAACAAAATCAAAGACTTTACTTTAACGTCTAACACAAAACTCATTTCCTTTGACGTTCAAAATTTATTCCCTAGTATCCCTCCAGCAAAAACCGGTTATTTTAGTAAAAGATCTTCTCCATAAAAATAATATAAATCCAATAATTATTAATGAAATTCTTGATTTACTAAACATATGCATAGAACAAAATTACTTTCAATTTAATGAAAACATATACACTTGCAAAGAAGGTTTAATCATGGGTAATCCCCTAAGTCCGTTATTAGCTGAGATTTTTATGGATCATCTTGAAAATTCTATTTCAAAAAATCCTCTTTTTCAAAATGTATTATTTTGGTACAGATATGTAGATGATATATTACTAGGTTTCATAGGAACAACGAGACAATTAAATTTATTATTTGATTATATTAATACATTGCATCACAATATTAAGTTTACAATGGAACAGGAAACAAATAATAGTATTAACTTTCTCGATTTAACGATTACTAGAATTAACAACAAATGTAACTTTGCAATTTACCACAAACCGTCAACTACAGATATAACTATTCATAACACTTCTTGCCATCCGATACAACACAAATTAGCGGCTTATCACAGTCTTATACATAGATTAATCAATACTCCGTTGAACCAAACAAATTTCGAGAAAGAGTTAAATTTAATTAAACAAATAGCTATCAGCAATAGATATAAAAGGAATATAATAGATAACATTTTAAATAAAAAACTCCTTACAAAAGCCATATCACAAGTTTACCCAATATTAAATAATAACACCCAAAAATTTAAAATGATCACGTTTTATAGACTCTTCAAGCACAAAAATTTGTAAATATTTAAGAAAGTTTGACATTAATACAGCGTATAGAACTAATAACAATTTATCCAAATTTATAAAAAACAATAAAGATTTAACAAACAACAATAAAAAGTCAGGAGTCTAGGAGTTAACCTGCGGTAGTTGCCCTATGACGTATATCGGACAGACAGGCAGATCGTTTGAAATACGCATCAAAGAACATTTTTCTTCATTTAGAAACAATAAAAGTGACTCTTCATATGCGTCTCATATTAATTCAACGAACCACAATTTTAACAAAGAATTTAAAATATTACACGTAGATAATAAGGGCAAAAAACTTAATTTATTAGAGTCACTTGAAATTAATAAATTATCCCTGCTGAAGGGGCGTACCGACGAGCCTGTAGAAAGGCGAAATACGTATCTACGTCTCTGGAGAGGGATATGTTCGGACACGTTCACAAAAAATATTAATAGTGAACCTGTATTTGTGTTCTTCACACCAGATTTTTAATAATATTTTATATTATTAAAAATACCTTTGTATTATACAAAACTGGTGGGGTTTACCTATTCATGTATGTTTCAATTAAACCCTATATTCATTATATTATATAATTTTATTCACAACTTTTAAGGATAACTTCATATATTTTTAGAACAAATACAAATCATGGTTTCGTATGGAAAATCATATTTATCCGGTCCTAGATAAGTACTGGCTTCGGCAACGTTCCTTATATGCTTCCGAAAATATTCTTCTTTTAAGTTCGGCGGAAGTAAATCTAAATATTCGTAAAGGGAAATTACAGCTGTCACCAAATCTGAAACATAGCTTCGTTTAAGTCGCCTAAACGCAGGAACTTAGAAAGGTATTATAAAACTATGCATAAAAACTATGAAAATGATTTTCCGCAAAAAAACTGCTTTAAGAAAACTAAGGTGGAAGATTTGAAAAGTAGTTTAAAGGGAGAGCAATCCATATTTACTAGGCCAGCGAAACAACTAGTAACTGCAACAATCTCGTCATTTAAAGTTTCCTACATACTGCCGCAACACAAGAAACCTTTCGAAGATGGAGCGGTAGTAAAAGAATGATTTGTTGAAGCGGCGAAATTATTAGGGGGGGGTCGGGCAAGTTCGGTTTGTTAAGCTTTTGCAGCTTGAAATATACGAAACTAATAAAACAGAAAATTCCATCTTTGCAAGCATGTTTTCTGAAGGCCTGTGAATAGATATCTATAATAAGAACATTAGACATATTGTTAACAATAATTATATTTCCAAAAAAAGAAAAAATTACAATTGCTGAATTCGAGAATTGCGACGTTTTTTGTTGGATATTTACAGTTAAATTTATGTTTTCATGGGCGTAAATAGAAGCGTGTGGAGTTTTAATAATTTAGTCTATTTAGATTATATTTCGTAAGATAAATAAAGTGCTCTGAGTTATCTTCTTGTTTTCATAGTTTTAACTGTTAATTACATCGTAATTTTTGTGATAGATCCTGTTTAATATCGTTTTATTGAATCTACTTCTCCCAATTATTTCTATGTAAGTGTGCATTGAATTTCGTTCAGTTTTAATAACTTACTACTCATTTATTTAGATCTAGAGCACTGTTTAAGTTACTTTTTCAGATAAGATATGGATTGACGGTCATACTGATTGTATGTCCATTGTCAGTGATTCCGAAATTTATTGAAAAATCTGTAAAATATCGTTAAAAAATTCCATGAAATCGCACGTACATCGTCACTTAGCATCGCAAACACATGCACAGAAATTGGAACCGTTGGAATCTGACAATTTTAACGAAGAACTCTGTGAAACTTTTATGGCGGCTAATATTCCATTAAATAAACTTAACAATCCCACTTTAAAAATATTTCTCCAAAAATATACTGGTCGAAATATTCCTGATGAATCCACCTTACGCAAATATTATGTTTCTAAGTGCTACACGAAAGCAGTAGAACGCATTAGAAGCCGTCTTTCAAATCAGTACCTCTAGATAAGTGCCGACGAAACTGTCGATATATTAAGACGCTGTGTGGTAAATGTTCTAGCTGGTGTACTACATAACTTTTCCATATAACGCATATGTAATAGCAACAAAGTTATAAATACAGTTGATGCGGAAACAGTTGCTAAAATCATTAACGAGAATATTCAAAAAATACTTCATTCGGACGACAGGTACAAAGAAAAAGTACTTTTTTATTTGTAAGTGACAGTGCTGCATATATGTTAAAAACAAGTAGACTATTAAAGGAAACAGATCCTAATATGCTGCATATTACTTGTGTAGCACATGCTCAGAATCTGTGAATATATCAGAGACACGTTTCCAGTAGCTGATAGACTTGTATCCGTTTTTAAAAAAGTTTTCAGAAAAGCACCATTGAGTGTAGCTCTTTACAGGGAAAAACTGGCCATCTTTGTCACTGCCTTCCTCTCTAGTAATAACTAGATGGGGGACATGGGGGCAAGCCACTAATTTTTATCCAGAAAATTTCGATAGTTAACAAAATTTCGTTGCATGTTTAATTGACGATGCTTGGAGTATTTCTGAGTGCAAAGAACTAACGCAAATTCCACATTTAAAAAATCGGTTGTACTTTCTTCAGGAACACTCTGGAAATTTGCCAAAACTAATCACTTATTTTGAAAATCGAAATCTCAAATTAAATGATGGTTTAACGACATTAAATGTGGCTATTAATAACTTGAAAAGTATTCCAAGTGACCAAGTGACTTCGGATGTGGCCTTCGGGAAAAGCTTTTAATAGAAATCCAGATTTAATAACATTGCGGCAATTGTGTATGGGGACAATGCCACAACATCTAACTGAAAAATACGCGGAAATAGAAGAATATTTCCAGTATGCACCTATAACCAGTTGCAATGTAGAAAGGACGTTTTCTATTTACAAGGACGTATTTCATTGTTTACAGAAGAGAACCTTGAGAAAGTATTGCTAGTAAATATTAATACTCCTTTACTCAACTTGAACTACAAAATGAACAAATAAAAATGTATTTCGTATTTTGTAACCGTATATATACCCGTTTTATTATTATAAGTATAAAATTATATAAATAAAATTAAATACTTTAAAAATACAAATGTTCAATAGTACGCTCGTGGGCGATGAGTCATCGCCCACTCGTGTCCGGTCTCTACAGGCATGCAGCTCTTAAATAAATAAACAACACAAAGAGGCAATCATTCCAATCCAACAAAGCTAGATCGAAATAAATGTGTCACTTGTTGGGCTGTACAACAAATCGTTCCACGGAACGAATCCTCTGGACTCCTTCCATCTGCAGAATGGAACGAGAAGTAACGAGTCCACGAAAGGAACGATTTCGCCCATTTTGAGTACTTGAACAATTAATTTTGTCAAGTTCTGTTTTTATAGTTTTTAAATTAACTCACCGTTTTCGTTTGTACATTACAATAAAACTTAAAGTTAATAATGGCTTTTTTTTTGTTCTTTTCACCAAAATTTTATAGTTTGACAATAATAAAGGTTTTTGACCATTGACCTTGAAAATGTTCTTATACAACGCGTTATAAATTGCATATAATTATATTAACGAAAAAAATGTATTTTAAATATGTAAAAAAAATAGTTAGCCTTGTTACAATTGAAACAGACATGTAATATACATATCTGTAACCGTACACATGGACAATACACCTCGTATTTTCAGCATTTACTTCTGCTTAAGACACGTGTTTCTGCCATTACTATTAGGCGTCATCAGTTAAGCTAGTGAAGCAATGTAATACAAATGATACAAATCTTTATGAATAGATTTGTATCTGTATATAACATTAAGCCGAAATCGCCTACAAGATAAAGCAAATTTCATCCTGTAAGGTGGCACTTATTTAATAAGTGACATCTGACGGACGAAAGAGACTTTGCCGAGAAAGGCGACCTTTTCGTTCGACCAGCTATGCTAGTACGAAGAACGAAAAAAATACGGGTAGTCCATTAACAACGAGCCCGATGGCAGTAAATATACAAAAAGGTTTTAAGTATATCTATACGTTTATGCACGTATAACGCTTTTGTTACAATTGAAACAGACATGTAATATAATTTTTTTTTCGTTCTTCGTACTAGCATAGCTGGTCGAACGAAAAGGTCGCCTTTTTCGGCAAAGTCTCTTTCGTCCGTGAGATGTCACTTATTAAATAAGTGCCACCTTACAGGATGAAATTTGCTTTATCTTGTAGGCGATTTCGGCTTAATGTTATATACAGATACAAATCTATTCATAAAGATTTGTATCATATGTATTACATTGCTTCACTAGCTTAACTGATGACGCCTAATAGTAATGGCAGAAACACGTGTCTTAAGCAGAAGTAAATGCTGAAAATACGAGGTGTATTGTCCATGTGTACAGTTACAGATATGTATATTACATGTCTGTTTCAATTGTAACAAAAGCGTTATACGTGCATAAACGTATAGATATACTTAAAACCTTTTTGTATAGTTAGCCTTGCATTATTGCAGCTTGCAACTTTTGTATAAGAAATTTATTAATTAAATTGCTCATTCAAAAGCTGCAAGCGATATCCAGTACTTTTTCCGTACTCTGTATATAGAGATTGTACCACGAATTTCGAGTTTTTATGCATTTAGCATTTTTTAAATTTGTTTATAGCAATTTTTTTTCTAATTTTTCGAAATATTCTCCTTCAACATTAATGCACCAGAGGTATTGGAGTTATTGGATTATACCAATTTTCTATTCGTCAGCATTAAGGTCGTCAAAATACTGCTTTGCTTCTGTGATAACTTCCTCCTTTGAAACTTAATTTTCTCCTTTTGAGAATAAGTGGAAGTCTGAGGGTGCTAGATACGGTGAGTAGATTGGTTGGGGCATAACCTGTAATCGCAATTAAGCTTTTTCCAAACAATAAACTTGATATGTGACGGTGCATTGTCAAAATGGAATAGTAGTTTCTTTCACCATTGTGGTTTTCGCTAATGGTAACCTTCACTTTATCCATAAAGACAGCATAATGTCCCGTTAATAGTCAGACCTTTTACGACATAGTCGATAAGAAGGATCCCCTTGGAATCCCAAAACATCTTGGCCTTTTTTGACGGAGGACTGTCACCATGTGGCTACTGCTGAGATTGTCGTTTTGAGTCTACCACATCATAGCGAAGCCAAGTTTCAACGACCGTAAAAAAGCGATGTCAAAAACCAACTGAGTTGAAGTTAAAGACCTTCAAATTGTCGTTGGAAATTCGCGCTCCATCTCGTTTTTGTTCTACATTCAGTAAACGTGGCACCCACGTAGTAAAGTGGTTAGATATGCCTTATTCGACTTGCAAAATGTTGTGTACACGTGCAGTAGACACGCAGTCTTAATAATCTCCTCCGTTCTCAATCTTTAGTCATGAAACAAAACATGAACTTTTCAACCGTTTCTAGAATGGTAACACTATTTGGTAGTCCAGAACGTTTTTAAATTTTCAGACGACAACCTTCACCTTCGAAGGAAAATCGTTGCCAAATCTTTGCGGCATATCCGCCAAAATCTCAATTTGGTCCATCTTCTTAAAAAAATAAACACGAATAACGATTTGATCCTTTTTACAACTTTTACTGAACACGTCTAAACGCCAAACGGTAATGAAAATTTAAATAGTCTCTTGTAAAGACATGACCTCTGCAGTTTTTAACCAGAGTTTGAATTCATATAGTAAACCTGCTATAACTGCACTTGACTAAACATACAACTCAAGTACCAGAAAGATTTAACAATTCATTACATCAAACGTAAACAAAAAGTGCAACTAATTTTATTTTTTGTTAACATACCTTCGAATGGTTCAACTATCGTCTTTTTCTTTTCATGTTCGCACAAATCCACTTTAAAACCGACACTTTTTAAAAGATTCGTGAAGTATTGGGCAGGGTTTTCCGTGTAATCTGGGAAAACCCTATTCTTCGGTAAATATTTCCACCACTTTTCCTCCCACAATTCTGTTCGGAATGATTGCATTATTGCGTTATTTGGAAAAGTTGTTAGGAGAATTTGTCCACCGGGTTTAAGCATTTTAAAGAGCCCTTCTATGAACGATCTGAAACAAAACAGAAAATTTTACTTTTGATAATTGATTTATCTTATTTCTAATGAGTGTCGCAATAGGAACGCCGGATTTAATCTATACAGGCTGATTCATTTTCGGCCCTCACCATGGGGATCTCGCTTATTATTGGAGATAGAGTATAGGTTTAAATTTGGCAAAGTTGTTAAATTTTGTGTTTGTTATAAATCCGTAAAGAAAATAGACCTGTGACAAATGACCTTCGTTATTTAAAAAAAAACGCGAAAACCCCATTTTCTTCTTTTATCTGTAGCACCGACATTTGGCCTTGTAGAGAAAATATAAAAACACATCCTTGTGGCCATTTCTAAACCTATATCCAGTGGTGTACTCTAAATTTGTATACGACGTTTCGTTTCTTTCTGGCCATCATCAACTATCTAATTTCTTATAGGCGCCATATTGGATTTAGACATCTTCAGAAAGAGTTTTTTTTTCTGATTTCAACCATGTACCACATGCTGACTAAAGTTTTTGACATTAGGTTTTATTTGAAAGAATAAATTATAAGATTAAATAAGGTAGCCATGGAATTTCAATCTGTCAAACATTTCATTTATTGTTCATTAATAATACAAAAATGTCATACACTAACGAAGAGAAACGAGATATGATAAGTATTTTTTATTCTTCGAACCGAAATTCAACAGTAGCGAGTACAAGATATCTACAATTATATCCAGAACGACAACAGCCTCATCGTACCATTTTTCTAGATCTCGACAGAAATTTGGTCGAGAATGGATCGTTTACTAAACCGCGTAATGGTCAAGACAACAGGAATTTAAATGAAAATCGACAAGATATTTTACAAATATTAAATTAAAAGCGTGTTTTCAAATTTCATGTTAATCTTGTATTTTTATAGATAAATAATAATCCATCAATTTCTACACGCGAAGTAGCGTCAGAATTAAATTTGTGCCAGTCCAGAGTTTGGAAAACTTTACATAAAAGTAGGTTTAAATCATACAGGGTCCATGTTAGTCACTCTTTACTACCTGGAGATAATTTGAGAAGGCTAGAATATTGTAATTGGTTAATGGGAAGGATAGAAAATGACAAAAATTTTTTAAGCAAAATCATCTGGTCAGATGAAACAAAATTTACAAATTCTGGAATGTTCAACAGAAATACGGAACACTATTGGGCAGTACAAAATCCCCGACAAAACAGGGCTAGAAGACCACAACATCGTTTTGGAATAAACGTTTGGATGGGTATTTTGGCAAATCGTTTCTTAGGACCAGTTATGTATGAAAAACATTTAAATGGAGAAAAATATTTAAACATTTTACGTACATACGTATCTGACTATCTTGACGACAATATCCCAATAAATCAATTACAATATTTATGGTGGCAACAAGATGGCGCACCAGCACACAATGCAGCTGTTGTTAGAAATTTCTTAAATCAAGAGTTTGCAAACCGTTGGATTGGAAATAGGGGAGTTGTTGAATGGCCTGCGAGATCACCTGATTTAAGTCCGCTAGATTTTTTTTATGGGAATATGTTAAAAATAATATTTATAAAGTAGATGCGCCACAAAACATTGAAGAATTACGAGACAGACTTCAGAATGCCTTCGATGCAGTTTCTAGAAGAACTATACAATGGGCAGTACAAAATGCCAGAAGGCGTGCCCAATTGTGCATTACCGAAGATGGCCAGATAATTGAGCATTTACTGTAATTGTTTATTGTTTACTTTTCTATGTATTTTTATTAATGTTTTTGTTATCTTGTACTCGCTACTGTTGAATTTCGTTTCGAAGAATAAAAAATACTTATCATATCTCGTTTCTCTTCGTTAGTGTATTACATTTTTGTATTATTAATGAACAATAAATGAAATGTTTGACAGATTGAAATTCCAAAGGCTACCTTATTTAATCTTATAATTTATTCTTTCAAATAAAACCTAATGTCAAAAACTATAGTCAGCATGTTGTTCATGGTTGAAATCAGAAAAAAAAACTCTTTCTGAAGATGTCTAAATCCAAAATGGCGCCTATAAGAAATTAGATAGTTGATGATGGCCAGAAAGAAACGAAACGTCGTATAAAAATTTAGAGTGCACCACTGGATAGAAGTTTAGAAATGGCCACAAGGATGTGTTTTTATTTTTTCTCTACAAGGCCAAATGTCGGTGCTACAGGTAAAAGAAGAAAATGGGGTTTCCGCGTTTTTTTTTTAAATAACGAAGGTCATTTGTCACAGGTCTATTTTCTTTACGAATTTATAACAAACACAAAATTTAACAACTTTGCCAAATTTAAACCTATACTCTATCTCCAATAATAAGAGAGATCCCCATGGTGAGGGCCGAAAATGAATCAGCTTGTATACAGGCTGCCCCAGAATTCGTACCCCAGAGAAAACTGATGAATATCGATCTAGATCCCAAAAATGTAAACGAAGAAAAATAAATTGCTTGCAAAATAGAGCTGTGAATTGTTTAAGATCCACTAATTCCAAAAAGGCACTCCAGGTATTAATTTGTATAAAATCGGTTGTTAAACTTATTTCACCACAGTATCACAATGGCATGCCTGTCAAAGTGTCAACATCAACATGTTGGTTGGATTAAGGCAGATATCATTCCAGATGTTACACTGGCCATTATATAAATAATTTTTTTTTATTAAACCAACAAATGGCGGTTCTGAATAGAACCTTGTACAAGGTGCGACTCAGCAATATTAAATTTTTTGAATTGCGCAGTACATGGTCAATTTTGCGAGAAAATAATTTATTAAAAAAACATAGGTTATGTAATAGCATAAAAGGATATTATGTGTGAAAAATTATGTCTGTAAAGTAACGACCATCTTCGTGAATACAAATTTGATACAAATCGTCTTTCCTTGATCTTGGCATCCACTCTTTCAAGAAGGTTGCCATCGATGTTGTCAATCTCATGTCGTATTCAGCCTTCAACTCTTCCAGTGTTCTCGGTTTCCCCAAATAAACATACGGCTTGAGGTAGCCCCATAGGAAGTCTTTCTTCTTCTGTAATAGCTTAGCTATTCGAGGAGTCATTTGTGTATATTTTGCAATCAATTTTCTTTTTCAGTTTCCTTAGCATTAATTGCGGATGAAGAGATATCGTTTAGATCGTAATACACAATTAAAAGCTATTGAAATGCTTGAAAGTGGTTTAACTCAAAGGGCCGTTATAGACGCTCTCAACACGTCAAAAAGTGTAATCAATCGTTTGTGGTTGCAATATCAGCAAATCAATGATGTTCATGAACGTCATACAGGACGCACAAGAGCAACTCAACCATGACAGATACTTGAGACTTTGTGCATTAAGAAACCGCTATATTACGTTTACACAATTAGTGATTCGACTTTGCGACACTCATGATGTGTTAATAAACGATCAAACAGTGAGGAATAGACTCCATGCAGATGGTCTTAATGCCCGTCGTCCTCTGAAAATTTCTGCTTTGTCGAGAGGAAATCGTGGAAGAAGATTAAAATGGGCGCGGCAACATTTAAATTGGGATCAACAAAACTGGGCATTTTTTTTGCTTTCTGACGAATCCTGATTTGGTTATCGGCCAGATACAAGAAGAACGAGAGTGTGGAAACGTCCCGGGAATGCAGAACGATTAGCTACATCGCAAACTGTTCACAGCTTCCAAAGAAGTAGTATAATGGTTTGGGGTGGAGTATCTCTTAGTGGAAGAACTGACTTCGTTCTCTTGGATCGGTATTTAAACGCCATTGACTATCGGGACATTATCCTTGAAATCGTGCTACCATATGCTGCAACAATTGGTGAAAATTTTCAACTCATGCACGACAATACGCGTCCGCATACTGCAGGTATCATTCGTGCATTTCTTCAAAACCACTAAATTAATGTTTTGCCATGGCCAATCACCTGATTTAGATCGCATAGAACACGTATCGGATTTGCTGCAGAGAAGCATACTTCGTCAAAATCTAGTCTTTGAAACAAAACGGCAATTGTATCACTGTCTTGTAGAACAGTGGAATGCCATCGATCAACAAGAGCTAGACCACTTGATTATGAGTGTGCCAAACAGATGCAGAAAGGCAGTCAACACTTGTGGAAGTCCCAAAGGTCCCTCATTGTCATATGTTGTTGATTGTTATTGCTTTTAAAAATTATTTCTATATAAACAGACATTTCCCATTAAGTATTCTTAACTATTTCTCAAAGTTAACAACTAATGATGGTCGGTCGACTTATACCTTCACATATAGCAAACAATTATTCACCTATGTGGAGCAGAAATGCATTTCCTTACTTGTCCCCTAGATTATTTTAATGTGTGTAGGATCGTTTGAATTAAGGTATGTGAAGTACCTCTAAATATCTCAATTTCACGATATGACACACGATCTCAGTGTATCTGTCGTGGAATCGTCGCTGATACTGATGCGTCCACGTTGGAATTCACAGTACCAACGTGAAGTTATCGATTGATGTGGTGCTTTATCTTCAAAAATAGAAACAAACTCAGCAAGACATTGAGTTAATCCTCTCCGAAAGTTGTAAAAAATGATTGCGCGAAAGTTTTCTTGACTCAATTCCATTTTTCCGGTAACTTATAAACTTTAAAAATTCACTTTGACTAAATCACTTGCTGCATCTTGATGAAACTTTCAAATTCGGTTAACGGAACATTGAGATTAATTTTTACACCTGACGTTTTATTACTAGCGCCCTCTATGAGGCTATATACAACACTGAAAGGCATCCCTCGTAGTACCCAGCGATAACATCCTTTAGCTACAATTACGAGATAGATATTTGTTTCAAATGATGATTTATAAACTTGTATTAGTAATTATTTTGGGGAGTTACTGAAAGGATTTTTTTGAATGGATGATTCCCGAGGGACTTCTGAGTCATATTTGTGTCCTCCACGTCCTCATTTAGCAAAAATACAAAGAAATGTACTCCACCACTTGCCAGAGACTTTAAAATCATTGTCAACAAAACAATTCAAATACCGACTCAAGGAACTATTAATAAACAAAGTGTTGTATAAAGTGGAAGATTTTTTTTTTTAGAAAGAATTATGTAATAGGTGCTATAGACTTGAAAATTATTTTAATTATATTTTTATTATTTTATATATACAGATTTTGTATTTTATTTATGCATTTGTGACATTTCGTATACATTTTGTGTGTCTTTACGAATAAAGGTATATTATTATTATTATTATTGAAGAAACACTAGTATGTATGTTTAAGGACATATGTAGAAAAACATTTTTTTATTTATGTTTTCTTTCATAATTAGGCAAATCTCCTCTCGTACCAATTTAATGATTGAAATAATCCTAGTCGTCTCTTAATTACATGAAAAAATAGCACATGACAAAATATCAGTGGCGCAATATAAAATATCTGAACAACTTTTGTAAATATCAACCTTTTCACTTTTAAGTTCTTTACTGTTAAAGAAACATATTCTTCAGATAACCGAACACCCACATCGCCAGTAATAAATTATATTGAATAAAATTGAAATCATATCGTGAATAAATATAATAAACACTTTCACTTTCACAAGTCATTATCAATGTTTGTTTTAGAAAGGAAAGTTTTTTATAAATATTAACGACCAAATCGTTATCTACCCATTAAAACGCATTGCGTCTTGAAATATAATTAATACATATTATCATATTTATTTTTAATTAAAAAATTATCTTGTATATTTTTATTACATCATAAATATAAAATGACGTCGACAAGACAGAAATAGTTTGTGTCTAAAAAAGCCGTTCGATATACTATCAAAAAGATTTTTTCTATTTTGCGTTCGAAATGAACTCATTATGATATACCCAAAACAGTATCGAAATGAGTTTCATTTCGATACGCTTTTTTTCATTTTTCACTGTTGGCGTTGTTCGAACACAGAAAGAAATATGATTGCAGTCATTTGATTTTAAGAATTAAATTACATTTGACAGATATGATATATGTATGTACTCTACACAAACAACGTATATCGTATACAACTAACAAGAAGATATATTAGTTTCTATGTCACTCATGTTTATATTTTTAAATAAAATGTCAAGTAATGTTAACGAAAATTAATAAATATTACGTAATATAGTAATATACTTCGCGAAGAGCAAGATTTAAATTTGAAAATGTGTTTCATAAGGCCTTTTGTCGCACCCGTTCTTTAGAAAAACTCGTGCGGCAAAATGGTGCTTTATGAAACTTGTGTTTAACAGCCATATTCACCATGATAAAATTAACAAATAGTTAACTAACAGTCTGATAAGCGTAGCAGCGCTGTTAAGGTTAACTGAAATTCGCCAACGTAAAATAACTGTTGGTTTATTAATTGATTGTTTAGACTAATTCCTGGCAACATCAGCGAATTTGCCCCAACATTTACGGTTGTAAACTATATTCATATACAAGTGTCCCGTATCATTATGTTCAAATTTTAGAAGTGTAAAGTAGACTTCATTTCAAGTAACGAAAACGAAAAACTTGCATATCCATTTTTATTTGTTTCAAAGTTACAGATCTATGAATGTGATTGTCAGATCATGAAAAAAAATGTAATCCTAAAGTCAATACAAACTGATTTTATTTAAAAAAAGTTATACGATTCAATAACAGGCCTGTGATTGTTAACGTCGCATAATAAAATGTTATCCTAAAATAAATAAACACGTGTCGTAGTGCATACAGTAATTTCTTGGAGATCAACAAAAAGGAGTACTGGAAATTGATTTATGATAAAGAAGGTTTTTACTTATTTCGTAAGTGCTGAACCATGAATATCATACAATAAACAAATGTTCAGATGACTGTTAACGTTGCATTTTTTAATAAAGGATTACATTACGTTTCAATTCATACAACAGCTTATTAGTGAGTGAACACGTTTTCTTTATTCAAAATGCCTTACCGATTTTCTTCTCAAGAGTATGCGGACATGCATTTTGTGGATGGCTATTGTAACGGCAGTGCACGTCAAGCTGTTATTGAATACCGACATCGGTTTCCCGATAGGCGCATTCCTCATTACAGAACGTTTCTGGAAGTACACAGATAATTTCGGGAATGCGGACTGCGTGATTATCTTTTGGACCGAGGAGTAAATTTGCCAGCAGACTTAGAGGAAGAAGCAGTAGCTATTGTTACAAGGGATCCAACTCTCAGTGTACGTCGAATCGCTAAACAACTAGGAGTGCCACGAACGACAGTTTGGCGAATTTTAAAACGTGCGGGCGTATATCCATATCACTATCGCAGGAGACACGGTTTGCTTGAGGCAGACCACTATGCTCGTCTAGTTTATTCTACCTGGATATTAAGACAGTCACGGCTTCATTTTAATTTCTGCTGAACAGTCAAATCTGAGAAACCTGCACAGGTGGTCATCAGAAAATCGGCCCTAATCGGTAACTTGTTGATTGGTATTGTCGTTCTTCCTAGGAGGTTAAATGCGGACAATTACCTTCAATTTCTTATTGACGAACTGCCAGGTCTTTTAGAGGATGTCCCACTGAATGTTCGACGAGACATGTTGTTTCACATGGATGGAGCACCACCACATTTCGGAATTGCTGTCCGAAATTGAGTTAACGTCAATTATCCAAGATGGATTGGTCGAGGTGGTCCTGTTGCATGGCCACCCAAATCATCCAATCTTAATCCCCTTGACTTTTATTTATGGGGGTAAATGAAAAATTTAGTCTACTCGCAAGTTTCGAATACAAGAGAAGAGTTGTTGGATCGTATTTACTTGGCTACCGAGCAAATCCGACAAAACAAGTATGAAATTCGGATAAGTACTTCTTCTGTTGGCTTACGGGCACAAGCCTGCATTCAACAAGGAGGTGCACATTTCGAAAATATTACTAATTGAACGTTTTTAAATAAAATCAGTTTTTATTGACTTTAGAATTACATTTTTTTTCATAATCTGACGATCACATTGATAGATCTGTAACTTTAAAACAAATAAAATTGGATATACAAGTTTTGCGTTTCTGTTACTTGAAATGAAGTCTACTTTACACTCCTGTAATTTGAACATAACGATACGGGATACCGTGTATATATATATATATATATATATATATAATAACTTCGTGACCTTGGTATGATATGGTAAACCTAATCAGTAGGCGATTAAAGGTCTGTATATTACTTCAAAATATATGTATTTAAAAAACTCTACATGTTTCGGCTGTATACGCCTTTTTCAAGAGAATACAAAATATGAATGCGCTTTTGCGCTTTTGCAGCTTTGGTGCAGCTTGTGTACATTGTCAAATTATGCGAAATCGAACGCGTACTAATCTTTTCAAGGCTGAATGTTCACGCATTCATATTTTGTATTCTCTTGAAAAAGGCGTATACAGCCGAAACATGTAGAGTTTTTTAAATCCATATATTTTGAAGTAATATACAGACCTTTAATCGCCTACTGATTAGGTTTACTATATATATATATATATATATATATATATATATATATATATATATATATATATATATGTCTACAAATTACAAAGCAAATCATACGAAATTTCGTATGATTTGCTTTGTAATTTGTAGACAGCAATGTTTACATCCCCACTTACTCTGCAATTACATACATTCTAATTTGATATTTGTAAATATTTCATATAAAAGCCGAAAAACTCCAATAATTTATCAATTGTTATATATATATATATATATATATATATATATATATATATATATAATTAATTGAAAAGAAATTATCGACCGTGATATATTATCAAAAATTAATTAAAATTCGGGTAAGCGATCAATTAAAAAACTCCTTTATTAAATTACCCTATATTTCGCGACAGACTTTGTCGCGAAATGTTAAATCATTTTTACATTTTGTACGTCAATTTTATTATTTTTTAAATCTACATTTTTTACCCCAGAAGAAGCGACAAAGTCTGTCGCGAAATATAGGGTAATTTAATAAAGGAGTTTTTTAATTGACCGCTTACCCGAATTTTAATTAATTTTTGATATATATATATAACGTGTGTATAAATTGTCGCAAAAGCTACACGCAGCGACGTTCTTCGTTTGGTTCTGAATAAAAAATCTTAAATGTTAAAATGTCGTATCATGCTTCGTTTGTTTTCACGGGGTTCTTGAAGTTCAGACTTTTAGTGCGTAACTAACCTTTGCTCTTCGATATCTGTTAATAGAGATAGATGCAATTTAGTTTAAAGAAAAAATTTTTACTAGTTTTATTTCGTAAACGTTTTCTTTTTTGATTTAAAAGCTTGTTTTAAACATTTATTCATTAACGTACTTTCACGAAAAACACATTTGGCAACGTTGTAGAACAATAACTTTGTATTTCAAAGTGAGTTCAATCAAAATCATTACTGTCAAATTTTGACATTTACGAATTACGAAGCATGATACGACATTTTAACATTAAGATTTTTTATTCAGAACCGAACGAAGAATGTCGCTACGTGTAGCTTTTGCGACAATTTATACACACCTTGTATATATATATACACATACAAAGATAATTCTTTCGTGGTCTTTGTATGTTATGGTAAACTCAATTTGTTGGCGATTTAAGGTCTGGTTTTACTTCAAAATATATATATTTAAAACAACCCTACATGTTTCGGCAAATGATGCCTTTATCAAGGAATATAAAATATAAATGACAGTATATTAATCAATATATATTAAAATACAGCCAATTATATTTTATATTCCTTGATAAAGGCATCATTTGCCGAAACATGTAGGGTTGTTTTAAATATATATATTTTGAAGTAAAACCAGACCTTAAATCGCCAACAAATTGAATTTACCATATATCGTATATATAATATCAAGTAATATAAGTAACGACGAAAATTAATAAATAACATTTCGCGGATAGCAAGATTTTAAATTTGAAATTGTCAAGTATCAATGTGACCAACTGCATACTTTATATACAATTTAATTTGCTACAGATTTCATATTTCAGACAGATTTTCAAATTTAAATTTACCGCGTAAAATTAATGTATAGGTTGTAATTAGGGGTGGGGGGGTTTCTTTTTGGAATATACCATACAAGTTTCTAAATTATTAGTTTCATTTTATATTAGTTGAAAGTTTGAATTTTCTTGCCTTTGATCCATTATCCACTGAGCGCAATAGAACGAAAATATATGATCGAACTGATGTTCCATCATCCGTACTTTTTTCTCATCCATGATATCCACCGTTTGAAATTCAATATTTTGTATACCATTTTTTATTTTTGCAAAATTAATTCTATCTTCTAATTTGTCGACAGCCAATAGTTTTTCAGTGTGTTTTCTCACAGACGGATAAAGAACTTCTTTCGTGATCGCTCCACTAGCACAACCTATTTCCAAAATATTCTCCTTGTAATTTTTCCATTTCAATAAATGCCAATATTTATGCAAGTAGTTTGCGACTTCTACTTTGGTTATATTAACTTTAGACCACAATAGGCTATAAGACATTTTGCAAAACTCTAATAAAGCTCAACCACGTTCTTTCTCGATTATGCAATAAGTCTAGAGATTTAATAGATATGTTTTACTTTTATAGTTGAGAATGACCAAAGTGATAACGTTACGTGTATAAATATTTAGGAAATTTTATCTAAATCTTTAACACGGGCGAGTTTAAAAATCTATATATAAATATATTATTACTGAAAAAAAAAAATTAAATTTTAGCCTCTTCGCTGGCGTCATAAATACGTATCAATATTAAATGCGTTTAACCTGCATTATCAATGATTTATACATTCTTAAAACAAGATGATAACTGCAAATTGCAAATGATTAAATTATGACTAGAGACTGGAAAATATGCACTAAAAAGTTTGCCAAATATGCATGCAATATGCACTTAAAAAATCCCTAAATATGCACTTACAATATGCAATATGCACTTATGATGTGCATTTATTTATTATGTTTTAGGAAATTAAAATTCATTTGTCGTATTTACAAATTGTATATTTATTTATTACAATAAATTGTCGTATTTACAAATTATATATTTATTTATTACAATAAATAACCATATATTTCTTTAAATTTTCCATAGTTAAATTATGTCTACTATCTGTAAGTATATGTTTATATTGGGAAAATGTTCTTTCAACATTGCAAGATGTGATCGGTGCATTCTTAAAACTAGGTATTAATGAGGGGCTTATATTAATGTCTTCATTAAAATTGCCATTAATTACATTATTTATAGATTTTAATGTAACAAAACCTCCATTTTTGCTTAGAATTGCGGCTAATTTTTCTTTAATTCTTTTTCCAGTCAATCCGTTGACTTTTCCAATTTTCTCTTCAATATCATTTACAATGCCAACACCATCATTTAAAGATAAATTTCTATCTTCTAATCTAGTAATTGCCTGCTCAATTATCGCAAAATTAGATTTAATATATGATAGCTGATTTTGTATTGTCGAATTATTGAAAATTACTTTACACTTTTCTATGGCAAGACTGGTTGCTGAATCAAATTGAGTTACAACATTTTTGATGCCTTCGTAATTATCGGCAAGAAACACAACACATTTAAGCCATGTTCCCCATCTTGTTAAGATAGGTTCTGGTGGCAATGGAATGCCGGGAAGCATTTCGTTATATAATTGCACTTGTAAGGGCGCTTTTAAAAATACTTTTTTGATATTACTAATTAAATTATTTACATCTGGAAACTCTAATCTAACTTTTTCAGCAACCCTATTTAAACCATGAGCCAAACAACAAGTACAATGGATTAAATTGGGAAAAACAAATTTCAGACTTTGAGCTGATTTTAACATAGACGAAGCGGCGTCAGTTACCATTAACAGAAAGGTACTTTGTCGGGTAAAAAGAAATTCGCTAAGGACTCATTAATAAACCTGGCTATGGTAACATGATTTGTTTTGTCTAAATTACCTACATTAATTAAATGTCTTTTAGATTGAGTTGAACCATTTAAGGTTCCAATAATCAAATTAGCAACCTGACGGCCCTTCGTGTCGGTAGTTTCATCAACAGAGACCCAAAGATTTTGGTTTTTCAACTCCTTTCTAATACCATCGGTAACATCTTCATAAATTTCGTTGATGTATTTCTTGCGTAGAGTTGAGGAACTGGGTACATAAATGGGTTTATCATCGACTTTGCAATAAGTTTTCAGGAATTCTTGAAATATCGGATTGTCCAATTTATGTAAAGGAATATTACAACCCACAAAAAGATTACACAAATCTTTGCAAAATGCTTCTTGTGGATTCTTCGAATTATTGAGAAAACTTTCCTCCAAAAGTTGCTGCCGCGGTTTATTCAAATTTTCAGAAACCCTGTTCTGATGAAATGTGGTGTTCAAATGTTGCACTACTTGAAATTTCTTCTGGCAGGTAATCTGTGTAACAAATATATATTTTTAACATTCAGTTATAATAATTATTATTAATTACTATATTAGTACAAAAACTAGAAAAATAAATTGTCTGGTTTTGTAAAGTTCTCCAGTTGTTTAAATTTGATTGATTTTGGTTATTTTGGTGTTTATGACAAAGAAATATTACAAATATATATTAGCTTTAAAGAACATAAAATTAAATATATCTAATAATAATTTATTATGAAATTGTTTCATTATATTTATGAACACAAAAAGAAATTCTCATAATTGTAGAACTTGTTATTGACAAAATATTTCAAAATTCAGCTTACCCTTTTGTCGCAGAGTGTGCACAAAACACTTTCTTCGTCAATAATTTTTAGTGCACTGCAATCACTTATCCAATTTTTATTAGAGATGACTTCGCTTTAGCTATCTTCGGCATTTTCAAAAATTTTTAATTCACTTTTGTTTCACCAAATAGCACAGACCTTAACACGTTTACGAATGAACAAACTATGAAGGAAATTATTTCTTTTTCTTATATTGATATTAGTCGTACGGTATAATATACCTGCATTAATATACCTACATTTCTGAAAAGGATTTCTTACGTAAGTTCTAATTGCCCTGTAAACCGATTATCAGTACAGTTAAATCCTATTTTTGGGAAAGTCCATCTCATTATTAATGAGATGGACTTTTAATGAGTCATTAATGCAAAGTTGAAGGAATGCTAATCCCTTCACGTTTACACAAACAAATTAAATATCTTTAAATATCAGATTTTATTATGGTTCTTATGAAAATGGCGAATATATGCATAAATATGCAAAATAATTATGAAATATGTGCATGCATATGCAGTTATGGTAAAGTGTCCAAATATGCATTATATGCACTGAAAAATGGTAAAAAACGTATTCTGAGGGTGGAAAATGGATAAGTACACAGTATAGAAGGAATATACCATAAAAACAACAAATATGCATTTTGCATAAAATCCAGTCTCTAATTATGACTAAACAAAATCCTGAATTTAGAAGCTGAGAGAGTTTAATCTCTGATACGAAAACGTCTCAAGATTGAAAGTAAAATTTAGGCAAAATTTCCGTAAATTCGGAAAATTTTCGATCTCAGGTTTCAACTGCATAGCCACGGGAATGTTAAAAAAGACTGCGTAAACGGTTTGCGGTTAAAAATTCGCGATTATAGTATTTGGACACGTTTTCGCAAATATCTTCTGAAGGAAATGTGGTTAATTTTTTATATACGCATGTGGATCCACACTGACCACACAGCTTAGGTACACGGAAGTTACGCCCCGTGAGCGGTGGGTCAAGAAAACAATTATACAGATAGATTACTTGATGTGGCCGTAAAGCCTTTTCGACTATGACTTTTACATATCTATTTTTCTAGCTTCGAGAGCGATTCCGTGAAGTATAGTTCCGCATTAGTATATTGACCTCTTAATTTTAGAAACCGCGTTCTTGTTGAACCTTCACATTTGCATAGTACATAAATCGCGGTGTTCTCTTCATCATGACGGAATCTACATATCTTTTCTGCTGTCAAGTCCATATTCTTCATATGTTTGTTAGGCTTACAATTTCCCGTTAATAGGCATACTATCATCTTAACAGACTTTCTGTCTTTATTCAGTAGGTCCGTCGTAAACTAAGGCGAATATTCTTTAAAGAACTATTACTTAAATATTCGTGGATGATAGGCAATTTCTGTTTTTGAATTCGTTCTTAGGGCGTCGAAATACAAGCTGTCCCGTATCGTTATGTTAAAATTTTAAAAGTGTAAAGTAGACTTCATTTCAAGTAACAAAAAACGCAAAACTTGTATATCCATTTTTATTTAGTTCAAAGTTACAGATCTATGAATGTGATTGTCAGATCATGAAAAAAAATGTAATCCTAAAATCAATAAAAACTGATTTTACTTAAAAAAGTTCATTTAATAATATTTTCGAAATGTCCACCTCCTTGTCGAATGCAGGCTTGTGCCCGTAAGCCAACAGAAGAAGTAGTTATCCGATTTTCATACTTGTTTTGTCGGATTTGCTCGGCAGCCAGGTGAATACGATCCAACAACTCTTCTCTTGTGTTCGAAACTTGCGCGTAGACTAAATTTTTCATGTACCCCTAAAATAAAAGTCAAGGGTATTAAGGTCGGTGATCTGGGTGGCCATGCAACAGGACCACCTCGACCAATCCATCTTGGATAATTGACGTTAACCCAATTTCGGACAGCAATTCCAAAATGTGGTGGTGTCCCATCCATGTGAAACCACATGTCTCGTCGAACATTCAGTGGGACATCCTCTAAAAGACCTGGCAGTTCGTCAATAAGAAATTGAAGGTAATTGTCCGCATTTAACCTCCCAGGAAGAACGACAGGACCAATCAACAAGTCATCGATTAGGGCCGCCCAAACGTTAATAGAAAATTCATGTTGAAATTTAGATGGGCGTATAGCTTTGGGATTTTCTAATGACCACCTGTGCAGGTTTCTCAGATTTGTAACACCACTTCTCGTGAACGTAGATTCATCTGTCCAGAGGACTTTTCTGCAGAAATTAAAATGACACCGTGACTGTCTTAATATCCAGGTAGAATAAACTAGACGAGCACAGTGGTCTGCCTTAAGCAAACCGTGTCCCCTGCGATAGTGATATGGATATAAGCCCTCACGTTTTAAAATTCGCCAAACTGTCGTTCGTGGCACTCCTAGTTGTCTAGCGATTCGACGTACACTGAGAGTTGGATCCCTTGTAACAATAGCTACTGCTTCTTCCTCTAAGTCTGCTGACAAATTTACTCCTCGGTCAAAAAGATAATCACGCAGTCCGCATTCCCGAATTGTCTGTGTACTTCCAGAAACTTTAAGTAATGAGGAATACGCCTATCGGGAAACCGGTGTCGGTATTCAATAACTGCTTGACGTGCACTGCCGTTACAGTAGCCATACACAAAATGCATGTCCGCATGCTCTTGAGAAGAAAATCGGTAAGGCATTTTAAATAAAGAAAACCTGTCCACTCACTAATAAGTTGTTGTATGAACTAAATGTCATCCTAATGTAATCCTTTATTAAAAAATGCAACGTTAACAGTCATCCAAACATTTGTTTATTGAATGAAATTCATGGTTCAGCACTTACGAAATAAGTAAGAACCTTCTTTATCATAAATCAATTTCCAGTACTCTTTTTTGTAGATCTCCAAAATATTACTGTATGCACTACGACACGTGTCCTAAATTAAATAAATACGTGTCGTAGACGTGTTTATTTATTTTAGGATAACATTATATTATGCGGCGTTAACATAATAGGCCTGTTATTGAATCGTATAACTTTTTTTAAATAAAATCAGTTTGTATTGACTTTAGGATTACATTTTTTTTCATGATCTGACAATCACATTCATAGATCTGTAACTTTGAAACAAATAAAAATGGATATACAAGTTTTGCGTTTTTGTTACTTGAAATGAAGTCTACTTTACACTCCTAACCTAACATTTTAACATAAAGATACGGGACACTTGTATATGGAAGTCACTGTCAAACAATGTTAATGTTAATAGTCTTACACCTATATATATATATATATATATTTTTCCCATCTGTACCGGCATAACTAGACGACAGACTACTTTCGGCATAGTCTCTTTTGTCCGTCAGATGTCAACAGATTATCTGGTGCCACCTGATAGGACGAGATTTGCTATACCTATGAGGCGTCCCATCAAACTTTACTTCACTAGCCAAACTGACGAAGTCCATTGTTGTGACAGAAACACGAGCAGAAGTAAATGTTAGAAAATACAAGGTGTATGTCCATGTGCACAGATACAGATGTGTGTAATGTATATCCGAGACTAAAAAATATGTATTTGTTTCAAATTTGTTAATAAATAAACTGCATGGACCCAACATTTTTGATTATTAACCCTTAAGTACTGACGTGTCGTCCCACAGACTACTCGTAATAATTAAATTTGAAAATATTTTTGTTATTTATTTCCACATAAACTTGCTTCTCGGTCTACTCTCAATTGAAGAGGTATGAAGTGCACTGCCGAAGCAAAATCGGTTTGTGCCGAATAGTATACAGATGTTCGATCGATGTTATTATAATTACAAAATCGTCCGTAGTCTAGCAGACTACGCGTCAGTACGAATGTAACTGTCTTTGCGTATACTAGTATTTTTTGTTGACGGTTGAAATGAATTCTAACGCTGGTCCTTCTAAGTCAGGGCGTGTTGGGGACGATCATTTTGAAGAAACAGTATTAAAATGGTTTGACGAGTGCAATAGTGAGGAAAGTGATGTAGACAATGATGTGGACGATGAATTTGCTATCGAAAGCGGACATGAGACAGAATCTGAAATCTCGGAGAGTAGTGATGATGAAAATGATAATGCAATACCAAACCAACGAGAAAATAACCGAATTTACTACGGGAAAATCGTTTCAAGTGGTCTTCAGATGAAGTTGTGCCTTTGCGTGGGAGAACACTACGACATAATATCGTTATCCAACTTCCTGGTCTAAAACAAGTATCCCGGTCTCTTGGTAACTCTGCACGTCCAAAAGATGTATGGAATTTACTGTTTACAGAAAATATGATGGGACAGCTGGTTCAGTGGACTAATGTCAAATTACGATCCTATCGGCAAAAATTCAAGAACGAAGGTAGAAGTGAAATTGTTGACACTGGTTTTACCGAAATGAAAGCATTTTTGGGAATGCTGATATACAGTGCTGTTTTCAACAGTAACAACGAGAATATCCGTACTATTTTTGCAAGAGATGGTACAGGGCGAGACATTTTCAGATGTATCATGAGCAAAGATAGATTTGCTGTACTTTTAGCTTGCCTACGATTCGATAATCCTGAAACCAGATTAGAACGTAGAAGAAATGATCCAACGGCACCAATATCACATATCTTTGAACAATTCATAGAAAACTGCAAAAATGCTTACTCTGTTGGTCAGACAGTATGCGTTGATGAAATGTTAGTAAGTTTTAGAGGGAAGTGTAGGTTTAAAATGTACCTGCCTAATAAGCCTGATAAATACGGTTTAAAGTTGATGTGTCTCACAGATGCAAGAAATGGCTACTTATTCAATAGCTACATATATTGCGGAAAAGATTCCGATGAACAAGGACTATCAGAAGACGAAAAAAACTTTCAAAACCATCCCAATCTGTCATTAGGCTTGCCAGACCATTATTTCAAACGAACCGAAACGTTACAGCGGATAATTGGTTTTCTTCAGTTGAGTTAGCTCGTACTTTGAGGGATAATGGGTTAACGTATGTAGGTACTATAAGGAAAAATAAACGTGAGATTCTTTCCAATTTTCTGCCAAGTAGAAGAAGACCTGTCGGAGATACTCTTTATGGTTTTAATGAAGATATGACCCTATTATCTTATTCTGCAAAGAAAGGAAAGGCTACAATTCTGATCTCGTCGATGCATCACAATAGAGAAAATGATCTGAAAACCGAAAAACCTACTATTATAAGTTTTTATAACTAGACAAAGGGTGGTGTAGACTCACTTGACGAGAAATGTTCGAAAAGTAGTTCCAGACGTCGCACACAACGTTGGCCAATGTCGGTTTTTTTTCGAATTTTGGATTTAAGTTGTTGCAATTCTTACATTCTCCATCAATCGTATAGAGATAACTAAAGACGGCAGACTATGTGCCCCACACTGTTAAATTCAATAATACACATAAGGTGTATTAGATAAAAATGTAGATTTTACAAAATTATGGCAACTTTTTACAATACTGAAGATCCATTGTACAGATACAAAGAGCACTTTAACTATGCAAATATAACATCTCTCAACGTCGAACAATCCTTCTCAGTATATAAACATATTATTATTAAATTTGACAGTGTGGGCACATAGTCTGCCGTCTTTAGAGATCTAGAGATAACCCTACCATTACAGACAAGTCGATTTTTTTGCAACAGCTAGCCCGTGAATTGGTGGAGCCACATATATATATATATATATATTGTAGTGGTACAACCAGCTCAGGTATTCCAGCACCTACAATGGAAAGTACAGGTACACAATCAATATAAACACCTGTATAAACAATAAATTGGTGGACGGAATTTGTGAAACTAACATCGAAATGTAAATAAATTAATACGACGATAACTTTAAAATTCATCATTATCTTATTTTGATTTTAACTAACTTTTTATATTTTAATTTCATTTTATCATTATTCAAATTATACGCGCGAAACAACAGGTATTTAATTTATCAACATCAGGTTTATATCGACGCTAGATAACCACGCCCACCAATTCAAAATTATATGAACCCCGCTAAAGCAAACTTTACGGTAGAAAACATTACTAAATTTATATTCAAATCATATTTTAGGTTAATGTAAAATATTAAATTAATTTTCCCTTTATGTTAAAATCAAAACATTGTATAAACTCACATTTTAAATTGATGTAATTAAACTAAAATTACGAGATTATTTCGATATAGAAATAAGGCTTTGGAATAAAAAATAAAACGCGATCGGCGTCATCTGATATAAAACTTTCAACATAAATGGCCGTTTTTGAGTGTACTTCCTTAAAATAAATTTTTAAAACATCTTTAAAGTGAAAATCTCCTACCTAGTGTTGAATCATTCGATAACCAAATTAAAGGCCCACCTTTTGAAGAAAAAATCTCAAGAATACCTCAACGCAAACGTGAGATATCGTCCTAAGCATCATTTGAAGCAGAGAGCAGGGCAAGCCAACGATTTACACCACTCAACTCGACGAACTCCGCCAAAGACGGTGAACGAGGCCGTGCTTCCTGGTCTACCGCATATCCACATATTGAGAAGTATATCAGATCTAGGAGATCAACATCAGGTTCACCTACAACGTTTATTCCAAATTATTTAATTTTAAAAGTTATAATTGCTCAAATTAATCGCTACAAATTATTATTTCATGTATCAAATTCAATTTTAAAGTAAGCATCAATTTAAAGCGTTGAATTTTACAGATATTTAGCTACAAATAAGCTTATACTCACCAAAATAATATAAGATATAAAAACTATTAAATATTTGTTTATTTTATCTCGTACATAACCTCGTACATAACCTCATCACCATTTCCCACATGTGCACTTATTAATTTCAATTTTTGTCACATCTTGTATAATTTATATAATATTAAATACAGTTTCCTATTTTTATCTCTCAATTTTGTTGTTACAGTTTTCTTATTTTTGTGATATTAAATTTTTATTTATTTATCTAATTCAATCTTTTATTTGTGAAGTGTGATTGTTGTGTTTGAGTGGAGAATACACTGATTGGTTTGTAGCTGCAAATAATACACCTGACCGACCGTGAACCCTGAGATTATTAAAAATTAACTTTTACACTCAAGCTCTACCGCAATTAGCTAGTTATATTAAAAAGGGTCAGATAGCGTTGATTCGACTAAGGATATTTGTATATTGGCGCCCACATTTTAAATTTAAAATCATTAACCTTTCATTCTTTTAGATTTTCAATTTTTATAATTAATTCATATACTATATTCTTAGTTAAATCCTACTCAACGCATCGATTGGCACTTTACATTTGACGCCCGAACGTGAAGGCCAAGTATTATCCTGCAGTTATAAAAATAGTGCTCAACCAACTTTTACACAGACAGATATTTGTTTAAAAAAATTTGTGAACTGTATTAGGTATTTATGTGTATTGTGTTGTGTATCTGATTTGTCCATTGTATAGCTAAATCAATATCACATTTTACGAGGGAACCTCAACTTTAACCGGGATATTCAGGAATAAAAGGTTAGTGAAAGGGAAAATCAACTTGTGGGTATTTATTGTTTTCAATTCTTGCCAATTTATATTAATTTTGTGTGGCATATAACTATTCTGATTAATATCTAAATTCATACTTCTTTAATATCAATTATAATAATTCTTATCAATTTTTCAAAAAAAAAAAAAAAAAAATAAATTCTTTCTTATACTATAACAAATAAATTAACATTAACATGGACACCAGACATCGATCAAAGGCAACAAAAGATAATGTTGATGAGGACAGGTCCGAGCAAGGAGATATTCCAGTAGCTCAAACATCCGGATCTGAAGTGGTAAGTTCTCCAGAGGATAGCCAGGTAATGAAAATGTTAAACGCTCTAATGTTACAAATGAATCAAATAACTAATAAAATAGAAACTACTAATAATGAATTGAAAAATAATAACATTGACATGAATAACAAACTAGATGCTAATAACCTTGACTTAACTAATAAAATAGAAACCACTAATAATGAATTGAAAAATAATAACATTGACATGAATAACAAACTAGATTTTACAAATAATAAATTGGATATAACGACCAAAAACCTAAAACAAGATAACATTGATTTAAAACAAGAATTAAATAACTTGAGTAGTAATTTAATAACTAAATTAGAAACCAACATACAACACATTAATGAAAAATTCGAACTTAACAACGCCAATATAGACAACAAATTAAGTGCTTTTAAAATCGATCTGGAGGGAAAAATAGCAGAAATCTCCATCGCACAAAAAGTTATGGAGGAAAATGAGTTAAAATATTTAATTAAACTGGACGAAACAGTCAATCTTCTAAACTCACAGTGGGCAAAACGATTAGGCAAAACCAACAAAATAGAATCCAATAACATTGAAAAACGATTAGACTTAAATAACATAATAGGATCTAGTTACAACAACATAAGCAAGAACTTAGATATCACAAAAAACATAATAGAAGCTAAACGCAATAAACAAAATAACAAGATAGATTTCAAAAATGCCGATCAAAAACCAACCAATAATAAAACAATTAATACACATAAAGAGGTACTGGATAAGAATACAATCAATAATATGCACAATATTAATAATAAGGAGACAACTAAGATAATACAATATCATAATACTAACATACCGCTTAGAAGAAAAACTAAACCCGATTTTCCTAATCAATTTTTAATAAACGACAAAGAATATCAGAACTTTTTAATAAACAATGCAAGGGAGAATAATAACTTTAACATAGGGAAGACGGGGATTAATAACGTTAATATTAACTTACCCCATATTAACATCAAGAATATTAATCATAATTATGCAACCAACAACACACAATCAAAAATCACGTACATACAAAACATAGCTTTAATTTCAACAAACTTAATTATACATGATAACACAAATAAAATATTAAATAAAGAAGGCATGATAAACAACTCTGTAATATATGAATACTTAAATAATAACAATTTCCTTAATAATTTATCCAATATAAAAATCAATACTAATATACACATTCACACAAAAATTATAAATACATACTCACTAATTAACAAAAACCTCCATAAATCTCAAGGTAGAGGCAACATGATATTTCTACACAGGGATAACAACATTGATATCTTTAAAATAGTTCGTCGAAAAATAAATATTTAAAAAATACGATGACAGAATCTCGATGTTCTAATACACACGATGATGAACAAAGCAGAATACGGGGATACGAGTTATAATTACAGATAAATTAAAACAATTACACTTAGATTAAACATAAACAAAGAGATGATAAACACAATTTAATACGAAAGAAAGAACACAATATGATACAATAAATGAACATATAACAAGTGAAATAATAATGTATAAATTAAAGAGAAAACAAACATAACTGGAGCTCAAATATATCTACTAAATATCTATAATTAAGAGTTATATACTCTGAGAAAAAGAAGGTAACATCACATATTCAGATGATGAAAATAAATTACAATAGAACAATTATTTAAAATAATATTGGTATTATCAATAGAGTTTAAAAGGGGAACCAATACACTTATAAACATGCGAAAGGTAAATAATGAAAGTTTAAACGTATTAGTATTGAAAAAGAGAGAGTATGATTGAATAAATAATAAAGGAGTGTAGATATGACATAAGAGGGACTAGGTAAAGATTTTAAAGTTAGAAGGACTTAATATATGATAGGGGTGTATAGAATTATATGAAAATAAATGAATTATTATTATTATGAAAATATTAAAATATAGACAAAAGTGTCTTCTTATAAGGTAGAAAATATATATTACTGAATGGCATTTTACGATAAGAGAAGTGAAGGTGAATGTAACGTCTTGTATGTATAATGAAAGTATTATTTATTATGGAAGCTAAAGCTTAGATCAGTATATCAATTATAATTAAAGATTAAGAATAACTAGTTATAAAAAGAATTATTAAGCATGTACCATCAATGAAAGAAATAAACAAAATACCCTAACAATTATAACACTACAGTCAAATACCTGAATATTTAATGTAATTAGTACATGAAGTATATAACACCAATTTTTAAACACAGAGAAAAGCCCAGTATTACAACTATGTTACAGATCGAACAACAATACATTATAAAGTATAACACTAATAAAGAAAGATTTAACTAACACAAAAATATTACTAATACATATATACAAACTAAATATAAGAAACCTTATTAAAAGATATATAATAATGCTATTAAAATGTATGGAATATGTAACATTTATAAAGATATAATAAAACATAAAAGAAGTTAATAAACAAAACGAATACAGAAAGTATAATGAATATAAAGACAAATATTATAAAAAGAAACGAGATTTTTAAAATAAATAATCATGATTTACAATTAAAAAAAAAAAAAAAGTTTGAAGTGAATAATAAATAATTTATATATTAGAAAAGAGAATTACATAATAATTATTATTTTGTTCCAAGTTGAATTTGTTTATTTGTTTTTTTTTAAATATGTTGACACATGATGAGGGAGATAAACAAGTTGATGTTCTTAATTCATTTTCCATATCTGGGAAAAGAAATAACTTCAGTACATTCGTTTTTCTTTTGACGGGGATAATGTAGTGGTACAACCAGCTCAGGTATTCCAGCACCTACAATGGAAAGTACAGGTACACAATCAATATAAACACCTGTATAAACAATAAATTGGTGGACGGAATTTGTGAAACTAACATCGAAATGTAAATAAATTAATACGACGATAACTTTAAAATTCATCATTATCTTATTTTGATTTTAACTAACTTTTTATATTTTAATTTCATTTTATCATTATTCAAATTATACGCGCGAAACAACAGGTATTTAATTTATCAACATCAGGTTTATATCGACGCTAGATAACCACGCCCACCAATTCAAAATTATATGAACCCCGCTAAAGCAAACTTTACGGTAGAAAACATTACTAAATTTATATTCAAATCATATTTTAGGTTAATGTAAAATATTAAATTAATTTTCCCTTTATGTTAAAATCAAAACATTGTATAAACTCACATTTTAAATTGATGTAATTAAACTAAAATTACGAGATTATTTCGATATAGAAATAAGGCTTTGGAATAAAAAATAAAACGCGATCGGCGTCATCTGATATAAAACTTTCAACATAAATGGCCGTTTTTGAGTGTACTTCCTTAAAATAAATTTTTAAAACATCTTTAAAGTGAAAATCTCCTACCTAGTGTTGAATCATTCGATAACCAAATTAAAGGCCCACCTTTTGAAGAAAAAATCTCAAGAATACCTCAACGCAAACGTGAGATATCGTCCTAAGCATCATTTGAAGCAGAGAGCAGGGCAAGCCAACGATTTACACCACTCAACTCGACGAACTCCGCCAAAGACGGTGAACGAGGCCGTGCTTCCTGGTCTACCGCATATCCACATATTGAGAAGTATATCAGATCTAGGAGATCAACATCAGGTTCACCTACAACGTTTATTCCAAATTATTTAATTTTAAAAGTTATAATTGCTCAAATTAATCGCTACAAATTATTATTTCATGTATCAAATTCAATTTTAAAGTAAGCATCAATTTAAAGCGTTGAATTTTACAGATATTTAGCTACAAATAAGCTTATACTCACCAAAATAATATAAGATATAAAAACTATTAAATATTTGTTTATTTTATCTCGTACATAACCTCGTACATAACCTCATCACCATTTCCCACATGTGCACTTATTAATTTCAATTTTTGTCACATCTTGTATAATTTATATAATATTAAATACAGTTTCCTATTTTTATCTCTCAATTTTGTTGTTACAGTTTTCTTATTTTTGTGATATTAAATTTTTATTTATTTATCTAATTCAATCTTTTATTTGTGAAGTGTGATTGTTGTGTTTGAGTGGAGAATACACTGATTGGTTTGTAGCTGCAAATAATACACCTGACCGACCGTGAACCCTGAGATTATTAAAAATTAACTTTTACACTCAAGCTCTACCGCAATTAGCTAGTTATATTAAAAAGGGTCAGATAGCGTTGATTCGACTAAGGATATTTGTATATTGGCGCCCACATTTTAAATTTAAAATCATTAACCTTTCATTCTTTTAGATTTTCAATTTTTATAATTAATTCATATACTATATTCTTAGTTAAATCCTACTCAACGCATCGATTGGCACTTTACAATATATATATATATATATATATATATAAACATATTATTATTAAATTTGACAGTGTGGGCACATAGTCTGCCGTCTTTAGAGATCTAGAGATAACCCTACCATTACAGACAAGTCGATTTTTTTGCAACAGCTAGTCCGTGAATTGGTTGAGCCACATATGAGAAGGAGAGTAGAGGATCCACATATCCCAAGAGAAATTAAAATCTGTATACGTCGTGTTCTTGGGATTGAAGAACGACCATTATTGTATCCTGCTCCTGAACAAATTTTGGAAAAGCGAAAGATATGCCATATCTGTCCCAGCAAAAAGCGGAGAATGACTAAATATCTTTGCCACACATGTAGCAGGCCAATATGTCTCCGGTGTGTGAAAAAAGTATGTGTTCGATGCGTTGAAAATTTGTGACATGGTAAAAACTTTAATTTCTTTCAGCTATTGTAATAGCTGCTTTATCAAGGGTTTTATTTAGTGTTTTGTATTTGAATTTCTTTATAATAGTTTAGACAACACTCCAGAATTCAAAGGACAGCCATATCTTTTTTAGTTTTGTAAATTTGACTCGATTTGAAAATATGATTTTTTTTTGTTATTTACTACCGTCGTATAATATATGATGTTATCAAAATGGTGTTCTGTTATTTTGTATTTTTTTAAATAATTTGGATTATTGCAAGATATGTACTGAGTTTATATAACAATATTACATATTGTACCATTAAGTGTCTTTGGAAAAAAATAAAAAAATCAACAGGTAGTCCCACAGACGACACATCCGTGACTATGTGCTAAGATGGTACGTCAGTCCTTAAGGGTTAATTAAACCAAAATCATTTTGGACGGCAAGTGTTTAAAATATGCTTTATCTATTTATTTTTCATGAAATTCTTGTTTGTTTATAAAAGGAATTCCTTTCGGGAAGGTTACTAATGATTCAATAACTAATACTAATAACTAATAAGGTCAAAACCATTATATTTTCTTAATAAATAAACTTGAAAATCGAACTTGTAGAACGTGTTGTTGTTTTGATTTCTACGCATATTTACTACTAAAATATCGATAAGCATATTCACATTTCATTGAGTAAAATTTCCATATCCGTTTGAACACATAAATATGGATGGAATTACTATACAACCTATGGCATTAGTATTTTTTTTTATTATTTATTTGTGAACGAAAGTCAAGGGTGTACTATCAAAATATTATTAGCATTTTCACCTTGAATTTCTCTGAACTCAACCTAATAGAACATATTCTTCCGTTTTGTATTATTCTTAATTTATTCTTATGAGTAATGACCTAATTTTAGATTTTTGTTGTGGTCTTTTTTTTTAATCAATAACTATCGGTTAATCATATTCATATTTCATCGAGTAAAATAACAACCGTTTGACACATAGCTGCTATGGCATTGATTATTTTTTATTATATTACCAAAGTCAATGCTATTATTGGCATTTTCACTTTGAATTTCATCAGAAAACAAGTTAATAAAACATATACTTCCGTTTTTTTTTTGTTTTAATTTATTGCTTAAGACGTAACCTAATTTTAAATTTTTATTATGATTTTTTTTTTATTCAACTACTTTTATTTTGGTGCGTTTACCATGCGTTGATGACCGCGAATCTTAATTAATTCCATCAATATTAGTTTAATAATAAACGTTAAATGTGTCAGTTAATTACGTTTTAAACATTTTAAATTAGATCTTGATTTTTTATATTAAAATTTATAAAAAATTAAATGTCATAAAAATAAGATTTCCGTTGTAAATTATATCTATCGTACATGTCATTAATAGTTATTTAGATATAGTGAAAACATTTAGAGAATAACACATACGTCATCACAAAGTTGCGCGAACAAAAAGCGCCAGGGGCGTAGGTGATTTCGAGGGCAGAGGTATTAGGGGTGATTTTTGAAAAAATTTATAATTGTGAAAATTATGTTTCTTCATAAAACTACAATATTTCTAATGAATTTAACTAATATTGGGGAAGCAAATTATTATTTACAGAAGTATTAATGTGAATCTTTAAATCTACCTCTTTATGAATATTGCAGCTAGTATAATTTAAATAAAATTAACTCAATAAATTTTTCGCTTCATAAACTTTCTTATTTTAGAGAATTATTTTGAAGTCAGCGTAGCAGTTTATTTTACATTTATCAAATCAGAATTATTATAATTTCAAATAGATATTGGCTTATTCCAAGTTGCAATAAAGATACAAATAAATATTTCATGTTGTCTAGAGAGTATATTGTTATAATTAATACAAGTTAACATCTGTAAGAAGAAATTATTTAGAAAATTTTATTTTTGCCAAGTAATATTTATAATACATAGGCAGTAAAAACAATAACAGTGTAATACATCTTTAAAAAAAATTGAAAGCCCTTACCACAATAGAATTTAACAATTCTATATACATATTTCGACAACCACGTTGTCATCCTCAGTAGAAAAAGCAGTGTAACACTTGAAAGCAGAAAAAAACACAACACTCATTGAGCGCTATATTGTACGGCTTCTCGTTTAACACTCTGGGTGTTAACGAGTGTGTTAAACGAGAAGCCGTGCAATATAGCGCTCAGTGAGTGTTGTGTGTTTTTTTGTGCTTTCAAGTGTTACACTGCTTTTTCTACTGAGGATGACAACGTGGTTGTCGAAATACGTATATAGAATTGTTAAATTCTATTGTGGTAAGGGTTTTTAATTTTTTTATTCACTTAAAAGCCACAGTCTCCGATTTTTCAGTTAATACATGTATGTTAATATCAGTATACCGCCTCATTCTGAGCAAACGCAACGATCCGAATGTATGAATATTTCTCCCGCTCCGAATAAAAATCCCCTGAACGCTTTTAGCCAATCACAAAACAGTCGGTCGAGCAACCATTTGACAATGAATGTCACAAATTAGTGTCACAATAGTTTAATAATTGAAACGAAGCATTAATTGTAAGTAAAATTGTAAAAATTTAAGGTTAAAAAATTTTGGAAGCTTCCGGTATAAAATTTATTTTAATCTTTTATAATATCAACTAAATATCTCAGAAATTATATAATACTCGAAACTATTATTTAAACCTATCATATTCTTTTAAATCGTATTTAAATTTCTAATTTAATAATCAAAATTATAAACAATCATCAGAGTCATCTATAGGTAGAAAATAGAAAGCTAACGATAATGGAAATGAGGTTTAAGCATCCTGGGCCGTAAATGCACAGGAATGTATTTTGTAATATTCGTCCAATCATTTATATATTTAATAGAAATAACAAGTGTTCATTTGAAAAGTCAATCTAGTAGCATGTGATTTACTGAGAACATTTTGAAGTATGTCGTAAATAAAATTTACTACTTAACCTACGAAGTCGTATATTTTGACAGTTTCATACATACAAATAAATAACAAATAATAGGTATTTATTGAAAACTATAACAAATGTTGAAAATGTTGTCCTTTAAGATCAATGCACTTTAAAATCCTCCGTTCAAAATTTCTGATGATATTCTGCAACATTACTGGATTGTTATTAATTTCCATGCATTTCTGTTCGATTCTCTCTAGCATATCATTCAAATTCTTCTAGGTCTTCGAAATATGTTATTTTTTAGATAAGGCCACAAAAAGAAGTCGCAAGGTGTTAAATCGCATGGATGTGCAGGCCAGGAATTTCAGTATTTCGACTAATTATACGCTCATCAAAAAATTCTCTTAAATAATCCAAAGATTCTGCAGTACGGTGCGCCGTCTTGTTGGAAATATTCATTTTGAAGTTCATCATCATGCAACTGATTGACAAATGGTTGTAAAATTTCCATACGGTACCTTTGAGCAGTTAACGTTCCCTGAAAAAATATTGGTCCAATGATTCGACTTTGGCTTATCGCTGGCGAAACACCAATTTTCTCTGGATGTAGCTATTCTTCATTAATTACATGTGGATTTTCACTACTCCAAATTCTTGTATTTTGTGAATTTAGGTATCCCGTTTTATAAAACCATGCTTCATCAGTAAAGATGACTCTTTGCGAAAGTTCTCCATTATTGTTCATATTTACAAACCAATTACAAAACTGTAGTCTACGTGGGTAATCAATTTCTAACAATTCTTGTACTGCTGTAACACGGTATGGATAAAGTTGCATATCTTTTTTTATTAACTTGTGAGTTGTACCAACAGAAAGGTTTATTTGTTGACTCAAATGTCGAACAGATGTTTGTGGTTCATTTTCCATTATTTCTCCAACACGATTAACAACTTGAGGTGTACGTTTCTTAACTGCTCCGCTGCCTGATTTTCTTAAGAGACTACCAGTTTCAGAAAAAAGTTTTAAAGTTCTATCCAAAGTATTCTTAAATTTTATATAATCTATTACAAAATGTGGAAACTCAACTTGAAATTCTATCATGCAATCTTGAACTGAATAAACCCATAAACCATCAATTTTATTACCACTTCGAAAATAAGCCTGGACTAAAAAAAATTTATGTTCTAAAGTGAAAGCCATTTTAAAACTGAGAAGCAATTTATTTAAACCAGAATCGACGCACGATTATTTTATGCTCTAACTGATATTTGTGATTGACATTATCAAATGTCATTTGGATTTACGTTTACGGAACAACAAACACATACTAATATTCATCAATAATATATTACTAACTAATATATTTGCGACTTATTCTATCAAAATTTCAAAGTAACCTAGATTGACTTTTCAAATGAACACTTGTTATGTATAGTGTATCTTCAAATCGACTCATTAATAGGTAAAAAAGTCTGAAAATGTTTAAGTTGAAATTTCATCTTCTGGGATGCAGCCCTGCATGGACAGAAAATTATTTGTCCCATAATTTTACTTTTGAAACAAGAAACACGCCTTAAAAATGTACAAAAAGGTAATTTTTTCCTCTAATAAAGTGCTTTCTTTGTAAAATATTATTAAGAAAACTCTTCAGATTTATAAATTATGCAAGTGTGTAAAATTTCAATAAGATCGGTTTACTTCATCATTTATTATTATTATATGTATATAAAAAAAAAAAAAATTCAAACAATTCACATCGTTGAAACTAAAATAATAATATTAATCTAATTTGAAATATCCATTCACTCAATCCTTTTCAAAACATATTCGAAGATATTGCATGTTTTATCCAACCTCAAAAGAAAAAATCACGGGGTTGGAAATATGAAAAAAATCTTGTTTCATATTGCAGTTCGTCCACAAACCAATTCAAAATATTTATGATATGTATGCTGATTAAGTCTTTCCTCAATAAAATATACCACGACAATAGGAAATTGCACTGTTAGAATTTATTACACACCCCTGGATTATGTTCAAACTAATATCGACAATTTTAGTATAAAAGTCGATTCATCTTCGAAAATAATATTTGTATTTTCTCGTTAATTTCTTAAAATTCTGCATCAAATACAAACTTAAATGATTAATATTCTTACAGGTCAGAAGAAGACAAGTTCGGAAGGTATCACAATCGTATACAAGGGAATGTGGCGGCATACAAAGGGTAAAAAGATCGAAGTTGCCATAAAAACTTTGAAAGCTGACTTTAGAGAAAAGTATTTAAACGTAAGTATCCTTTTTTATCAGTTTCTGTTTCAATAATTGCAACATTTACCATTGCTGCAAGTCACTTGATATATTCTTCATAACACGAGTTAGTAGCTTGATGGTACATTACACTTACATCAAAATACAAGATCGAGCAGAATAATAGAAATAACGTTGTTTTATTTTTTAAAAAACATGATTGATGCAGCTCCATCCAGGAAGAAATGCAATTTTGCACGTACATTTACTGTGTACGAAAAATTGTTTCGATTTCTCAACCAATAGTGGCTTTTAATTCCTCAATGGTTTGTGGTTTAAGACGTACACCATTCCTTTGCGGTATACACAAAGGAACTACGCCCAAATACAAATTTGGGAAACGGACAGGCCATATTGCCAGGAGAAAAAGTCGGAAAAAATTCGTCTGACAACCTTCATCGTTATTATTATTATACGCAAGTCGACATCTCGGGAGCAGTAATAACAGAAATTTGTTGAGTATTACACGATAACACTGTTATCTAATATGTTTTTCCAGTTTCATAAGAATAAATCAAAGCGAAGGAGATATTTGCTGCGACCTACAAAATGTACACGCAATAAAAAGCACGGAAAAATACACAAAAAAACAGTCAGTCAATGCCAACGGCGTGCAGCTCAGTGAAGATGGTCTTGCGATTCTTGACGAAACGATGCGGAACTGACTATAAATTAGAAAGGGCGCCACCGCGATTTAAGGGCTATTTATCGTAGAGATTATACGTCACGCGGAGTTCGTATTCATACTAACGAAACCACCACAGAAGGTCTGGAGTCATTTTTTAAATAAACCAGGAGGCAATAAGCAGATAAATAAAACATTTCACATTAAAAAGAACGAGACACATTTATTCTAAACGCTCTACTTAGGAATAAATCATACAATCCCGACAAACAGTAAACAAAACGTAGGTGTTTCAATTAATTAAAAATGGGTAAGCCCCTGTATAAAATAAGTAAATTAATAAGTACCTAGATTACATAAATTTTCCATTAGAACACATCATCAATGTAAATATTAATTATATCACTCAAAGGCAAAATGTTAGATTCTAAACTCTTGAACGTTAGTGTACAAAATTATTCTTGATATATACATCAAACAACACATAAAAAATGGTACCAAAGGGATACAAGAAACGGCATACGTATACACAAGATCTTATGTAAATCGTTCACAAATTAATTTTCTTTTCCAGATTAATTACATAAACTTAGGACTACATATTTGATAATGCAATTATAATATATCAAAAACAAAGGATTTGCATTCTTATGCACAAACGTTTAAAACAATTGAATTTCACAAATTTCTGATTACTTTAAATGACCTCAATAGTATTTATGATAAATTAATATAATAATTTAAATGTATGTAAACTAATTTAATCAAAACATTGGAACATAAAAATTTCTGTCCACAAAACAGAAAAAAAACTTTTGTTTATCTCCTTATGGCCCGATGCAAGTTTTTATAAGGTCAACAAAACAGACGCAACGACATAATTAAGCTGCAATTCTACTTATCTGCACTTAATTATAACTGGCTGACATTGCTTTCTCGCTGCAGAAGGGTATTCTGTTGCAAATGGAGTCGGATCCGGTACACGAGGTTTGTATTAGATTTCAGACGATCTCTACTCTTCCGGTGTCTTAACGACTCAAGCAGCGAAACGCAGCAAACATCCAGAAATAAAACTCGTTACAAAAACCCTTCAGATGGTCGAAGGGTACAATTAATATACAGCCTAGTCAAACACGACGTTCCAACGTAAAGAATTACGGTAAAACAAACTCAGCAGCCACAAGAAATTCATCAATTACAATGTAACATATTCAGGCTGCTAAAATTACAACGGTACACACACAACCGTCAACTCACTGGAACGGAGTGCAAAACGGTAATGCCTTCGACGTCACACACCCAATTCCTACGAGTTACGAGTTCCGCATAAGTCACATAGGCGCATAACACAGCGTTATCGCTACGGATGCCTATGCCGTATACACCCTTCGCCAAGATATTGTAACATTGCATGAAAACTATGAACAAATAAATTGCGTGATTGCTTCTGGGATTCTTAATTTGGACCGTGTCTTTGGAACTCTTCACTTCTTGACCGAAACGTCGACCAAGAAGGAAACTGTTCCAAAGACACGGTTCCAACCCTGAATCCCAGAAGCAATCATGTACAATGGCCGCATAAACTTACAAGCCGAATAAAATGCATTCTTTTCTTATAGGATTTTTTAAGCATATCTGGTGGATGGGCTTTCCTACAATCTAATGCAATTGTAAAACTGTTTGGAGTAACTCTATGCACTCAAATGTCCATGATACTGGAGTATGTAAAATTGGGACCATTGGATCAGTACTTACGAAAAAATAAGGATAAACTAAAAGAGGTTGATCTGATTGAGGCCTCTTCGAATCTTGCATCAGCTCTCTGGCATTTAGTAAATTATTAATATTAATTACATTTTCATATTCTAATTTATGTTCATAATTTTAGGAAGAAAATGGTATTGTTCACGGAAATATCAGATGTAGAAAATTATTGGTCTACAATCACGATGAGAATAATTTTACTGTTAAACTTTCTGATCCTGGTATTGGCAGTGGTTATGCATCTTCAGAGTAAGTACAGTAATAAAAAGGCCGTTCAATTTTAAGTTGATACTAGATACTACCCTTCTTTTCTTAATACAAGATGAAATCGGCAATCATTTTATTCTTTATGACCATTCGCAATATTTGTAACGTAGCACAGTAAGCAGTTGCATTTATCCTACCCTTTTTGACTATTTGTGCTGATGTGTGCAGCTCTGACTTACTCAGGCAGTTTAAACTACAAAAAAAACTTAACATCGGCAAGTATCAAAGTCTCTTTTACAAAAATAAAAGAATTATTCACATCTACACCATACAAGGAAGGGAGTTGTGTTATGCGACGTATAACTTTCATTGTTTCGCGGTCCAGAATGAGAGATATGTGATAATTCGGTAATTAATTTTCGGGAAGAGTCAGAGAGCCTATTACACCGAAGTTTACGCAGCCACCTTCTTTCAACCTCTCGCTATAATCCGATACATTTTCTAAAACTATACAGGGTGTAAATGAAATATCTTGAAGTACGCAAGATAGCAATTCAAATCTACAAATACTTATTAACCAAAAAATCCCATTCACATTTCCGTAATGTAATAATACATCTTTGTGTGAAAAGATTTATGACATAAATTTTCTTATGCATCAGCGGTTCTGTTGTTATTTATAAGTAGGTTAATGGTCTGACGTTTATAGATACAAATAGTTTCTTGAAACATTTTTAACGGTATAAGAGTTTTGTGGTGATATGGAAATTGTAATTTAGTTGTATTTCACCTCGAAAAGTAATAAATTACATTTATAATTTTAATCCAATGTTCATTTTTTTCTGTATTCTCCTTGCCTCTTTTTTAATGACAATTTCTTTGGTCTAAAAAGTTCAAATTTGTGTGAAATAAGTGAAATTCTTAAAGGAGATGTTCAATGTGGCTGTCATTTGCGTAAATACAAGATTCTAACCGATCGGTAAACTTGGGAAGTATGTACACGCTTTAACACGGTTCAGTCTTCATGTATATGGGCCGCAGCTTGAAAAATACGTTGCCGAAAATAGTCATTCACGGTCACGGCTTTCTTAACATGGATGCAATGTACTGCGATCTCTCAATCTGTACACGGTTCATAAAATCAAATCATTTGGTGGACATCTACGGTTCGGAAACCGGCCTTCATAAATACGTCTAGTACGTATAGTAAGACGATGTCTGTTAGTTTGTGATTTCAATAAGCCATACTTTACAGAAGTTGATAACAGAGTGACTTTAGACTTACAGTATGCATCATCACATCTACTACTCCCACCATTTCGCTTCAGTAGGGGTAGCGCTGCAGCTATAAAATTATAGTAAATTTACTAGAGTCGACTCGAGCCACACTCATTTATTAAATTTAAATTTTAAATATTTTTTTTTCTTTGATCTAGTTCAAGATAGAGTTTTTGTTCATTAGCATTTTATGCTTAATATTATTACAGCTATTACATATTAAAGTATGCAGGCAGTCATATTTCGTTTACACTCTGTATATGCAAAATATAAAAGACAACCCTCATTGTACAAAAACTTTCACGAGTTAATTCCATTTTTTGACTGAGTATATATACCATGAAAAATGTCTAACTTTGATCGTATATGTTTTAATTGAGTTACATCTGTAGAGTCCATTGGGTGCCGATCGAATGCTATAACAACCTCAACTTCGCTAAACATTCCACTCCTGCAGACGTATGGGCATTTGGTACAACACTATGGGAAATATTTATGTTTGGTGAAGTGATACAACAGATCGATCATCATGAAGCTATGAAGGTGCGTAAATACAATGAATATTGTTCTCGTTTGCGGTTTATACGACTGGACGACTTGACTAAACATGAAAGCAAAAGATTAGAGCATCAACAAAATTTATTTTTAAATATAAGGGGGGTGGCCCATCACCTGGTTGCTTTTTGAAAATGCTATAAAAAAACACCGTTCAATATTTTTCAATGATTTTTGTTTTATTAGAAAGAGTAAACGTTCCGATTAATTGTGTATGAATATAACTTCATTCAAATGGCTGCTTCGACTAGCCCTGTAGTAGCCCATCCTCTCAATCCAATTTTGCAGCACATTTCTGATGGTTTCGGCCACTATTTCAGCAATATCGCCAACAATAGTGCTTGAATCGTTTCTGGATTGTCGGCATAACATCGATCTTTAACGACACCCCACAAAAAAAGTCTAACGGTGTCAAATCGCAACTCCATGGAGGCCAACTGACGTCACCAAAACGGCTGATCACACTATTATTGAACTTAATACGCAAATGATCGATTGTTGGAGGACTAGCGTGGCACGTAGCACCGTCTTACTGAAACCAGAGCTCGCCAACATCCAATTCTTCAATGTGCTCCCAAAAAGATTGGTCAGCATGTCTCTGTAGCGCTCTCCGTTAACCATAACGTTGTTGCCGTCTTCTTCGAAGAAAAATGAGTCCAATAATTCCACCGCTCTAAAAATCACACCAAACAGTCACAGGCTCAGAATGCATTGGCTTCTCTACGACTACGCGTGGGTTTTCCGAGCCCCAAATATGGCAATTTTGCTTGCTAACGTAGCCGCCGAGATGAAAATGCGCCTCATCCGAAAAGATTTTTTGAATAAAATCACCATTATTTTCCCCCTGCTCCAAAGCCCATACACAGAAGCAATATCGAAGCAGATGGTCTTTTGCCTTTAATTTCTGAGTTAATTGAACCTTATAAGCGAATATGTAGAATTCTCCTCAGGCTAGTGCAGCTAATGTTGAGTTGCTGAGATCTGCGGCGAATTGATGCTCTCGGATTCATGCGCACACTATCAGCAACAACAGCGATATTCTCAGCTGAGCGGATCGGTTAAACATGAGAACAGCTTATGTTGTCAATTAACATGCCAATTTATTGAGCTTTATCTACAAATTTACACATGCAAGGCACGGTTGGTGCATTAACTCGACCAAAATTTCTTTTTTAAAATTCGCACTATTTTGGCAACACAGCATCCACTTTGGAAATAAGCTTTATATTTCGAAACGTTGTTCAAGCGTGAAGCTATCCATTTCGTACCGCGGAGATATGATACTGAGTTTCGGTAACTTTTTGAGTGCGAAATAGCTATCAGTGTCAAAATAACATGTGATTTAAAAAGAAACCAGCAGGTGGCCCACTCCTTAGTTTCCTGGCGTTTGAATACACCGTTTCAATAACATCTTTAATACATCGTAAAAATATTCTTTTAGTTTCTCTGCGAAATGGTTCTCTAAAGTTACTATATGTTCGTCATCGTCCCTTAATTTTGTTCCCCTAGGTTTTTTTTTTTTAAGATTCGAAATCAACAAGTAGTTACTGGTTGCTAAATCTTGACTATAAGGTGTCTGTTCTATTCCTTCAAAGCTACAATCAGCAAGAGCAGCTTTTGAAAATTCTTGACTTATGCACTGGTGCATTTTCGTGGAGCAACGAGACACCTTGCGTGAGTTTTTCGTAATTTTTTAATTTAATAGAATCTCTGAGACAATGCCTCAAGCTTGTATAATACTCTCCATTTAAAGTAACACCTTTATTCAGATAATCAATTAGAAAAATTCCTTAACGGTCTCAAAGAACAGTTGCTATTATTTTTCTTGTAGAAGGAGTGACTTTAAACTTCTTGGAGTTACTCAAGCTCTTAACATGCCACAGCTTCGACTTTTGTGTCGATTCTGGATCATAATGATAGACACGAGTTTCATATCCAGTGATAAGTCAGTCGATAATTAAATCTGATTCGTCTCTACATAGCGCTAAGAATTGTTCACACGTCTCTACCCGAACACGCATTTGTAATGGTGAAAGTATTCGTTGAACCCACCATTCCAAGGTACTCGTATAGAATTCTAAAGACCGTGGTTTCGGAAACATCTAGTAAACCTACTAATCGCCGCTTCTTTAGATAATTTGCATCTTCCAGTACCTGTGATGTCAGAAAATCCTGGCAGGATCGTCATGTGATGTCCCCTGGCCATGTGACGTCGGTTCAGTCTAGTCAGCCTTGGCATTCTTGTGTATCTGATCTTAACGTTATTATACAAATGAACATCGTAACTTGTACGTGTTATTGATATTTATTTAATTAAACGTTATTTTATATTGCTCCCGAATGTATTATTTATTCTACCAATGAAACCGTCCTCTAATGAGTCCGCCTCGGAAAGGAAGCTATAACCAGGACCAGGGGACATCACATGGCGAGCCTGCACCGACATCATATGGCCAGGGACATCACATACCAAACACTTGATTTTTTCAACAATATCTGAAGTGATCACATCATCATTCAATGATTCTCGACCATGTAAAAACAATTTTTACCACTCGCAAACAGTTCACTTGGAAGGACAATCATTCCCGTATACAGCCAACATTAAAGAATAATTTTTGGAGCTTTTCTTTGTTTTGTAAGGAATTTTATAACGCGTCTATATTCGAGTTTGTTCATTTTGATGTAATATCAGTGCAGGACAACACAAACTTACAGATAATAAAATTAATAATGTTGCAAATGTTTAGTAAGCTGGCACATAAGTTACCAAGGCATGCGTGCTTTTAAAAAGCCTTAATGGAAAATTACATTAACATCTAAAACTGTCTAATCCGCGGAGATACCAGCGGCCCCTCGCCCCTTCCGAAAGCTATAGATTTTTTAAAAAATTCAACATCTAATTAAATTCTATTCGATACAGATGTACAAGAGCGGAAAAAGACTTCCCAAACCAAAACTCTGTCCCGACGATATATACCAGCTCATGCGAGAATGCTGGGATAAGGATCCGCATCGAAGAAAGCAGCCACAAGCCATAATGCGGGATATTAATCAGTTAATGTATGAAGGTACTAATAAAATTAAATTAATTCTATTTCATTACGTATATGGTCTTTTCTTTTAATTTACAGTGTATAACTCCAGACGAATTCATTCTTATGCAAAGATCGACATATCACAGAGTAAGGCACATTCCGGATCCTACCACAGCTTAACATCTCAAGAAACAGGTAACATTGTGTCGTTATTTATGCAAGGAACTAAGTTGTTATATGCCCCTCGTAAAAATTGCGAATTTTTTTAATTTGTACTTAATATTGTCAGGGTATTCTTATAAAACCCATAGTTTCTTTTCACTTTAGAGTTACCCAAAGTTAAATACTTTTTGTCGTGTATAATATTGATTTTTTCACCGGCAAAATACACTCGCCTCAGTTGACGGCAGCATCTTGGTAAACGTAGTAATTTGGCCTTGGGTATATTTGGGGTCTTTTTCGATATTTTAGACCATTTTTTTTCTTTGGATTAATTCGACAAAATTTGAAATTGCAAACTGTAAAATTCTAGGTCATTCTATTAATGTTCAATTCATCAATGTTTACTAATGCGTTATCATAAGGTCATAATACTCATTAAAACAGTACTGCAAAATTAAATTAAAATGTATCTAATGATTTTAAATGGAATCTGAAAGTTATTTCCAATTTTTTTTTTTTTGAGGAAAAGGTCAATTCAAGATGTGAAGGCAGTTATAAATATAGTCAGAGCAACATATCTTTTTTGTTTGAACTAAATGAAAAAGAAAACAAAATAATAATAATTTTTATCTTTAAAATATGTTTAATTTAACATATTGGGAATTTACATTAAGTGCCACGTCACCATGCGGTAAACTTTGGAACTAGCGTTGGAGGTATACTTGTATTGTTTATTGGGTTCTATCGTATGTAAAACTGTATTGTTTTCATCTTTTCTTTACTATTTTATATTTTTGCTATTGTTTTACGACAAATTTGTACATGGTTCGTATATTCTTCAGATGGTATTATCTTCGAAAATAATACACCGAAAAAATTATTAGAAATAAAATGTCCATACAGTGGAAAAGATAAAAGTGCTGTAAATTGCATCGATTCATGTAATTATTTGATATTGGCAGAAATAACACAGTGCTAAAGAAAAATCATTCATATTATGCACAAATTCAGTTAGAAATGGCCAAATTCAATTTAAACGAGTGCGACTTCTTTATATTTGCTTGATATGACTCGAGTTACATCAATATTACAGTGCCTTTCGATAAAGTATATTCATATAATTTAATTACAACGTTAAGAAACAGGTATGTAAATAAAATGGTGCGTGTAATATGTAAGAATAAAGATTAACCCTTAACCGAAACACCGGTCTCTGTGACCTTTAGTGCTATATTAGCTTAAAGTGTGGCAACCCTGTTTTACCTGCGCGTCTCCCCTCCCGAATATACTATCACCAACTACTTTACTACGTAATACAGTTGGTATCGTTTAGTAGTTGTCAGTTTGTGTTAGAGTACATGTCATTTTTTGAAAAGATCTCGGTCTCACAGACCGGGTGTTTCACATTACGCCAAGGATTATACAGGTATGTAGTACCGGATGTTTCGTATTCTGTACTATAAAAAAAAGACTTGAAATGCTTTTACTATAAAGAGGCGTTCTTACTTCTTTAGACTTGTATCATGGATATTCCTTCTACAAGTAGTGGAAATGTTTCAAAACGTCCACGAAAAGAGAGAGTCCGCTTTCTGGATAAACATTTTGAAGAAAGACTTATGTAGTGGTATTTAGAAAGTGAAGATGAGGTTGACGAAGGCGAGAGATTGACGACTCAGATATGGATCCTGACTATGTACTAAGTGATGAGGAGCAGACTACACAAGAAAGAGATGTAGAAAACGACAATGGAAGTATGAGTAGTGACTCAGAAGATGATCTTTTAAGCGCTGAACAGGAAATTATTGTTGAAGAAAACAATATTCAATGCAATCAAGAAAGGAAGGAAGAAGCGCAGTTTTTTATTGGAAAAAAAAATAAGAAAGAGTATAAATGGCTAAAAACGGTAAGTTCTACCATTCGAAAAACAGCAAAACATAATATTATACGACAATTACCTGTACTCACCCGAAAAGCTACCCAGTTGGAAACTGTTGATAAAATCGAAATTTGGAAGTGTTTATTTGACACACAAATGATTGATAAAATTGTCCTTTATACCAATTCGAAACTAATTTCAGTTATAAATAAATTAAAACCTGAAAGTAATATGTCAAATTACCGAAACACTGATTCTGTAGAAATACAACCTTTTATCGGGTTACTAATGCTAACTGCAATTTTTAAATCTGGCCATGAAAATATGAAGTCGCCCTTCGCAAAGGATTTGACAGGGAGGCCTATCTTTAGAGCAACTATGTCCGTTAAGCGTTTCGAAGTCTTAGCGACTTGCCTCAGGTTTGATGATTCCACAACTCGTGATGAAAGAAAAAAGAACGACCGTGCCGCTGCTATTTCCGAAATATTCAATTCGTTCATACAAAACTCTCAAGAAATGTACTGCGTTAGTAGTAATGTGACAGTGGACGAAATGCTTCTGCCTTTCAGAGGAAAATGTGGGTTTCGTATGTATATGCCAAAGAAACCAGCGAAATATGGCATAAAAATTCAATGCTTAGCTGACTCTGCTACTTCTTACCTTTTTAACGCCTATATTTACACAGGAAGAGACAGTGATGGAATTGGACTTTCCGAAGAAGAACGTAAACTGTCGAAACCCACACAATCAACTATACGCTTGTGCAAACCACTTGAAGGATCGAACCGAAACGTTACGGGCGACAACTGGTTTAGTTCGTTAGAGTTAGTAGAAGAACTTAGAAAAAGATCTCTGACATACGTAGGTACTATGAAACAAAACAAGACTGTTATACCACCAGAGTTTAAAGCAAAAAAATCCAAGCCAGTCGGGTCAGCACTTTATGGATTCGCTTCCGATATGCCGGTAACATTGCTGTCAATTGTGCCAAAAACTAATAAAGCAGTTGTGCTTATATCATCTATGCATGACAAGCCTGAAACAGATTCTGATAAAAATAAACCAGAGATTGTCTGTTACTATAATAAAACAAAAAGTGGTGTAGACCTTCTGGACATGAGAAGTGCTTTGTATTCATCCAATAGGAGAACAAGAAGATGGCCATTAGCAATGTTTTATACTCTAGTAAATGTAAGCTGTGTCAACAGTTTCATACTGTATTTGTGTTATTCTCAAAATGCTCCAATAAATAGAAGCGCTTTTATTAAAAGTTTGGCTGTCACTCTTGGAATCGCATCTTCAAAGACGATTAGCAATTTCAAACCTTCCTAGAGACCTCAAGTCACTAATACGTCAAATAATTCCTGAGGAACTGCAAAATACGACTGACGAAGTTCCATGCGACAAACTTCAGAAACGCAAAACTTGTTCTAACTGCCCACCTCGTAAGGAGAGGAAAACGTCCTACAAATGCATAAAATGTAATCATGCTATTTGTTTAGAGTGTAGCAGAAAAGTGTGCATTAGCTGTGCCACCAAAGAACTTTAACTTGTTTCAGCAGATTAAACTTTATATTTTGTAATGTTTAAATTACTGTATTTGTTTAAGTAAATAAACGTTAAATTTGTTTAGATTAAAATTTACTGCAAAAAGAATATAGTTTTTTTGAAAAATATGGAAATATATACATATACTTAGAACATTTTAGCGACCGGTCTGTGACCGGATATTTCTCATTACATACTATATAACTATGCTTCGGTTTAAGGGTTAAAAAAAATTTTAAGTACTTTTCAATTTTAAAATTGCTCATGATGTGTCGGAGATCATTAAATAATATGCAATAGTAAATTAGCAAACCATGAAACAGTATATAAGTTTTTTAGCGATTTGTGCTAAAGAATTCTTCAAATTCGAAACAATTGGATTTCGCACTTACATCGTGTTATTTAACAGCTCGAGTTAAATATCTGGTTATCAAAAAGCTTTATTATTACTATAATATTCTTACATGTTTGTGTACGCAGATGAAGTAGAGGGTATTCTCTGAAGTAGAGCTTTAAAAAAAGACGTTTCTTGATGAAGAAATTAAAATCAACATAAAATAAAACCCCGAACCAACTTCGAAAACACTTGTAAACATGGTAAACACATACTATAAAGGTATACCTCCATTCGACACCATCTTGGCAACGATTGTGGCGCCACCATCGGTAATGTTAATTCCCAATAGAAACACTACAAATAAATGTTTGTAAAGTACGATATATGTTTCCTAAGTTCTGGAAATTGTGATCTAATTAAATTATGCAGAACTAATAGGTAATGCTATTAGTGATAGACAAGTCTTGACATATTTATGCAGCTATCCAGTGCAATATCGCTCAATCTAACTCATGTGTTCGACCGATATAGACGCATTTTCGTAACTACGGAACTACTGTTTGTGTAACTACGGAACACGCGGCTAAATCTCAAAGAGCAATAATTATCCTTTTGTGGAAAGAAGGTGTGAAAACTTCAAAAATTATTAAACGTCTGCAAGGAGTGTTTGGTGAGTCTGCAGAACCTAAAAGTACTGTATATCGGTGGATCGATCGTTTTAAAAGTGCTAGAACATCATTAGAAGATGATCCACGCAGTGGTCGCTAGAGCATGTCGGTAAATGAAAGAAACATCACTGCCGTGGAGAACTTACTGCAAGAGGACAGACGAATGACTATTTCTGAAATTAGTGTACGTCTAGGAATAGATACACGGCAAGTTCATGAGATCTTACATTGATCGTTTGGGCGTAAGCAAGGTTTTAGCGCTGGATGCAAAGGCTGTTGGGACCGGAACACAAACTCAATAGGTCTGACACTTGTCGTCAACTTCAAGAGTGTTAGCCCATTACGGTGATGAATTTTGGCAACGGATAATAACCACTGACGAACCGTAGGTTCCTTATTTCAATCCTGAGACTAAAAGTCAATCCAAAGAATGGCGTAAACCCGAAGAAGGGCCTCCACTTAAGGCGCGTGCAGTTTCGTCTGTTGGAAAAGTAATGCTTACTGTATTCTATGATTGCGAAAGGATTATTTTTATGGATTATCTGGCGAAAGATACTACAATTAACTCCGAATATTATTCTAACTTATTATCCGGACCACTACTGCAGGCACTTAATCAGAAAAGGGCCTGGGAGGTTGCATAAGCGTCCGTTATTACAACAAGATAATACAATACCGCACACCGCAAGAGAAACGAATGATGTTTTGAACGATTTACGATGGGAATTGCTTCCGCATCCGTCTTATGCATCGGATCTCGCACCGAGTGACTTTCATCTGTTCCCAGATTTGAAAAAACCTTTCATTTTAAGAGTTTAATTGACGTAAAACGTGCGATAAATAGGTGGATTGTGGAGACACCGAAAAAGTTCTTTAAGGACGGCTTAAAGAAATTAATTTATCGTTGGGATAAATGTATTCAATTAAATGGCGATTATGTTGAAAAACAACATTGTAGTATTCATGAAATTTGACAAAAATAAAAAAAATATAGCTAAATTCTCAGAACTTTGGAATCCCTCGTACGTCCAATACTATACAGAGAGCGTATAAAGTATCAAACCCTGGATTTATTTGTTCCCCCGCAGGAATTTGCGAAAATCGTTTGAACAGGTCAAATTAATTTGTTTTGAAATAAATACTTTGAAACCATTTTCATTTTTCCATCTCTCTCCGTTTCGAAGTTATGACGTCAGAGACTTTTTTAAGACAACCCCTCCCCTTTTTGAGTGGATTTGAATAGATCGTAAAATTCTGATTTAGTAATATGCACGTGTTCAGCTTTCTGGCCAATAGTTATCGAGATATTAATTATTGAAAGTAGGAAATGTAGGCTATTAGTACTAATACCAATTGTGCTCAAATAATGCAAATATAACAAGTGTTCATTTGAAAAGTCAATCTAGTAGCATGTGATTTACTGAGAACATTTTGAAGTATGTCGTAAATTAAAATTTACTACTTAACCTACGAAGTCGTATATTTTGACAGTTTCATACATACAAATAAATAACAAATAATAGGTATTTATTGAAAACTATAACAAATGTTGAAAATGTTGTCCTTCAAGATCAATGCACTTTAAAATCCTCCGTTCAAAGCAATTTATTTAAACCAGAATCGACGCACGATTATTTTATGCACTGATATTTGTGATTGACATTATCAAATGTCATTTGGATTTACGTTTACGGAACAACAAACACATACTAATATATTTGCGTCTTATTCTATCAATATTTCAAAGTAACCTAGATTGATTTTTCAAATGAACACACGTTATATAAAACAAATACATATTTAACTTGTGGTCACTTCAACCGCGGGCACATGCGTTTCGATCTTAATTGATCTCATCAGTGCGAGTTGGCCAAGTGACGTCTTATGGTTCGCTTTCGAAAGTAATCACAAACTTACCCTGTCAGGTGACAAGAGATATCTCGTGACAGTTGACGGACATGAGAGACTCGTCGGTAAAAGCGTTTTCTCTCGAATAGCTACGCCATTACAAAAAAGATAGCTCAATATACCAAAAAAGCGTATACTAATAATACAAATATGTATGCATTTGATGTTTTACTATTTTTCGACCATTTGTGCTATTTTGTATATCGTCGTTTACCCAAGACCTTAGCTATGATCATTTTGTTTCGTTTTCATACGTAATGTATACGTATGATTTACATTTAACATTGTAAAACGGTTGCCGTTTTTAAAAATGAAATAAACAGCCTAACGCAGAAATATTGGAGAAAACGCATTGAAAATTGGTTTTCACGGATGCAAAAATGCATTGACTGTCAATGAAGATGACCATAATCAATAACTCATCAATATTCTCTACGCCCAATTTGTCGAAAACAGTATATTGTTAACCAATAACTGTACACAACTGAAAGAACCTGTTAGAGATGTTGATTTTCGGTACTTTTCAGTAATCGTTACTATTCGTTACTCAAACCTTGAGTAATCGTTGAATGTATTCGTTACTTTGATTATTTTGATTACTTTGATGCTTTGATTATTTTTATTTTGATTATTTTAACTATTTTTATTACTTTAATACTTTGATTCATATACATGTTCATTTTACATTCATTCTAAGTATAGGTTTAACGTTCGATGTCGGCATTCATCTAATTAGCCCTATTACATCAGTAACCGGTATTATTTGCCTGGCAGCATTAATAATTGTATACATAGCTGCTTTTCACTGAATTTGCGGTAAATTTTAAAACAACTGCATATATTTTATCAAATTGTATTGTAATATAATTATTGTAATAAAACGTATCTGATGCGTGATGAAATATTAAAAAAATATAAGGCAAACAATAAAATAAACTTTAACACATTACATATAAACGTTTTGGGACAGCATGTAACAACAGGTAAAGCGTAAACTAATAAAATGATGTTGGCTGTTGACGGATAAAAAACGTGTATTACCATTTTCGTATTTTAACATTATTGTATTTATACAAAAAGGTTTTAAATATTTCTATACGTTAATGCACGTATAATGCTTTTGTTTCATTATGAAACAGACATATAAATAATTTACACATCTGTAACTGTATCATGGACAATACACTTCTTATTTTCGGCATTAACTTCTGCTTAAGACATATGTTTCTGCCATCTATAATAGGCGTCGTCAGTTAAGCTAGTGAAGCAATGTATACAAATGATACAAATCTATATAAATAGATCTGTATCTGTATATAACATTAAGCCGGAATCCCTATTAGATAAAGCAAATTTCATCCTGTAAGGTAGCACTTATTAATAAGTGACATCTGACGGACAAAAGAGACTTTGCCGGAAAAGGGACCTTTCGTTTGTGACCAGCTAAGCTGGTACGACAAGCGAAACAATACGGGTAAGTCCAGTGGCGGCTCTTGATGACGTACGATGTGCGCTGCTGCACGGATGAGACTACTTCGAACTATTTCGGAAGATTTCGGTACGGTTACTTGCTTCTCTGTATATATGAAAGCTTAAACGAAGGTGCAGCAGCGCACATCGTACGTCATCAAGAGCCGCCACTGGGTAAGTCCATTAACAACAAGCCAGATGGCGGTAAATATACAAAAAGGTTTTAAATATTTCTATACGTTAATGCACGTATAATGCTTTTGTTTCATTATGAAACAGACATGTAAATAATTTACACATCTGTAACTGTATCATGGACAATACACCTCGTATTTTCGGTATTAACTTCTGCTTAAGACATATGTTTCTGCCATCTATAATAGGCGTCGTCAGTTAAGCTAGTGAAGCAATGTATACAAATGATACAAATCTATATAAATATATCTGTATCTGTACATAACATTAAGCCGGAATCCCTATTAGATAAAGCAAATTTCATCCTGTAAGGTGCCACTTATTAATCCCTTTTCCGGTAAAGTCTCTTTTGTCCGTCAGATGTCACTTATTAATAAGTGCCACCTTACAGGATGAAATTTGCTTTATCTAATAGGGATTCCGGCTTAATGTTATATACAGATACAGATCTATTTATATAGATTTGTATACATTGCTTCACTAGCTTAACTGACGACACCTATTATAGATGGCAGAAACATATGTCTTAAGCAGAAGTTAATGCCGAAAATACGAGGTGTATTGTTCATGATACAGTTACAGATGTGTAAATTATTTACATGTCTGTTTCATAATGAAATTATTGTATTTGTTGGCAGTTTACTTATTATAGGTATTCTATCGTAAAACCTTTCCTCACATTAGTTCAATTAGTAAGTATATTTTGATTGTATAGATATTATATAATAAGTTGTATTAGGTACAACTCCGCCAAATGAAGTTTGTACTAGAATGCAGACCCAACAAGCCACGACTTCAACTTTCTAAGGATAATTGAAAAAATGCGTCCATACCGAAACGTGTAAATTTCATTTCAATCTCATGAGAAATCATCAGTACACGATATTAGAAAACAGACATGCCTTTCACTTTTATACTGCGTGCATATATTCTAATCTAGTTAAACTTAATGCACATGAGAATTAATAATCACTAAAATCTCATTCGACATGAATCCTTCGCCAAATATATTACATTTATTTCTACAATCCATCAAACTAAGTTTGCACCAGAATACAGACGGAACACGCGCGACGTCAACCTTTACTGGTTATGAAGATAAATGAAAAAATGCGTGAAAGGCACGTCCATCCCGAAATGTGTAAATGCTAGCATTTCATTCTCATTAGAAACCGTTAGTACATGTGGAATGAGATTTCAATGATTATTAATTATCATTTGCATGCTACGTTCTACTTGATTATATACATACAGTATAGAAATGAAAGGCATGTCTGTTTCTGAATATTGCGTACTGACGATTTCTAATAACAATTAAATGCTAGTATTTACAGGTTTCTGGATAAACATCTAAAACCAGCAACAGGCTGAACCTATCAGATCCTTCCAACCATGGCCATCCCTTACCTAAATAATTTTTGCTCATATGGTACCTATCTACTCTTAAAATGCCAAAAGTAACGATCACATTTTCATATAGGTAATCGTTACTTCGGGTCCGCCCGTGTCACGAATACGAATGTCCCGAATAGTTATTTTTTCGATATCACTAGAACCTATGTTATTTTTCCGTAGTTTTCATGTATTTTTTTATGTGTATTTATGTATAAGTGGCATTCAAGAAGTATATTAATACTTAACATCTCGGAACTGAACACAAAAGATCTAGTTTTCGGAATAACAGTGTTTATAAATCTAATTTAATTTTTTTCTTCCTTTGCAGCGACTACATTCGTTTTGGATGAATTGTTATCTATGTCAGATTCAGGTGAAGTCGACTCTGATCTGTCTGTAACTTCTAATTTACGTAACTTAGGAGCAAGATGGCCATCACAGGTATTCTTTAAAAGTAACAAAAAAAATCAATCACATATATAAAACTTTCTCCAGGACGACTTTTCATCTGAAGATACCATATCTTGCGATTTTTCGAATATTCTTAGTAATTTTAACTTGTCTACAACAACGACTTCCTTAGATAGTATTAATTCTATCCAGAGTATTTTCGAATTGGACGGGGAATGGAATGTTGTATTACAAGGAAAAATTGGTCAGGTATGCATTTGATTATTAATTCCTTTTTAGCACAGTAATAACAATTTAATTTTTCATCAATTTGTTTATGAAAATCTATTTTAATCCTAGTAGGCTTAGAATATTTTGCAGAGGACAGTGCAACAAAAGAATTATAATCCAAATTATACACGCGTAAAAATCTGTGTAATTCTATTCGCGCTAGCAAAGCCGCTGTTTATTAGTAATATTGACCGATGACTTTCTTTTTATTTAAATATATCTGTGTAACGGAACTTTCCGTGACAATAGCCTCACATAGTTGCGATCAAATTTTCC